>JACMZG010001913.1:42267207-42299021 GCA_018340805.1 Microvelia longipes
AAAGTAAAATTGAGGCTTATGAGGTTGCTTGGATGGCAGAAGTTGAGGAGGGAGTGGGCCAATCATCCATTCAGATTGGCTTCCTGATACCAAAATAATAAAAAATTAATAAATATTAAATTAATCTAATAATTTTCTTCTGTGTCTTTAAAACCTTTTTGGCTTTTGTTGAGTTGCCTCAAATTTCCACTCCTTAAAATTTTGAAGTCACAAGTGATATAATTGTAATTATTTATGTAAATTAAAAAAATGTAAGTGCTTTAGAATATAGTTGTTAATACAAAATAACTACAATGTGAGAAAGCCCCCGTTCCACAAAGCAGCACGAGGAGCCGATGTGTAGCAGCAGCAGGCCAAAGGCCCGAATTTTCCTTTTTCAAATGTTTTTATATTTAAATGCACATACATCACCTGGCTTGTAACTTGGTTGATTTAGATGGTAAGCAGTTAGTCAGCTGTTCTATTGATAGAACTGTGTTGTTATGGGAAATGGATAAAGCAACAAGTGTCTGGTTGGAGACATCGAGACTTGGTGAGTTGGGAGGTAATACCTTGGGCTATCTTACTATAACCTTGTCACCTGACTCGCACTACCTTCTGGCTAATTCTCACCAGGGTGCATTCCATATGTGGTCTATTCAGGTACTAACTTTTTACTCAGTTTCCTTTATAATAATTTGTAATAGATGTGTCTCATGGGAGGACTCGGATCCAGTAGTGTGTCCGAAATCCATGCTGGAGGTTCCTTTTATTGTCTTAATTGTTATCTTACATTTTATGTTTGCCTTTTTGTATGATTTATTTAAGAGTTTTTTTTTTGTTTATTAGCCCTAGACTGCTGACAATCACTTTCTAATCTTTATAGTGCTCTCAATATAAAGATTGGAAAGTGATTGTCGCTAATGATCGTTCTGAGTGAGAATGACTGATGATGGCCGGATATAGCAAAAAGTTAACTCTCAAGTAAATTTACTAATACACAATTTAGTAGAGAGACTATTTATTTATGTATTATTGGATTATTCCTCAAAGCAGCTATCTTGGGACATGGTAGTGCTCCGCTAAGTCTTGCGTTCACTGTCGTACCATCCTTTACTGAAAGCTTCTAGAAGCTATTTTCATCCCCTTTTTCCCTATTTCATCCCTATTTTCATCCTCACCAAGACCTCGTAATTACAAACATAATTAGGAACTCTTGACTTGGCTTATCCAATGATCTCACAACTTTTTATGCTAGACTTGGCTCCTTTTTTACACACATTTGTTTTTGTTGGGATTTATATTATCTACAGTCTATCGTTTAGTTTAAAAATCCCCAAATTCATAAGTAATTTAGGGATTGACCAATCAGAGAAGCCGCTGCCAATCTCTCACTTAAAAAAAAATCCCTACCACAATAACCACTGTAGGGAAAAAACCTTCACTTTGTTTGTGGTTCTTCTTTTGATTACATCATTTTGAAAACTACTTTCAAATTAATCTTAAAATGATATTTTAAAATAAAACTACACAAAAGAAATGTAAAAAACATCGCCAAGAAAATACGGGTAAAATAACCTGATTTGATTACATAGTTTTTTCCCGCTTCCTTCTTGCAGGGATTTTTTTTCTTAAGAATCAGTGGTGTCTAAACTGACCTGTCAAGATTTTTAAACTAAACAATAGACTGTAGATAAAGGTAGTTAGAGGCTAAGGAAATTGGGGCTGGCAACGATGAGGCTTATTTGCCAGTCTTTGCCTCCCCACTCTAATAATTCTACTAATTATTGTAGTCCAGGTAATTCCTGGTCAAAAATAAAGCAATTAGGTTTCACCTTTTGATTGAATGAAAACATATGATGCGTATGTTTCCTTCTTCATAGCATTCTCAGTTATAAAGCATCTCATCTTGTAATCTGATCAAACCCAGTTTCAATCTATTTGTGTTTACCTTTTGTTTTTATGATTGTTTGATTTAAGACTGATGGCTGTTGGAAATCCGTTGGATGTTTTGGTGGTCATTTTGATGGTGTGGTGGATATAAGCTGGGAAAATCCCGGTGCAAGATATTTGATGAGCTGTTCTCTGGATAAAACCACCAGGGTTCACGCTCCTTTTACTAAGCATTTATACAAGCAGGTGATAAGAATTTCAAATTTGCGCATCGTTTCTCTTTCCTCATAAGTTACTAATGCTGTTGGTATTCAGTGGTGTTGCCAACCTTTGAATTCTTTAAAAAATCATATTTATTTTTGCAGAATTGCTGGTATGAAATGAGCAGAGCTCAGATCCATGGTCATGCGATGTCTAGTTTGGTATCGTTACCGAATTTCTCTCTTGCTTCTGCTTCAGAAGAGAAAGTAGTGAGAGTTTTTACAGCTCCGGATAATGTTTTACAGAATTTAGCTAATTTGACTCATACGTTTACAGGTAAGTACATTTAGCTGTTTGAAAGTATTGGTTAGCGTGGTCTCTATTAAGAAAAAAACAACAACAATCTTTATTAGCATGTTGAGAAAATGTTAAACATGCCATACAATGCAAAAGAGATCTTCCCATACAAAGAGACTAATACTATTAGAGGAAGGATACAACAGTTCTTATCATTCCTTGGGTAGCTCGGTGCCCGTAACGGTACATTGGTAACATCATTTTTTTATTTTTCCTAATAATTACAATGTCACGTGAATATTACATCATTTTTCGACTTTTTTGTTTTAAATCAAGTAAATATGAATTTAAAACAAGTTTTAATTATTATCTATTGCATGTATTCTTTAATTGTTAGTTTTGAATTAAGTGGTTTAATGTGGCATCACTGAAAAATGTCCGCCATTTGTAGAGTGTGTGCCTTAATAGAAGTTGTAGAGGGGTGGAGGAGTATCTAGTCTCTCTCTAGGGAGACTATAGTAGGGGTAAGTACAGTTACGGCACCTATGGAAACTGTCTCACTTCCAGACCCCTTATCACTGTGTTAATCGGGTTCTGTACTCCCTCTAATAGTATTAGTCTTTTTGTTCCCATACAAAAAGACAACAAATTATTGAAGACAGTAATGCTTTAATAAATCATTCCTTTGAAGGACTGCTGTCTTTAATAATTGGTCGCCTTTTTGAAAATTTATACAATCCAATGATCTCTACTTATTTGATCTTCATATTATATATTATCCAACATGTTGATCTTCATATTATATATTATAGGTTAATCTGTTGAATAACTTTGCTTCCTTAGAACAAGGGCAATTTGTGCTGTCTCCTACTTGGTGAAATTATTTAAGATTTGTTTCTGGTGTTATATTTATGATTACCGTCTCTACTAGAGGACAAATCTTAAAGTTCAGTTCTTAAAAATCTCAGTGTTTTCAGCTCATACAGCCCAAATCAAATCAAAAATTCTTTATTTTCTTAAACATTGACAAATTTACAAAAGCTATGAAATAAAAGTTACAAAAAAGATATGCTTAAAAAAAGTAAATACAAAAATGAAAGAGATAAAATGGAGTGATAAGAAAATCTCACTAAGGTGAAAACCTGTGTGTGAGTACTGCCTGTTATTTTTGTAGTTGCCAGGTAAGCACATAATTACTATGTAAACAAATATATTGTAAAGTATACAGATTTTTAATAAAATTTAAGTATATATATAAAGTAATACGAAAATGTTCTTAACTTAATAAAAATAAAGTGAGAAAAGGAAAAAACTAAATATAAAGCGTAATTTAAAATAAAACTAGTAAAAAATAACATTTTAATAAGTACTTTGAAAAGTTTTTTTTAATGATTTGTATCATTGTTTTGCTGCACCTGGGTGCAACCACATTTCTACCTTCTCATCCTTCACACCTTTTACCACCCTTTTTACTATTTTGAGCCAGTTATTAGTGTTGTCTATTTCTTGCAATTCTATTGGTAAACGATTAAAGGCTCTGGGAGCTATATACAATGTATGCCTTTGGGAAAGAGTTGGGTGTTTCTCAATGGAACATCATAACGGGTAGTATTAGCATAATTTATAGCATCATAAATACTTTCAAGGTTTTATGTTTACGAAACAAAGGAGTGCAATGAAGTCGATGTCCTGATCTGCATATTTCATATTTTGAAAGTTCGCTGATTTGATATATTTTTAGAATATTTGAATAAAAATTACTTGCATATTTATATGATGCAGAGAGTGACAGATCCACAGGAGGATCTGCTCTTGGAGCAGCTGTCCCGTCACTTGGCTTGTCTAACAAAGCCGTGTTTCAAGGAGAAGAAAACAACAAATCAGATTCCTCGCATCCCAATGATGAGTTCTCGGATGGGTATTTCACCCCGCAGTATTTAACTGGTATCATTGTTTGTTTTTTTTTTTCTATGAATTTCTTAATTCATTTTTGTTATACTCTAAACTATAGTATATGTACGTACAATAGAAAGTCATAATATTCTGTTTAATAAAGAGTTCCTTTTGAAAATAGACAAATCCCAACTGCACTTTTTGGTTATAAATATCTCCTGTGACTCAGGATTTACCCAAAGAAGGATTCCATAAAGGATAAAATAATATGAAACTGTCACTCTTCTTGATAAAATAGCTTAACTTTCCAGAACCAACACGTATGCATTGGAAGAAGGTGTGTGGTTTGATTAGATTGATAACTACTCTAATAGATTATTATAAGCTGCCAGATAAAATTAAACACTTAGACGGAAATAATTATACAAAAGAATTAAGAAAAAAAAAATTATTTTATGCTCCGTTCTATGACCTTCAGAAATATTTTAACTTTAATTGTTAAATATGTATTTTTATTTTGATGCAACCTATTGTTAAATTAGTTTAATTTAATGGAATAATGGCTTTTTTTATTTCAGAGCCTCCTACGGAAGATAATTTAGCTCAGAACACCCTATGGCCTGAAGTAATGAAATTATATGGACATGGTTTTGAAGTTTACACTCTAACAGCCACTCATAACGGTGATTTACTAGCTACTGCTTGTAAAGCCAGCTCTGCTCTGCATGCAAAGATTATACTTTGGTAAGAGTTTTATGAAGCCATTAGTTGTTTAATTCTTCTATTTGTGCACTAACAATGCACACGTGGTTAAAAGTGTACTTTTCCTAACATATGCTGAGGAAAGATAAAAGAAATTCTTGAAAAAACTAATTTAATCTTTTTATAATACATGAAGTATTCTTAAGATAATAAATAAATATATAATAATATAACAAAAAGTGTTATACAAAAATATATAAAAAAAAAAATAAAAAGTATTATAAGATTATAAAAAGTATAATAAGATAACAAACATAAAATAAAAGATAATAAACGTATAATAAAAAGTGTAATAAGATAATAAGTATATAATAAAATAACAAAAAGTATAATACAAAAAATGTAATAAAAAGTATAATAAGATTATAAAAAGTATATAAGATAACAAACATATAATAAAAGATAATAAACATATAATAAAAAGTATAATAAGATAATAAATATATAATAAAATAACAAAAAGTAGAATACAAAAAATGTAATAAAAACAAAAAGATAATAAAAAGTATTATAAGATTATAAAAAGTAAATAAGATAACAAACATATGATAAAATATAATAAAAAGTATAATAAGATAATAAACAATATATCTTGTCAGTAGATTCATAGTTGACTGATGTCAGCTAACTAAAAATAAAACAATAACACTTTAGCAAGGTGGTGAGTGTCTACCTAACACTGTTGGGTGGTGCCACAGTGTAAGTCCTTGTTGTGTAATATTTTATTGTGTCCTTGTTGTCGTCTACCTAATATACCCCAGTGTAAGCTGGTACAAATCCTTCTTACATAACATGCCCCAGTGTAAGCTGGTATAAATCCTTCTTACATAACATGCCTTAGTGTAAGTTTTTGTTACCTAACATGCCTCTGTGAAATTCCTTGTTATTTAACATGTTTCACTGTTAAGGCCGATGCTTAACATGTTTATATTTTTGAATTTAGGCGGCTGCATCATAGGTCTGCCGTTACCTATTTTTTAATTGGCAACACTGTTATTTTTACCAGCCACCTGTTAAAGGTTACTTTTGTGTACATGATCCGCCATGCTACATCCAGCATGTTTTCGGCATTAATTTAGTTAATTTTACAAGTTTTATTAGTTTAAGTTTTCCTTTCAACGGGCAACCATTCTGCAACCTTGCTGGACCACCAATAAATGTATTGTGGTGATGTCGTGAGTAATCTTTGTTTACTTATGAGAGGCTCATGTCTCCTACTGTCCGGTACGGACGAGAGCTGTATCTGCCTCGTATTTCTTTAATTGAATCACCTGTCATCCGACGCACCAGTGTTTAGTTGAGGGTTAGACCCTTGGCAACCCTCGGCTGGCCACTTCCCGTATTGACAGACAGCATTAACTTTAAGGTCATGTACCCTCTTGTATTAGCATAGTTATTTAAGCTATTTAGTTACCATAGAATCAGTGCACACCTTGTTTACATTTGAGGGCATTCCTTGTTGATAAGCTATTATTTGAATGTCTGTATCTAGTTTATTCAGAGTCAAGTACAGTTACATACCAGTAAAGTCTTTGTTTTATTTCTTAGCTTAGGATCCTACCTACTCAACCCACCTATCCTAGAGATCTACAGTCCTCTCTCTTACCACTCCCTGTAAAGCTGTGATCAGGTCAGGTTATACATCCCCTGACGCAATATTCAGTGTAAATCCTTGTTACCTAACATGCCTGTGTAGTACTTCCTATCTAATTTCACCCAGAGTAAGAATTAGAATGTAGGGTAGAATAACTGTATGCTTTAAGATCACCTTTATATATAGTTCAAAAATTTTCCCATATTCCATATAATGCTGTTATTGTTAAAAAAAGCTTAAAATTCATGTTGCTTTTCTTTTTTTTTCTTTTTGAAAAAAAAAATATATTAAGAACCACAATTATGGCACTAGATATATTGCTAACATCAATATTCCCACTTGTAGGTTTAACAAATCACATCAGTCCCCAAATTTTAATGGAATAAGGTGCTTTAATAAATTACCAGCTTCAGTTGAACTTCCACCCAAAAATTTCAAAAAAACATTAAAACATTGTTGCTTGAGAAAGCCTACTATAATGTTAACGAATTTTTAGCTGATAATTTAGTATTCCCACCTTAAATGTTTAGTGTTTCTCATGTAATGTTATGCTTTTTTTGTTTTTTTTTTAATCAAGTTTGTTATTCAAATTATGCCTATGTTTATGCAGTCTATTTAATAATTTATTATGCTATTTTTACTTATGTAAATAAAGACTGTTTTTGATTTGATTTTGATATTTGTTTTCTTGTTTTGTTTTTTTCATTTAATTGTAAAATTTTGACAATTGAGAAACTTTGTAATAAAGTAACCTCAAGTATGTAAATAAATAAATAAATAAACTTTTAATAAAATTTAGATTGCAAATTGTTACTTATAAATTTACGAACGTCTTAGAATTTTTTTCCTTAAATATATATTTTATTTATTTAGGGAAGCTAAAACCTGGGACCAAGTAGGGGAACTGGAAGGACACAATCTCACTGTAACTCAAATGGAATTCTCACCTGATGATACTAAATTACTCTCTGTGTCTCGAGATAGAACATGGTGCCTTCATGTAAGGCAGGGTAAGCAATTATTATTTTTTTTTATCTTACATTATTTTTATTGAATTGCCAAAATCAGTATGGGTTTATCAATTGTTGGAACGTTACCTTACCGTGACTCCTTTAAACAAATCTCTTAAGTTGAAGCTTTTAAACTATAAACTAAAAAAATCCTGACTTGATACAAAATATGACTAACAACTTGTAATATTATTTATTGGTTTATGTATACATTATATATCTGTCTAATTTAATTTTTTATTGATATATCATGTTTTTATTTTATATATATATATATTTTTTTTTAAGATGAGGTTGTGTCCTATAGGGTGGTGTTAAAAAACTATGATTATTGTGACGTTTCGGCTATGAAGCCATTATCAAACCTAAAAATAAATATATTAACAATTAATTAGACAGATAATACAATAAAGATTATTATATAAGAACCTACATCTTATGGTTTAAAGAAGAAAAAGAAGAGTAAAAAAAATTACTTACAATTGAGAAAAAGTAGACTTCTTAAAAAGAGTCATAGTCAGAAAGTAAAAAAGCTAATAAAAACTACTGAAAGCAACTCCATATATTATTAATGTTTTTTATGTAAAAAGGTTAAAAATTATCAAGTTCCTTTTATATAAGGTGTTTATATTTTGCAGATAGTTCAAACGTATTCAATCTTTTATTAAAATCAGAGAAGCAGTTAAACCCTCACAGCCGTATAATATGGTGTTGTAGCTGGACTTACGACGGTTTGTACTTTGCCACGGGTTCAAGAGATTGCAAGGTAGCTGTCTGGCCCGGGGACAGTCTTCACATCAAAACCAGACCCCCGGTATCGCAACCTCTGGTCTGCCAGCATGCCGTCACAGCTGTCGCCTTTGCAAAGAAGTACATGCTATGTGTGCCACCTAACAATTACTTATTGGCCATTGGATTAGAAAACGGCACCGTTCAGACATACTTGTGGCAACCTACATCTTGGATTTTTTTGTTTACAATTCCTTCAAAGTATCCTTTTATTAAAAATATTAGATATTCTTATATATAAAAGATATTCTTTAAAAAAAATTAATTCTAGATTACATGTTGATTTGAAGTCAGGAGGAATGAACTAAAACTATTATTTGTAAGAATGATTATAATTGAGGAAGTGTGAAAATGTTAATAAACACTTGTTGCACATTGTTCCTAGAAATCATGTGAATAATAACAACAGGTTTCAATTAATATCTTAAAAGGTTAATTAAAGGTTGGTGGGTTAAGAAATTGAGTTAAATGTTTTTGCACTGTTAAGTAGTAGTAGCAGGGGGTGGGGAGGTCAAGCATGGCAAGTAGACCACTGTATTCAGCCTTTTTTACCAACCCTTTATCTTATGACCCTCCAATCTCTACTCTACCCTAGTTTGATTTATACACTTATGAATATCCTGCCAGCTGATAGATTCCAGATCTTCCTCCTTCAATTCTCCAGTGCCAAAAATTTGAAAACGTATTCTGCTGTACCTTTGCAGTACCCTATACTAAAGTGGTACCCAGTCTCCTCTTTCTCATAATACACCTCGCACAGAGGGTTTTGAGAGATTCCCATTAGAGTTAAGTATCTTTTAAGCGGGCAATGTCTAGTTATAGGACCAACCATGTTCCTCAAGTTGGGTCTATTAAGCTCCAACAGCCATTTTGTAGTAGTTTAGTTTGCCTGCAGATTTCATTGTTCCTCCATATAAGGTTAGTCTTACACCAAATCCACTCATTTACTAACGATTTCGCCTGCCTTTTGGAAGAGTCCATAGCTGGTTCAGGTCCAATAAATGGTGCTGAGGCCCCTTCTTTGGCCAACTTGTCTTCCCATTCCTTTCCAGGAATCCCTATATGCTGTGGTACCCAAATTAATTTTACCTTTTTTTATTATCGATATTTTCAATGATAAGAGCGGTAAAATTAATTTGCGGGTTAAAAGTCTGTATTAACTTTTTTGAGCTAAAAACTAAACTAAAGTATGTTGAGCTTACTTTACTTACAATTTGAGCATACTTTACAAACTTATGCTCAAATGGGTTTGACCTACCCACTCTTAAATAATAAAAGAAAGGAAGTCTCTCCACAAAACAAAGCTTTATAGGCAAAGTGCTTTCAACCTAACTAGAGGCCATCATCAGTGCAAAACCGTTGAGATGTTAAAGAAGTAGAGAAGTGAGTCTACGTTTTCTTACTAGGTATTAGAGTCAGACACTGATGATGGCCTCTAGTTAGGTTGAAAGAGCTTTGCCAATAAAGTTTTGTTTTGTGGAGAGACTTCTTTTCTTTTATTATTTATGATGAACTCCATTCACGCTCATTCTACTAGTATACCCACTCTTACTACTACTGCTGTGCTCAAATGATGATTTTACTTTAAGCACTGAATCTTTGAAACAATATGTGCACCTTTAAATTTTTAAATAAAAGTGCTCATTTCTTAGATGATTTTACATATAAGCAAATTTAGTTTGATTTTAGTGGAATTTAAAACTCTTTTCATGTTCAAGCTATAGCTGTCACACAATGTTCAACGTTTAGTAAAGTCATTATCATTTAAACTCAATGTCCGTATGTATGTGTGTCTATTATCATCGTAGCTCCCAGTGTATTAATGCTTGAAATGTATGTATGTAATGTAATGTGTATACAGAGTTGAAACATTGTACAAAAATCAGTCTGTAGGTGTAGTTGTGCTATCCGAAAAATAATTTTTGTATGACGTTATTAATCCACAATAATGACTCAGCAAATATTTCATAAATCATAAAACCTGGAAAAATGTTGATATAATGGCTCTGCAAGAATTTAGAAAAATGATTAAATGCGGAAAAATGTTGGGATCATTTTGAGATTTGGCAAGCGTGTAGCCATGTATAAGACTAATATATGAGCTAAGTTTTACCTCATTATCAGCATTAGTTTAATTTTTATCAAATGACTTGTGTAGGTTTTTTAAAAAATTGGAAAATAATTAAAATGAGTTGAAATTTGGTACAAGTGTAAATCTTTACTTAATAAATAAGTGTACCAAGTTTTGTTTCAATACAACAAGTATATCCATGATTTATGTTGGTTTATAAAAGTTAGCAGCATCGATCATTTTCATTGTCTAGATGGGGTGACTGCTGGGAATGAAACGGATATATTTACTATCTGAGCATGAGCAGCACGAGTCTAAAGATGTGTTGCAGTATATATCTGGCTTATTGTAAATACTGAGAACGAGCGAAGCGAGTCCGAAGTATGGAAGATGAGCTTGAGAATCCTATGTGATGAGGAAAAGTTATCCCTTAGAATAATACTATATATAGAAGAAGCACTACTGATAACATGCAAGGCGGTTCACTGGTGGTCTTAAGTAATGCTGCCACCCTAGCAAATACAATTTTCTAAAAACTGTTGGCAATACTTCCGGTTGCTGAATTATTATGTTCTATTATTAACTAATGATTGATTATTCATGAAATACTAATATAAATATCTGTGCATTACAATATTTAAAGCATTTTAAATTGTAGTTTAACGTTTTTAAGTAAAATTATATTAAAAGTAGTCCTCGTCAACTAAATGTAGATTCTTGTATTCCGCCACCCTTTTGCCATCTAAGCCCAGTTTTATTAAATACTCAGCAGGTGTTTTAAGTTATTAAATTTGTTCTTTACAATCTTTCTTCATTAATAGATATTTATGACACATATTTAAAATAATGTTTTGTTGTCAGGTTGGCAGCATTACTTAGGTGCACCATTCAACTGGCTTTCGTGTTATCAGTGGAATTACATTGTGTTTACGGTCCTGTGCTCCTTCTATATATAGTATTATTCTAAGAGTTATTTCCTACCCAATTTTGTTTAAATAATTCTTTATTTTTATTGGCTCGACCTTTTATTTATTTATATTGTTCATAACCTTCATTATGATTGTGAGGGAACCACTTGTTGAAACCCTAGTAATGTTGAACTACCCTGGGGAGTTGAAGCCAACTCCTCTACAGTTTTAGAACCCTAACACACCTTGTGCTGCTGAACCAAGTGAAACAGAATCGTTGCTTTACTCTACTAGTTGTAGTAGTAAGGTTGGAAGGCAAACAGACCTAGTTGTTAGACCCTTTTTGCTAGCTCCTTAAGCTGTCTTCATTTTATTTTATATATTCTGAACCGTGGAGGTAGTGATTAATAAATAAAGCAACAGTCTCTCCACAAATGTAAAAACTATATTTACAAAGCCGGCTTTCGACTGTTAACAGCCATCATCAGTGCCGTAGGAAGCGAGAAAGGAAGAAAAATATAGACTATATCATTTGAGACAGAGGTTGAAGTCTAGTCAGATTTCAACCTCTGTCTCAAATGATATAGTCTATATTTTTCTTCCTTTCTCGCTTCTCTACGGCACTGATGATGGCTGTTAACAGTCGAAAGCCGGCTTTGTAAATATAGTTTTTACATTTGTGGAGAGACTGTTGCTTTATTTATTATTCATTTTATTTATTTATTTTTAGATAAATCTTTATTTGCTTTAGTTTGTATTTCTATTAAATATGTTTATTTCTTTTATTTTATTTATCTATCTTTATTATTCTTATTTATTTATTATTATTATTATTTATTTATTCATTCATTTTATTTTTTTTATTTTTATATGATTCTACATCTATTTATACTAAATCTATCAACACCCGTCAGAGTGCAATCTCTGGATAGTTTCTCTTATCAGCCTCTCAAGTCAACGAAACTATACAAAGTGTCAAAAAAAATCCTATACCTGTCACAATATATATTTTCCTTGACATCCATACTACAGTATTGGGCATCACTTATGTGTAAATAAACTTCTATTCAGACCTGTACTTGGTAAAGCTGAGGATAAGTTGGAGCAAAACAACACTAACATAGTGCAGCTTGCTTCCTGCTCATCGGACCACTCCGTCAGAGTTTTTACTATTAATGTTCAGAATTATGTTAATAAATCAAACCAAATATAGCAAAACTAAATCTGAGGTATGTCTAATATTAATAAGCATTGGCTCCGTTATAATTGATCATAATAGACAGCTTGACAAAGATTCTTGCCACAAATAATTTTCTTAACATCCTATCCTTTACAATGAGATTTTTATGTTCATACTGTCTTTTATAAATGAAAAATTATATTTGAGTTTTATTTCTTTTCAAATGGATATAAAAACATAAACTTTAATTAAAACACATACAATTTTGCCTTAACCTAATGGTTCCCATAATTATTAGTTGTCTCCGATTTTGATAAAATTTTATGTGTCGACTAAGTTTAACCCCCCTAATTGTGGGGAAATCCTTGTCTGCCAGCATTGGTGCAAAAGGCTGATGTCATATGTAATTGCTAGGCACTTAGCCACCAAATAGTGGTAAATTCCCTTTATTTATGTAAATCTTGACTCCCTAAATTTACTCTTATGCTAGTTAAAAGAGAACCATTAATTAATTAAAAAATACAAATATTAAATTAAAATAATAATTAATCTAATATTAAATATTAGATTAATTAATTATAAATATACAATTAAAATAATTTTTAAATATAAACAATTTTTTATACAAAACAGTAGAGTTAGAGGAGTTCATCGTATAATGATAAATAAAAGAGTCTCTCCACTTAATTACTTTATTAAAAAACAAAGCCGGCTTTCAACCCCAAAAAGATCATCATCAGTGCCGGTGAGATGAAGGAAAGGAAAAATTTATTATATATTTTCATTGTTGAGACTTTTTTTTTATAGTTTGAATATAATTAAAACAAATTTATGATGACGACATAAATATGTCGTAGGATAAATTTGGCGATTTTTATATTCTGAAGACAAGTGTAGTGAGTTCGAAGTCTTTAGGATGAGCCTAGCGAATACAATGTGATGAGGAAGAGTTCCTAAGAGTACCAAATTAGAGTACCCCGTTCTCGATTTTCTAATTTGAATTGCTTATCCATAGAAAATAAACTGCGTCGGCTTCCGCGGACCTAAATCTTCTTATCCATAGATGTTTTAACAGCATGGAGGAAGGTCAATACATAGATTGGTGACTACTTTAAATAGCTTTCCGCTATTGAAAATTAACACTCAATTTTCTAGGATCTCTTTAATATTGTAACTAATCAAGACAACTTTATCAGTCCTGTAAAACTTTAGACCGACTAACTCCTTAGCCAAACTTTGTTCCAAACTATCCCCAATCATCATAACCTCAATTCAAGCCTTTTGATAATTACTCAAAAACTAATTATTGTTTATTAAAATTATATTGATTAATATTATAAAAATAATATTAATTATAATAAAACTTCAATTCAAGTAACCAAAATGACATATATTTTTTAGAAAATAACAAAACTTTTGAAAAAACAAGTAACAATACAATAACAAATTAATAAAATATCTATAAAAAAAGTTAAAATAATTAAAATATAAACCATTGATGAAACAAATTAATAAAATTTAATAATTGTATTGATAAAACCATTATTGGTTTTAAGAAGACATTTGGTATGGAAAGTGAGTATGCACCTTTGGCAGCGTACACCTAAGTGCATAACATTTAACACATGTATTTTCAGTCTTGCCAATCTTTTTTTTTCAGTTTATTTTATTTTTTATAAAGACCACTTATTTTCTTCTCATATACCCTGTTGTTCAATGAAAGCAAAAATAAGATGGCAATTTTTTTAAATAAAGTCTGATATACTAATAGTTTGTAGTGAACACAGTGATATCAATAAAAAACTAGTAATTATTGCAATCTCCTTGTAATTTTTTTTAACATAATTTTTACAAATATATTGAAGCACATTTTGTGTCATTTATTTTATAAATTTCTAAAACTCTTGATACATATTAAAAATTTGCTATAAAAATATACTTGAGCTAAAAATTGCGATTGTATTGTGGTAGTTATGGTTTTGATCAATTGACAGTCAAATAAAAGTCAGTGAGGGAAATATTCTATTGGTTCATTCCAAAAAAATTCCTTTGCGGTTTAAAAATGAAACAAAAGAATTATTCATCTAACTGATTTTTTAACAGGCTGTTAACTGATCTTAAACAAAACTATTTAAATAGATGCAATTTTTTTAAAGCTGTTTAAAATCACTAAAATGTTTAAAATGCTTTTCTATATTGAAAAAAAACTGGACCAAGTAGCGAAACAAATATTGAGTGAATAATTTTAATTTCCTGTGTACTCAATTAAAAAATTATCAAATTTTAGGCCACAAATAACATTAAAATTATATAGAAATTCATACAGTAAGGGTGGGGGGGGGGGGCAGAACACAGTGATCCAACTCACCCGGAATAAACTGTTTTAGATAAGCCTGTTTTTTTAGTTTGCTGTTTCTCCACTGGAGCAGGTCAGTTCACCTTGTCCCTCGTGTATAAAAAATTATTATTTCTTTATTTTAAGGTTAAAAATTATTTAAAGGGATTTTTAACAATGTTAAAAAAATTATTAACTATTTTAAATGTAAAATTTTCATAAAGTATTATTAAATTAAAAAATAAACACGGTGTTATTTTTAACTAGAATTGATATGATAACCATGATGTACAAAAATTTAATTTGCGTGTTTATTGTGTTTTTTATTTGTCCTTTTAATGCAAAAAATGCAAAATTTACCTATTTTCTAAACAAAATCTTATAAACAACTAAAAAGAATAAAATGTTCAAAAATAAGTTAAAAATTGTCTTGTCTAAATTCTTTATAAACATAAATAGACGTCTTGATTTAAAACTGATAACAATATTTATAAAGGGAACACAAGGTGAAAACTAGCGCTCGGTGCGGTAGTTGATGCAACTAACTCCTGTTTTAGGACCTCCTCAAACTAGGGAGTTGGATCACTGTGTCCCTAACCCCCACCCTTACTGTATAATTTCTACATCACTTTAGATAAAATTCAGTAAATCTGATTTGAAATAAACAATTCAAAACTAGATTTAGTAGTTATAGTCTACGAGCTGAGGGGTGACTTTCTACGTCATGAATTTATGAACCTTCATAAATCGTAATAATACATTATGAATATTTGTATTCATAATGTAGGATTCACAAAACCATACAATAGAGTAAGGAAACCACAATTATAGTGATAGATAAATAAGTAGTCTCTCAACTAAATACAATATTAATAAATTATTCGAGAGTTAACTTTCTGTCGCATTTGGCCATCATCAGAAGTACCTAGAACCAATCCTTCCTAGTGCACTCCACTAAAAATGCTTTATGTGCTCTATAAAGATTGGAAATTAATCGTTTCCACTGTTCCTATCTCTTAAACTCCTGATGATGACCGGATGCAGCAGAAAGTTAACTCTCAAGAAAATGTATCTACTATTTAGTGAACAGACTACTTATCTATTATTGAATTACTCCACAGAGCAGCTCTTTACAATAACCTGATTCAGCAACATTTCAAAATTATTATTACTATTTTATAACTTTAACTATTTTCGATTGTAATTGATAGACACTGGATGGGACGAAATAATTAAACTGCTTATCATTATATATCATTATATTATATCATTATATTATATATTATATAATATTATATATATATATATATATATATATATATAATATATATATATATATATATATATATATATATATATATATATATAAAAAAAATTTGAAGTACTCAAGAAACGAACATTTTTAGTCTTGGTAACTTTTTAACTATATCGCTTCATTTTTAAGATACAGTATATATATATATATATATATATATATATATATATATAATATATATATATATATATATTATATTATATGTGTGTGTGTGTGTGTGGTGTGTGTGTGTATGCACAAAACTTAAAAGTCAAACTGATTGACTTAGTTATACTAAATTATAAAAATTACAAAGAAGCAAAAGCTACAAAAATAAGTCAACAATCTTACTAAAACTAATTGAGGTTTTTGAATAATTGTTTATACATATTGGTTACAGGCATTTACTTTATCTACTGTTTTATACACTAATACACTAAGTTAGCCAACAATTATCACTACTTGGTAAGTCTATTTGATTAATAAATGCAAATTACGAGTACACTAATCTAACCTATAGTTATCATTTCTATCTGAAATCAACAAGGTAATCAATCTTCTTTTCTTTGTTATAGGTATTTTTAGAATAATTTTAAGTTAAGAATAACCTAATAAGAAGAGGTAGATCATATTCACATGATAATGTTATTAATGTGAAAATGAACTACCTAATCTTGATCGCTGTTTAATATGTCAATGAAACTTTAACATTTAAGTCGTATAAGAGTGATTTGCCAATGGGCTGAGTCTTTATGTCATGGTAGGAGTTGGGAAAATTCGCCACAATGAAAAGCATCGTCAGTGGAATGGCATGTTACATTTTTACTTTCCCTTTTTTATATCATAGTTATATGGGAAAAGTATTGTGTTTTCAAAACATTATCTGTTAAGGGCTTTTTTAAAACCTTCTGAGTGGTATTCACAAAGTTTTAAAACATCATTAACTGGAAATTATGACTCAGCGAAAATTCTTAAAAATGTTTCAATCTGTTAGAGATTTGACATTTAGTAAGTAGATTTATTTATTTCAAATCAACGTGTATGCCAAGTTTCATCTCATTATCAGCGTTAGTTCAAATTAAATAAAAAGCCTAAATAACCCTATTTTAATTTTTATAAAAAAAATAAAATACTATATATAAAACTTAATAAAAGTGATTGTTTTTATTGTATCTTTATCTTAGATATGGTAACATAATTATGGTGTAAAATTTAGTATATATGTTAACACATAAGATGGTTATGAAAACATATTGCACTGATGACTAAATACTGGTTAAAAAATGTAAAAAATAAGGAACTAAAAAACTTAAGTAATCTAAGATTTAAAATTTTAAAAAAAGGTATTACTATCTTAACACTCTGAAGTACATGTTAGTTTCCCTTCTACCCAAATTTAGCCAAAAACCAAAAAAAAAAACATTACTTAATAAAATCTAAAATATCCTATTTTTCCTCAAAACATAAGTAAAAATAGATCAGTAATCAAATAAATAAGGAGAAATTAAGTACAAAAGAAATTCAATAATCATTACATCGTAAATGTTAAGTTAAAATTACTCTAAAATAATATTTAACATTGCTAAAATGGAATATAGTAAAAATTTCATAATTAAGTTAACAGAGAGTCATTAAAGATAAGTCTTAAAATAAATTGTTTTAATAATTCAACAAATTAATGGTGTAATACTTTTTGTAAATAATTATATAAAGTCCAATTTTTAGATTAAAAAGGAACTGCGATTATTTTTCAATTGATTCATTTTATCATGATTCATTGTCATTTGCATTGAGATGCAGTACATAGAGATGGCAGTGCATATATTATGCCATCGATTGGTGCCACGTAAAAATATATTTACGCAAGAAAATAAGATTAATGTTTAGAAATATTGAGTCAGTTTTTAATAAATTAGAAAGGTTTGCTGCATTTTATTTTGCGAGAAAAGTGAAGACAAATGAACCAAAATGGAGACAGCAGTCCAAAAAAGTTTGTTCTCAACAACCAAGCTTTCAACCAGGGATCCTGGTCGTTTGTTGTTTATATTCTGGTAAATCTCTTTGCCCTGATGATGACCTGGATCCCGAGAGTAGAAAGCTCAGTAGCTAAGAATCAACAACTGAGCTTTCACCCAGGGATCCTGATCATCATCAGGGTAAATAGATTTATTATAACATAAACAACGAAAGACCAGGATCCCTGGTTGAGAGCAACTTTTTGTGGTCACTTTATTTACAACTTTATATTTTGGTTCCAATGTTGTTTTGGGGGGCTATTCATAAGGTACGTTTTACAGCTCTGCCTTAAGACACATCAGTCAAAACTATTGACAAATTAGAAAATAACAAATCTGGCAGTATTTAGAATTACAATTTTAAACAAAGTGTTTTTCATTTCCACCTTTTTTTAACTTTTAGAAGGACTAGTTGCAACCTAACGTAACCCAAACGAAACTTCCTAACTTTTCCTAACCATATTATGAGATTTGGTCTTATCTCTATAATGATCTGTCATAAATTATTAATCAAAAGGTATCACCTTGAAAGAATTACTGTGTTTTATCTAGTCTATTCTATTGAAATGGTTTTAAATTTTGTTCAGTAGACAACCCATCAAAAATCACTCTACTGGTGCAAGCTGCTCCTTTTAAAGGGTAGTCAGAATGAAATTAAAAACTTTCCTCGTTAATTATTTTTGAGCTGTCAACTGATCAAAACAATAATTATTATTGCTAAAAAACATATTTTTTAGCATTGCTACTGGATGGGTACTACTCGACGGAGCGGGGAATAAAACATCGTCCAATTGAAAGTAGGGTTATTTATGTTTTTAATATTTGGCTGCTGGATCGTAGAGTTGAGGTGGATCTCCAACTCCCTCGGCCATATTATAAACAGCTAAAGAAACTTCACTAGATAGCATTTCACAGTCATCTTTATCTTTTGCTTCTGCGTAGACTCTTATAACATCTTCAGTACCAGATGCCCTGGAAAAATTATAATTAATTAATTAGTCCATCTGATTTTATAATCCTGGTAAAAAAGAAAGTAGGCATAACCAATTAAATTTGAGAATACTAATATGATATTAAAAAGGGTTTAGATCCCACCCTCCCCCATATCTTCTTAAGTCCAGCTATGCGCCCATAAAAAGAATGTCCTTTAATTAATAAATGGGCCTTAAGTTGACACTCTATTATAAAATAGGCCTAAAATGCTGTTCCCTTTAATCAAGAATACCAACACATGTTTAAAAATAAGAGGAGGCAGAAACTTTTGGACCAACCTGTTGAATGGGTAATCCACCAAATCTACCCTTTACAATAGAATAACTCTCGGTTATAATTATCCGACAGCATTGTCGGATAAATGAGGTTAGTCCTGGATGTTAAATCTCACCCACAACTTCATGTCAAGCCAACCTCATTGGTTCCTCAACCCTAGTTCACCACGCTGTCAATTGATTATAACTGTGCGCAAAAATATAAGATGGGATATAACTCATCCTGGTCTTGTTATTGAAATTTGACCCCACAGCTGGTTGAAGTTATGCAATCTTAGTTTGAAAAACTAATAACTTGGTAAAAATATCATAGCAGAAGGTTTGATGAGGATAAGATAACGGTGGTGTAGTGGTGGGTGGATGAGTTCAGGGTTGGTGAAAAGGATCCAAAAGGAAGGTCTACTAACTAGGATTGGCCTCCTCACCCCTACTACTACTACTAGTAAAAATTAATAAGTTCAAATATAAAGATAATTCAACAAATTGCACAAAAAAAAATTGTCGGCAAACGATTCATTTGTTCCAGATCCAATAGCCATCTTAAATTTGGTTGACTGCTGATATAATTTTTCCCGAAAGAGTTTTTGCCACTTTGCTAAGGACAACTCTTAATATAAGGATTATAATTATTGATTTAGGCAACTTAAAAACACACCTGACAAAAGCTCTTGCTAATGGATATTTGGATACTAGGTTATTTATAGCTTCTTGAAGTCCCTCTGGTTTCGAACATTCGCCTTGAGCATTTTTTGTAACAATAGCATTACGATCCTAATAACAAAAATGACAGTAAAGATAGTTATTTAAACACATCAAAGAAGATATTGTCATGTTTTTATGATGAGCTCTGGGTTTATATTAAAACATCCATGCAATTATTGTAACAAAAAAAATCCGTCAAAGTGCTTGCTTTGCAAGCATTATAAGGGTTTCTCAGATATTTGCATAAATATAATGTATTAATACTATACAATCATACTTATACTCAATATTCTACGCCTCGCTTCAATAGCCTATATGTTAGTATTTGTCGATACCTAATGTTAGAAAAAATAAATAAGTAATAAAAAAATATTCCACAGCTCGCTACGCATGCGTTTCTGTGTATCAGAAATCAGTACCTAATTTAGAATCTACACAAAATATATAAGTGCTCGTATTGCTCGTTTCATTTGTATGTTGTTATTTGCAAATTTAGCAGAGTAAACATAATTTTACCAATTTCACAAGGGCTCATTTCGCTAGCCTATATGTGTCTGTTGGCACTGATTTTAGGAAAAATAATTATAATACAACATAAAATTTGAGTAAACATCTGCTTGTTTAGTACTAGCCAATTTCAAACTATAGAATCAAATTTTTACATAACAATCTAGAGCTCGCTTCCCTCGCCTTTATATATTTGTTTGTCGATACCTAATTTTTGAGAAAATTTAAAACACAAAACAAAATTTAAGGGCTCGCTTCACTCGCCTTTATGTGCTTGGTTGTCAATAACTACCTGAAGAGGAACATTTAAAACAAGGCATAAAATTAAAGCCTCGCTTCAATCGCCTTTTTGTATTGGTTTATCAGAACCTCATTTATAGCATACAGTAAAGACATAACATAATATTCTAGGCTCGCATCGCTCGCCTTGAGGTGCATGTTTGGTACTAGCCAATTTAAACTATAGAATCAAACTTATACATAACAATCTAGGGCTCGCTTCGCTCGCTTCTAGAAGTTTGTTTGTCAATACCTAAATTTAGAAAAAAATTAAAACATAAATAAGATTCAAGGACTCGCTTCGCTCGCCTTTATGTGCTTGTTTGTCAATATCTACTTTAAGAAAAACATTTAAAACAAGGCATAAAAATCATGGGCTCGCTTCGCTCGCCTTTTTGTATATGTTTATCAGTACCTTCTTAAGAGTATAAAATCAAAATAACCATACAATACTAGGGTTCGCTTCGCTCGCCTTTATGTGCTTGTTAGTCAATATCTACTTTAAGAGAAACATTTTAAGAAAGGCAAAAAAATCATGGGCTCGCTTCGCTCGCCTTATTGTATATGTTTATCAGTACCTTTTTAAGAGTATAAAATAATAAAAATAACCATGCAATACTAGGGCTCGCTTCGCTCGCCTTTATGTGCTTGTTTGTCAATATCTATTATAAGAGAAACATTTTTAACAAGGCATGAAAATCATGGGCTCGCTTCGCTCGCCTTTTTGTATATGTTTATCAGTACCTTCTTAAGAGTATAAAATAATAAAAATAACCATGCAATACTAGGGCTCGCTTCGCTCGCCTTTATGTGCTTGTTTGTCAATATCTATTATAAGAGAATCATTTTAGGCAAGGCATAAAAATCATGGGCTCGCTTCGCTCGCCTTTTTGTATATGTTTATCAGTACCTTCTTAAGAGTATAAAATCAAAATAACCATACAATACTGGGGCTCGCTTCGATCGCCTTTATGTGCTTGTTAGTCAATATCTACTTTAAGAGAAACATTTTAAGAAAGGCAAAAAAATCATGGGCTCGCTTCGCTCGCCTTATTGTATATGTTTATCAGTACCTTTTTAAGAGTATAAAATAATAAAAATAACCATGCAATACTAGGGCTCGCTTCGCTCGCCTTTATGGCTTGTTTGTCAATATATATTATAAGAGAAACATTTTTAACAAGGCATGGAAATCATGGGCTCGCTTCGCTCGCCTTTTTGTATATGTTTATCAGTACCTTCTTAAGAGTATAAAATAATAAAAATAACCATGCAATACTAGAGCTCGCTTCGCTCGCCTTTATGTGCTTGTTTGTCAATATCTATTATAAGAGAAACATTTTAAGCAAGGCATAAAAATCATGGGCTCGCTTCGCTCGCCTTTTTTGTATATGTTTATCAGTACCTTCTTAAGAGTATAAAATAAAAATAACCATACAATACTAGGGCTCGCTTCGCTCGCCTTTATGTGCTTGTTAGTCAATATCTACTTTAAGAGAAACATTTTAAGAAAGGCAAAAAAATCATGGGCTCGCTTCGCTCGCCTTATTGTATATGTTTATCAGTACCTTTTAAGAGTATAAAATAATAAAATAACTATGCAATACTAGGCTCGCTTCGCTCGCCTTTATGTGCTTGTTTGTCAATATCTATTATAAGAGAAACATTTTTAACAAGGCATGAAATCATGGGCTCGCTTCGCTCGCCTTTTTGTATATGTTTATCAGTACCTTCTTAAGAGTATAAAATAATAAAAATAACCATGCAATACTAGGGCTCGCTTCGCTCGCCTTTATGTGCTTGTTTGTCAAAATGTATTATAAGAGAACATTTAAGCAAGGCATGAAAATCATGGGCTCGCTTCGCTCGCCTTTTTGTATATGTTTATTAGTACATTCTTAAGAGTAAATAATAAAAATAACTATGCAATACTAGGGCTTGCTTCGCTCGCCTTTATGTGCTTGTTAGTCAATATCTACTTTAAGAGAAACATTTTAAGAAAGGCAAAAAATCATGGGCTCGCTTCGCTCGCCTTTTGTATATGTTTATCAGTACCTTCTTAAGACTTTAAAATTAATAAAAATAACCATGCAATACTAGGCTCGCTTCGCTCGCCTTTATGTGCTTGTTTGTCAATATCTATTATAAGAGAAACATTTTAAAGCAAGGCATGAAAATCATGGGCTCGCTTCGCTCGCCTTTTTGTATATGTTTATCAGTACCTTCTTAAGAGTATAAAATAATAAAAATAACCATGCAATACTAGAGCTCGCTTCGCTCGCCTTTATGTGCTTGTTTGTCAATATCTATTATAAGAGAAACATTTTAAGCAAGGCATAAAAATCATGGGCTCGCTTCGCTCGCCTTTTTGTATATGTTTATCAGTACCTTCTTAAGAGTATAAAATTAAAATAACCATACAATACTAGGGCTCGCTTCGCTCGCCTTTATGTGCTTGTTAGTCAATATCTACTTTAAGAGAAACATTTTAAGAAAGGCAAAAAAATCATGGGCTCGCTTCGCTCGCCTTATTGTATATGTTTATCAGTACCTTTTTAAGAGTATAAAATAATAAAAATAACTATGCAATACTAGGGCTCGCTTCGCTCGCCTTTATGTGCTTGTTTGTCAATATCTATTATAAGAGAAACATTTTTAACAAGGCATGAAAATCATGGGCTCGCTTCGCTCGCCTTTTGTATATGTTTATCAGTATTCTTAAGAGTATAAATAATAAAAATAACCATGCAATACTAGGGCTCGCTTCGCTCGCCTTTATGTGCTTGTTTGTCAAAATGTATTATAAGAGAAACATTTTAAGCAAGGCATGAAAATCATGGGCTCGCTTCGCTCGCCTTTTTGTATATGTTTATTAGTACATTCTTAAGAGTAAATAATAAAAAACTATGCAATACTAGGGCTTGCTTCGCTCGCCTTTATGTGCTTGTTAGTCAATATCTACTTTAAGAGAAACATTTTAAGAAAGGCAAAAAATCATGGGCTCGCTTCGCTCGCCTTTGTATATGTTTATCAGTACCTTCTTAAGACTTTAAAATAATAAAAATAACCATGCAATACTAGGGCTCGCTTCGCTCGCCTTTATGTGCTTGTTTGTCAATATCTATTATAAGAGAAACATTTTAAGCAAGGCATGAAAATCATGGGCTCGCTTCGCTCGCCTTTTTGTATATGTTTATCAGTACCTTCTTAAGAGTATAAAATAATAAAAATAACCATGAAAATACTAGGGCTCGCTTCGCTCGCCTTTATGTGCTTGTTTGTCAATATCTATTTAAAGAAAATTTTAAGCAAGGCATGAAAATCATGGGCTCGCTTCGCTCGCCTTTTTGTATATGTTTATTAGTACCTTCTTAAGAGTATAAAATAATAAAAAAAACCATGCAATACTAGGGCTCGCTTCGCTCGCCTTTATGTGCTTGTTTGTCAATATCTACTTTAAGAAAAACATTTAAAACAAGGCATAAAAATCATGGGCTCGCTTCGCTCGCCTTTTTGTATATGTTTATCAATACCTTCTTAAGAGTATAAAATAATAAAAATAACCATGCAATACTAGGGCTCGCTTCGCTCGCCTTTATGTGCTTGTTTGTCAATATTTATTATAAGAGAAACATTTTAAGCAAGGCATGAAAATCATGGGCTCGCTTCGCTCGCCTTTTTGTATATGTTTATCAGTACTTTCTTAAGAGTATAAAATAAAAATACCATGCAATACTAGGGCTTGCTTCGCTCGCCTTTATGTGCTTGTTAGTCAATATCTACTTTAAGAGAAACATTTTAAGAAAGGCAAAAAAATCATGGGCTCGCTTCGCTCGCCTTTTTGTATATGTTTATCAGTACCTTCTTAAGACTTAAAATAAAAAAACCATGCAATACTAGGGCTCGCTTCGCTCGCCTTTATGTGCTTGTTTGTCAATATCTATTATAAGAGAAACATTTTAAGCAAGGCATGAAAATCATGGGCTCGCTTCGCTCGCCTTTTTGTATATGTTTATCAGTACCTTCTTAAGAGTATAAAATAATAAAATAACCATGCAATACTAGAGCTCGCTTCGCTCGCCTTTATGTGCTTGTTTGTCAATATCTATTATAAGAGAAACATTTTAAGCAAGGCATAAAAATCATGGGCTCGCTTCGCTCGCCTTTTTGTATATGTTTATCAGTACCTTCTTAAGAGTATAAAATTAAAATAACCATACAATACTAGGGCTCGCTTCGCTCGCCTTTATGTGCTTGTTAGTCAATATCTACTTTAAGAGAAACATTTTAAGAAAGGCAAAAAAATCATGGGCTCGCTTCGCTCGCCTTATTGTATATGTTTATCAGTACCTTTTTAAGAGTATAAAATAAAAAATAACTATGCAATACTAGGGCTCGCTTCGCTCGCCTTTATGTGCTTGTTTGTCAATATCTATTATAAGAGAAACATTTTTAACAAGGCATGAAAATCATGGGCTCGCTTCGCTCGCCTTTTTGTATATGTTTATCAGTACCTTCTTAAGAGTATAAAATAATAAAAATAACCATGCAATACTAGGGCTCGCTTCGCTCGCCTTTATGTGCTTGTTTGTCAAAATGTATTATAAGAGAAACATTTTAAGCAAGGCATGAAAATCATGGGCTCGCTTCGCTCGCCTTTTTGTATATGTTTATTAGTACATTCTTAAGAGTAAATAATAAAAATAACTATGCAATACTAGGGCTTGCTTCGCTCGCCTTTATGTGCTTGTTAGTCAATATCTACTTTAAGAGAAACATTTTAAGAAAGGCAAAAAAATCATGGGCTCGCTTCGCTCGCCTTTTTGTATATGTTTATCAGTACCTTCTTAAGACTTTAAATAATAAAAATAACCATGCAATACTAGGGCTCGCTTCGCTCGCCTTTATGTGCTTGTTTGTCAATATCTATTATAAGAGAAACATTTTAAGCAAGGCATGAAAATCATGGGCTCGCTTCGCTCGCCTTTTTTGTATATGTTTTATCAGTACCTTCTTAAGAGTATAAAAAATAAAAATAACCATGAAATACTAGGGCTCGCTTCGCTCGCCTTTATGCTTGTTTGTCAATATCTATTATAAGAGAAACATTTTAAGCAAGGCATGAAAATCATGGGCTCGCTTCGCTCGCCTTTTTGTATATGTTATTAGTACCTTCTTAAGAGTATAAAATAATAAAAAAACCATGCAATACTAGGGCTCGCTTCGCTCGCCTTTATGTGCTTGTTTGTCAATATCTACTTTAAGAAAAACATTTAAACAAGGCATAAAAATCATGGGCTCGCTTCGCTCGCCTTTTTGTATATGTTTATCAATACCTTCTTAAGAGTATAAAATAATAAATAACCATGCAATACTAGGGCTCGCTTCGCTCGCCTTTATGTGCTTGTTTGTCAAAATCTATTATAAGAGAAACATTTTAAGCAAGGCATGAAAATCATGGGTTTGCTTCGCTCGCCTTTTTGTATATGTTTATCAGTACCTTCTTAAGAGTATAAAATAATAAAAATAACCATGCAATACTAGGGCTCGCTTCGCTCGCCTTTATGTGCTTGTTTGTCAATATCTATTATAAGAAAAATTTTAGGCAAGGGATAAAAATCATGGGCTTGCTTCGCTCGCCTTTTTGTATATGTTTATAAGTACCTTCTTAAGAGTATAAAATAATAAAAATAACTATGCAATACTAGGGCTCGCTTCGCTCGCCTTTATGTGCTTGTTTGTCAAATCTATTATAAAGAAACATTTTAAGCAAGGCATAAAAATCATGGGCTCGCTTCGCTCGCCTTTTTGTATATGTTTATTAGTACCTTCTTAAGAGTAAATAATAAAAATAACCATGCAATACTAGGGCTCGCTTCGATCGCCTTTATGTGCTTGTTTGTCAATATTTATTATAAGAGAAACATTTTAAGCAAGGATGAAAATCATGGGCTCACTTCGCTCGCCTTTTTTGTATATGTTTATCAGTACCTCTTAAGAGTATAAAATAATAAAAATAACTATGCAATACTAGGGCTCGCTTCGCTCGCCTTTATGTGCTTGTTTGTCAATATCTATTATAAGAGAAACATTTTAAGCAAGGCATGAAATCATGGGCTCGCTTCGCTCGCCTTTTTGTATATGTTTATCAGTACCTTCTTAAGAGTATAAAATAATAAAATAACTATGCAATACTAGGGCTCGCTTCGCTCGCCTTTATGTGCTTGTTTGTCAAATGTATTATAAGAGAAACATTTTAAGCAAGGCATGAAAATCATGGGCTCGCTTCGCTCGCCTTTTGTATATGTTTATTAGTACATTCTTAAGAGTAAATAATAAAATAACTATGCAATACTAGGGCTTGCTTCGCTCGCCTTTATGTGCTTGTTTGTCAATATCTATTATAAGAGAACATTTTAAGCAAGGCATAAAAAACACGGCTCGCTTTGCTCGCCTTTTTGTTTATGTTTATCAGAACCTAATTTTATAGCATAAAGTAAAAATATAACATAATATTCTAGGGCTCGCTTCGCTCACCTTTATTTGCTTGGTTATATGACTGCTTGGTGCCTTACGTCGATATTTTTGTCGGGTGTAATAGCCGCCATTTTGAAAAAGCGATGCATATTTGTGTACTACCCATCGATACCTACAATTTGATACCCCACATGATTTTTTAAAAAAATATTTTTTGGCGCGTGCGCGTATGGGCGATTTTGAAATTGCTAAAATTAACTTTTTGAATTTTTTTCTCCGAAGAATTTCTATGGCCCGGAAAGTGCTTTTATTGGCTATTGGTCCCATATTTTTAGGGCTTCTCCTTATGCCTTAAAAGGGGGGGGACAAGCATTTTTTGGTGGTTTTTGAGATTTTTGGCGGGTGTAATAGCCGCCATTTTGAAAAAGCGATGCATATTTGTGTACTACCCATCGATACCTACAATTTGATACCCCACATGATTTTTCAAAAAAATATTTTTTTTTGGCGCGTGCGCGTATGGGCGATTTTGAAATTGCTAAAATTAACTTTTGAAACTTTTTCTCCGAAGAATTTCTATGGCCCGGAAAGTGCTTTTATTGGCTATTGGTCCCATATTTTTAGGGCTTCTCCTTATGCCTTAAAAGGGGGGGGACAAGCATTTTTTGGTGGTTTTTGAGATTTTTTGCGGGTGTAATAGCCGCCATTTTGAAAAAGCGATGCATATTTGTGTACTACCATCGATACCTACAATTTGATACCCACATGATTTTTCAAAAAAATATTTTTTTTTGGCGCGTGCGCGTATGGGCGATTTTGAAATTGCTAAAATTAACTTTTGAAACTTTTTCCGAAGAATTTCTATGGCCCGGAAAGTGCTTTTATTGGCTTATGGTCCCATATTTTTAGGGCTTCTCCTTATGCCTTAAAAGGGGGGGGACAAGCATTTTTTGGTTGTTTTTGAGATTTTTGGCGGGTGTAATAGCCGCCATTTTGAAAAAGCGATGCATATTTGTGTACTACCCATCGATACCTACAATTTGATACCCACATGATTTTTCAAAAAAATATTTTTTTTTGGCGCGTGCGCGTATGGGCGATTTTGAAATTGCTAAAATTAACTTTTGAAACTTTTTCTCCGAAGAATTTCTATGGCCCGGAAAGTGCTTTTTTGGCTATTGGTCCCATATTTTTAGAGCTTCTCCTTATGCCTTAAAAGGGGGGGGGACAAGCATTTTTTGGTGGTTTTTGAGATTTTTGGCGAGTGTAATAGCCGCCATTTTGAAAAAGCGATGCATATTTGTGTACTACCCATCGATACCTACAATTTGATACCCCACATGATTTTTCAAAAAAAATTTTTTTTTGGCGCGTGCGCGTATGGGCGATTTTGAAATTGCTAAAAATAACTTTTGAAACTTTTTCTCCGAAGAATTTCTATGGCCCGGAAAGTGCTTTTATTGGCTTATGGTCCCATATTTTTAGGGCTTCTCCTTATGCCTTAAAAGGGGGGGGGCAAGCATTTTTTGGTGGTTTTTGAGATTTTTGGCGGGTGTAATAGCCGCCATTTTGAAAGGCGATGCATATTTGTGTACTACCCATCGATACCTACAATTTGATACCCACATGATTTTTCAAAAAAATATTTTTTTTTGGCGCGTGCGCGTATGGGCGATTTTGAAATTGCTAAAATTAACTTTTGAAACTTTTTCTCCGAGAATTTCTATGGCCCGGAAAGTGCTTTTTGGCTATTGGTCCCATATTTTTAGAGCTTCTCCTTATGCCTTAAAAGGGGGGGACAAGCATTTTTTGGTGGTTTTTGAGATTTTTGGCGAGTGTAATAGCCGCCATTTTGAAAAAGCGATGCATATTTGTGTACTACCATCGATACCTACAATTTGATACCCCACATGATTTTTCAAAAAAATATTTTTTTTTGGCGCGTGCGCGTATGGGCGATTTTGAAATTGCTAAAAATAACTTTTGAAACTTTTTCTCCGAAGAATTTCTATGGCCCGGAAAGTGCTTTTTTTGGCTATTGGTCTTATATTTTTAGGGCTTCTCCTTATGCCTTAAAGGGGGGGTACAAGCATTTTTTGGTGGTTTTCGAGATTTTTGGCGGGTGTAATAGCCGCCATTTTGAAAAAAGCGATGCATATTTGTGTACTACCCATCGATACCTACAATTTGATACCCCACATGATTTTTCAAAAAAATATTTTTTTTTGGCGAATGTGCGCATTCGCTCATAAATCGACAGATGCGCATGTGATAGTTGGCTATATTTTTCCTGTTGTTGGATAAAATAGTTACACATGTATACCAAATTTCAACTTCCTAGCTATAGTAGTTCCTGAGATGAGAAATCGGACAGACAGACGCTCGACAGAAAGTATAAGGGTTTCGAAGATTATCTTCGAAACCCTAATAAGATGGAACCACTAAGGTTCAAGGACTTAACTTGATAAATACTTAAAAAGTATTTTCAAGACACATACACTGTTGAAAAAAAATTACCTTCTGGAGGTAAAAGACCCCCAGCACCGAGGCTGCCAAGAGGCCAAAGACCTCTAGTTATTCTTTATAGAAGTCAAATTCGATATACAGTCGGACCTCCATATAACAAACTTCTATACAACGAAAGTCTCTATGTAACGAATTGTTTTACGTTCCCTTGAATTTTGTGTTTAAAAGTGTTTCTATTTAACGAAAAAAAATTCCATATAACGAACAAAATGTCTAGAAATAAAGATAAAGACAAGACCCACAAACTTTCAAGGAATTGACCAAAAACGGCACTTCTATTTTTCTGTAATTTCCCAGAACAATTATTTATTGATTCTCGCCCTGCCTTATCTAATTTTGCGAACTCTTTCTTTACAATTTTCTATGAAATTAGGATTAACACAGCATAGAACTAAAAATCTTTCAGTTTTAATTTGGTATTCGGTCTGACCAGTTTGTTTGTGAAACTTTTTATTTGTTTGTAAATCGAGTTTATTAAAATGTCAAAACAGAAATCGCTGTCCCTTTCTGAAAAAATCAATTTATTAAAAGATTCTGACGATGGAGTCAAAAACAAAGACTTGTCTCTGAAGTATAAAATCGCTCCTAGTTATATCAACAATTTAAAAAAATCAGGAATCTATACTTAGGTTATATGAAACGAGTGGCGATTTAAAAAAAAAAGGGATCTTTAACGAGTACCTGACAAACCACCGGCTTTTCGCCCCTTCTGAAGGACGCAGTACGCAGAATTTTTATCCCCTCTCTTAAAAATTCCGGAGGCCCGTGCTGGGATTGAACCTATGACTAAATAAACTCGGAAGTTTAAAGTCCACTCATTCTATGTATTGGCCGCATACCTTAACCATTACACCACGGGTGACTCTTCCATGGAGGTAAAAGATTGGTGCAAATCCAGGTTTCAGATATTTGGTGAACACAATACTTTTCCTGTATACCTACAGTATAAATGAGGAAAAGTAAAAACCAAAAATGTGAGTTTTTATACACTTAACATTATCAGAAAGAAAATTCATAGCTACAGTGTATCGTTAAGTTTAAAAATCCCCAAGGTCATAAGCATTTTGGGGATCAACCAATCAGAGAAGCCGCTGCCAACCCCTCTCTTGAAAGAGAAAATAAAATTCCCTACTCCCATAACCCCTGTAGGGAAATAACCTCCTTCCCGGCATTCGTTCACATCGTTTGTGGTTCTTCTTGTGTTTATTATTTCCCTTCACAATTCATTTTTTTCCACATTTGCATGCTTCCTAAATAATAAAACTACACAAAAGAAATGTAGAAACATCGCCAAGAAAACACAGGTATCCAAACCTGATTTGTTTACAAAGTTTTTTCCCCGCTGCCTTTTTGTAGGGATTTTTTTTAGGATCGGTGGTGCCTAAACTGTGCTGTCAAGATTTTTAAAGTTGTCGATACACTGTAAAGACTACCTACCATTTTTGGAACCTATAATTGTAGAAAAATTTCCTAAGAAAAACAATCCAAAATGAAAATGTTTTAGTTGTAAAATTCAGTATTTTGAAAACAATTAAGACAATGGTTGATTAGACTTAACCGGAACATTGTTACTAGAATAGCAGTAGTTAGAAATAATATTCCACATTATTATAACTAAACCAGAAGAATACATACCTTAACTTTAACAACGGACAGTTTATTAGGTAAATCTTCATAATTGTGAAGCCAGTCAGTAGCGCACCAGCCTTTCAATCCCAATACAGTCTCGACTAATAGTAAATCAGATAAGGCATCTCCTACAGTTTCATTGGTCATTTCTAAAAGAGATAAGAGTTTCACGCCAGGTCCAAACTCTTGGCCTTCTAAACTGAAA
>JACMZG010001913.1:42300654-42397260 GCA_018340805.1 Microvelia longipes
TAGCAATCAAACTTGTAAAAGGGGTGAAAACAAAATTCGTAGAGGGAGGTTGATGTTTTCACTAACCTTTAAGGAACTTCCCCTAAAATACTTTTGTCAGAGACTTTTATGAGCCTTAAATTCTTTCCTTGTGAAAACTCACATGAGTTGAAACAGCTGAGAAAGGACACCTAAGTAAAAAAGAGGGGGTAATTGAATGGTTAAATAAGAAGTATTTATACTCTCAGATTTCTTCTATCCGAACCATCAATTTGGCCTCTGGTGAGGACTGAAACGAAAAATGGACATTAATTTGTACTTTGGAGTCATAAAAAATTACAAAAGTAAATCTGAATTATTGCCCATTTTTCTTTGTTATCGCCAGAGCCAAGCTAATGGTTGATTTGAACGATTCCAAGAGTAAAAACAATATTTGGCCCGATTAAAATGGAATCCATGGTAAACAAAAGTTAGCTTTTCTATTAACTGTTCTGTTATTTCTCACTGTGCATCGTAGAGCAGATTTCCAGAAAAAAATTGTTTTTTTCCTCTTGCACATTTATGGCCAATTGAAGTTTCCATCTGCTTCAGGCATATCAAAATATTTATCTGGTACCTAGTGGGGCCCCAGGTATTGTGATTTTCAGAGGCTAGCATACTAACCGCAATAAAATAATGCATTTGCGGGTTCTGATTATGCGGTTATCGTACGAAATATGGCTTTTTTGAGTAAACAGCATTATATGATTACTTAATGTATGACTTATTAAATAAGATTGTGAATTGGTTTATTACACAGCTTTTCAATGACAATATAACTATTTATGTCCTTTCTCTCATAGATGAAATTTCTACATATATTTCTATATATATATATTATCCTTATATATTTAGATGTTTGTATCGTAATGTTTGGAAGCTGGATTTCTTCGAGTGACATCATTGTGTTAAGTTTTCTAATTAGGCAACTTACTATGAATAAGAGTGAGTATGATCAGTATTTAGAGGACTTTTTCAAGTTCGTACTGCATGTCACTCTTAGATTTAATTTATGCATTATATACTTGTTATATATTTAGCATGGTTTACGGTACTAGAATTTTGTTTTGTAGCTTTTTTTTTAAGTGGACAAAATAATGTTATTTTGCCTATTTCTACTTTTTGAAGAAGTATTGTAATTAGTATTTAGAGGACATTAGCAAACGCTTGTACTACATCTCTAAAAATAATTATTTATTTACATTAAATTTAGTCCACTTATAATTACTTCTATGTACTTTCAATATCTCCAATGGACTATGAAGTTATTTAGATAGAATTAATTATCAAATTGTTTGGTTCAATGTTTCTGTTTCAATTGACACTAATGCCCTTATGAAAAAAAATTTAAGGATAAATTTTTTTTATTTTTGTCTTAGAACGAAATGAGTCTTTGAAGTTCATTGTTCTCTTCTTTCTCTGCCGTTGCAACTCGATGCGAATTATAACAAATGACCTTCGGCCTCTCGGGCACCAACGGTAGGCGCTAGGAGTCGGCTTCACTATCAGTTGTTTCATATTACTACTTTATATAAGTAGTCGAGATTATCGGGCTTTCTCCTCGATATAGCGAATTTTCAAACATAATAAGTCAAAATATCTCGTCGTGGAGGTCGCACGCCGGGCCGAATTCCTTTGAAATGCGCGCTTTCTTGCTTATCAATCAATTTTTGCTTACTTTTTTGGTTATATTTAAAAACTTGATCAATGTTAGAGCACCAACTTATTTTTATTTTTTAAAGAAAATGCGCATATTTTCCTATTGAATTATAACTACACAGCAAACATTATTTGGCACTCATTGTTCAAGCTCAGCTTATGCCTGTTGCTACTTTTTATTGTATTTTTCTTCGAACAAATTAAATAAAAGTTGTGACGCTATTGCTCAGGTTATTAAATAATATACCAAAAAATTAAGTCAAATCTTCTAAAACGGGATTTTAGCCATCTCATTAAGCGGAATTTTTTCAAAGATTCGCTGAACAGTTGATTGTTTACATTAATGTTATTCATGTCAATTAATACACCAGAACTAATTCTGATAATGTTTAACTCCCTTTATTTTTGTTAAACCAATAACTAGTAGTAGCATGTGTAAACAATTTTTAGCAATATCTAAACAATTTGAAGATTGTATTTTTGAAATGTTTGTGGGGTCACTTAATTGCAGGTTAAATGACGTCGCACAAATTTCATAACCAATAGAGTCTGGACATAGCTCAATTTTTTTTAGAAAATTTCGCTAAAAAAACCATGCATTGTGTGCCTGCGCATTAATGGCCCAGTAAAAAGGCCACCGAAGTTTTATCGGCTCTGGTCACGAGATATTTGGCTGACCAGTTGTACTCTATTTATACAGGAATCAAGTCTCCCTTTTTAATTTTTTTTTTACTGTATGAGATACATGTTTTTTGAAAATTTGGGGAATCCTCTAATTTAAGTTATTTTTTTTGCATTGTTCCATATATGGGCGTAGCGCCCACCATATAGCCCTACGACACCATAACTTTGAAATTTCAAATTAGAGCCCAATTACTTTATTGGTCCTCATTTATACCGTAGGTATATAGGAGAGGTATTGTGTTTGCAAAAAAATCGAAATCGGATTATCCGTTTTCAGGTTTTATTCATGCTAGAGAGTTGAAAATTCGTACAAAAATCAGTTTAGTTGAGGTATTAGGAATAATTATATTTATGACGTCATTAACTGAAGGCGAAACTAAAACGGCGGAAAAATTAATGTGATTCGATTGAAATTTTGCCACAATTTAGTCATGTGTAAGGACTAACAAAATGTGCCAAGTTCGTCTTAATATCAGCATTAATTCAATTATCGAGAAGGACTTGCTGTACGTTTATTAAAAATTCAGAAAATAATTTCAATATGTTAAAATTAGCTAAATGTGATATACCTTACTTAATAAAATAAGAAACCAAAGGTTTTGTTTCAATACGAAAAGTATAATCCATATTATTGTGGGATAATAAAAGTTAAGTATTATTGAGCTGGTCAGTTGCCAGAGGACTATAGAGCTATGGTAGATAATAGATTGATGGAGATATATTATAGGTCAGTACTGTACAAAGTTCCAAGAATTTTAAAACTCGGCATATAAGAGAAACCCTATAGTGTAAAACAAACGACAAGGTGTTTACAGCGTTGCCGGATATTCATTCCAACGTTGTTCAAACACAACTTTATAATGTACCAGTTACCCCACCTCGTAAAAACGGCAAGGACTTCATAACTGCCCCTTTTGAATCTTTGATTCTACCTTAAATTTTTCAGTTCATAAGAACGATATTTATTTAAGGCAAGCTATTTTTTTGTCTAGCATAATTTTAATTCCTTCTTTAATTCATAATATGTGCCTTGAATATTTTCGATAACATGGCTTTAATTACTATCTATTAATATTCTACTCAATTAATTTTGTTTGATATCACTTAATTATTCTATATTTTAGTCAATTATTTATATTTTGGTTCATGTCTAATTGACTTCTGTCTGCATTATTTGCTTTGAATCAAGGATTGAATGGATGAAGACCAGCTAATTTGCATGCTGATGCAATTGTCTTTACTTTAATGCTTGTTTATTTTACTAATGAGGTATAAAGTATTAACGTCAATTTATTCGTTTTCGCTTTCGATAGGTTTATGAATTTTTTATTTTATTTAGCGAATTTTCAAAAGAAGAATGAGCTTATGCTACATACGTACAACATACTACACACACACACCAACACACACCATATATATATATATATATGATATATATAATATTATATATATATTATATATATATTATATATATATATTATATATATTATATATATATATATATATAATATATATATATATATATATATATATATATATATATATATAATATATATATATTATATATATATATATATATATATATATATATATATATTATATTATATATTATATATAATATATATATAATATATATATATATATATATATATATTATATATATATATATATATATATATATACAAGGTTCCGCAAAAATTATGGTTGAAAAATTTAAGGTTCCGTATTTTTGTTTGTAGTGAGGACCTTCTATCTAAACCGAATTTTGAAAACACTTCCGAGTGGCCCCCAACGGGGAGTTTGAGATAATCAGTCGAGGCTCGAAGATAAATGAAAATTGAAGAGGACCAATCGGTCTTTGTGTGATTTTAAAATTAGGTGAAGCAAGAGGCCTTTGGCCTTTTGTGGTCATATTAACTAGTATATATAAGTAGCATTACTGCCACGATTATATGCGGATTTTCAAATGGTATTGATACATTTGGAACAATCCGCATATATCGTAATGTAACATAATGTTAAATTAAATCCCGTTTTGACTGAATAACAGTCGCAAAATACGGGATTTATTTACATTATGGTTTTACATGCTCAATCAATGAAACCGGGAAACTAGTACTTGATAATAAAATGTAATTTAGTATTTTAATTATATGATTATTATTAGTGTGGAGGCAGAAGTAAACTCTCTATGCACTGCGACTTGAAGTCTTTCTGTACATTGAATATTGAATATTTCTTAATTAACAACACAATGGATTGTACAAAATTCCAGGCCGATCAAACACTTTTGAAGATTTGAAATGTTTAAATAAACCCACATTATTGTGGGTCTTCATAATGGCCTCTCAGATTATTTCATGAACAATAGGACTTTTTTGTACAACTTTTATTTTGATAAAAGAAGTGTTCGTAAGTTATCGTTGTCCCATAAAACGGTCTAGAACAAAAAATCTCGGTACTCTGTAAATATACATACACAACGTATATATTTAGTGGAGTCCCTTCCCTTCCATTAACACCAACCTTGTAGCTCATTTCTTCTGTGAAAGTTTTCCTAAAATCGTCTAAAATTGAGCATTTTCTTATAACTTCATAATATCGATAGCTAAATTTTTAAGTAAAACATTCAGAGCTGCTTGAAAACCGGGCGCGATGAAAATTACTATTCAATATAAGCGTGTTTCATATAAAGTTCACCAGAAGAAGGAGGTGATAGTTATCCTTCATAAGGAACAAAAACAATTTTCTTATATAAACTTCAGACTCTTGACCGTTTTCCACGAAGGTGCCACAAGGTAGGAGTATCAATAGCAAAATAATTAGGGCAACATCTACTTTTTTGAGCACCCAGGATCTGGGACACGTGATATGGATTGACCCCTTTAAAAAAAATTCTGTGGCAGATTAGAGCAAAACGGTTGACGTTTCTGGTGAACTCCACCGTTTTTGCTGTAGAGCACTTCTCTGATATATTTTTAAAATTCATGGCGAAGAGTGTGCCACATGTTTTGTTCTTGTTAATTTAATTATCAATTAATTGCAAAACTAAAATACATAGTTACATATATATAATGTACAACTTAAAATAGTTATTAACTCAGTTTTTTATGTAAATTCAATATTTCTTATTGAAGGAGGTTTGAGAAAATACGTATTACATACGTAAATTCCGAGGTACCTCATTCCGTAATTATTAGGGGGAGTGGTTATGGGGGTCAGTGGTATCGTTCTTTATGGCTTTTGGACGGAAGGACAATAACCAGGATGGCCGCGATATTCAGCATCACGGCTCGATGCTGCTTAACTTAGTGATCGGACAAAAACAGTAGAACTGTTCCTATTAAATTGAAACTTTGTATACATGTTACTTTCCTCCCTTCTTATACAGGAAAGGTATATAGAGGGAAAAGTATTGGTTTCACCCAAAAAATTTTAACCCAAAGATTTCACTTGAATTATCATTTTCAGGTGTTTTTAGGACAATCTGAACCGATTTCAGCTTCATGTCTTTTCTTGTGTTACCCCTAACTCCCACTATGTTTATGCTAGATAGTTGAAACTTGGTACAAAAAATCGTCTTTGGATCTTAGTTGTGCTGCCCGGAATATCAAATAAATAAATAAGTTTTATTTGCTTTGCGGTGTACATAATGTTAAAAAAAATTATGACAAAAGCATAGGTCATTACAAAATAAGTTAAAATAATCATAAAAACTATTTTAAAATTTTATAAATTCTTAGTGAAACTAATTTAAGAAAAAATACATAATAAAAATATAACAGACCAAACAAGACGACAAGACAAACATGCTAGTAGTAATAGTTTTAGGAGACAGGTACTCAGTAATATTATAAAAAAGGATTCTTTAATAAGAATTCCTTTAACTGCTTTTTTAAAATTCTTTAAAGGTAACTTTTGACTAGTATAATCTAACTTATTAAATAACTTAATACCTAACACTGAATCCCACTTGGGACTTATTTAGCTTGTGCATTTGGTACTGGCAGCAAATGTTTGGACTTAGTACTATAACTATTGATTGACTTATTTTCAAAAAATCAGCCTCATTTGATTTAATATAAAGTAAAGCATTATAAATAAATAAATTCACTATTGTTAAAATATTAAGTTTTAAATTTAGAGGTTGCAGTGTTTACTGGTTTGATCTGTCATAATTCCTAAGGCATCTTTCAATCCTAAGCATCAAAATTGTATGTCACCTATTTGCTTAGCCAGCAAAAAATTTAAAAAAAATCGAAAAATGACCCATGAACTTAAAATTAGGTAGGATATATACCTTCAATATGACAAAGAATATCCAAATTTAGTTTTGATATGGCCGCCATTTTGAAATAATTTACTTTTGAATTTAAAATTTTGACGCTTAATGCCAAAAGTATACACGTTTTTTTGACATATAAACACGTCGTTGGAACCGCAAAAAAATAGAAACAAATATATAAAACTCGATCAAAATCTACTAATTAGTTAAAAAGTTATAAGCGAACTTAATTATTAAATTAGTGTGGCACTTTTGTTAAACGTAAAAGCTGTTTACATTTGCAAGGTTACAATTTCGCCAAAATTTAAATAATTTAATAATACCGAGGAAAAATCGGAACTTTTACTCATTTAAGATTATGCGAAGTTTAACGCTTCTTGTATGCTTTTTTTATACAATTAAATTATTATTTGTTAAAATAATAGAAAAAACGGATACGGGTACTCGGAAGTTTAAAAACCCATTAAGTTAAAAGGCCATTTGCTAACCAATCCTATCTGAGGACGAGCGAAGCGAGTCCGAAGTACATAAACTCTAGGCCACTAGTAACCTTCCTATCTGAGGACGCGAAGCGAGTCCGAAGGGTGGGGAAAAGTTCCGAGGTACCCCGTACCCGATTTTTAATCATACAAGAGGTACTTCGTACCAAATTTCATCCAAAATTATAATTTTTATTATATTAATAATTTTTTAAAGTTAAGTATGTATGTCATTCGATAAAATTTAACTGTTGCTATAATAGATAAACTTGGGCTCTTTATTGGTTTTACATAGGACTAACATGCGTATTGTAATTTTGAATTGATCCGATAATGTTTTCGTGTTTATGAATGAATTTTTTGAAATTGTTGTGAGTCATTAATGGCGGTTAATGACGTCATTAAAACATTACCTTCCAAAGCACAACAGACCTGGGAGGTTGATTTTCGTACCCATATTTCAACTTTTCATAGCATAAACACACTGGGAGCTACGATGATTTAACTGACACACACACACATACAGACAACTCGCTAAAAACACTTAAATAGTCTTAAAAACACCTGAAAAAGATAGCTCTTGTTGTGAAATCTCGGTTTCAGAATTTTTGATGCAAACACATTAACTTTTCCTATATACCTACCGTGCAGGTAAGAAAGTAAAAAACAATTGCGAGTGTGCAATTTTGAAAACTGGCTAAAATTAACTTTTGAATCTATTTTGACCGAAGATTTCTATGGCTTTATAGGAGTTACCCATCTTATTTTTTTATAATTTTAGGATCACCCCTTCTTGGTTAGATAGGGGGGGAGGACCATTTTTGTGTTTTTTTTTTATATTTTTGAAGGATATAATGGCCGCCATTTTTGAAAATGCGAACATGTTTATAACCTTCTCATCAATACCTACAATTTGATACCCCAATCGATGTTTTCCAAAAATGTTCGCATTTTGGCGATTGTGCGCATGAATCGCAAACTGCGTATTTAACATAACTGGCTGTATTTTTCCATGATAAGTTGTACATGGTGTACCAAATTCAAGTCTCTAGCTGTTATAGTTCAAGAGATTTAGGTGATTGACAAACAGAACGACAGGACACGTGACAGGAAAGTATCAAAATTTCGAAAATTATCTTCGAAACCTAAAATATTATCAATAAAATGCCAGTTTAGGGGCCTCGGGTGCTATCGCATCCAACATGCTTCAAAATGAATTAAAGTTGACGAGACTATTTTACACATATATAACAATTCATAAAAACTGAGAGCACATCCCGGGCGTCGACCCCGGACCTTCGGCGTCTGAGGCAGAAATAACGATTATTATTTATAAAATTAATGTGTATTTTTTTAAATCAATAAAATTAAGGATTATTATTTTTAATTATTTTGATTTTAGGATAATTATTAAATAATTAATGAAATTCATATTTATTAATTAATAATTAATAAATTATGTTTAGTATAAATAAAATTAGTCTACAAAATTATTAATGTGTATTAATTTTTAATCATACAATTACGGTTTATTCATTAATTAATTTAAAAATTGATAATAATAATATATAATAAAATATCCATTTAAACAATTAAATGTAGTTTATAAAAGTAAATGTGAGGTCTAAAAGAATTTTTTTAGAAGTCAAAGAGTAGTTGTTAGTAAAACAGTAAGAAAAGAGATAAGGAAAAAAGGAAGGTCAAAATAAAGCAAAGCACTCTCGGTCATAATGGCGGCCCCTACGCGTGTGAGTGTGTGTGTCCACTGCCCTCTTCTACCCCTTAGTTCTCAGTAGCAGCGATAATAATGGCTCAAATCGCGTCAAATTTTGTTAACACTCTATTTAGACACATAAAATGTGACGTAACGTTTTACTTTTTCCTGAATGAGAGTAAAATGGTACTTCTAAGCGTGATATCAAGATAATTAGAGAGATAAAAAGATAATTAGTTGTAGAGTAAGTGTACAAAATTTTAATGCTCTACGACCAATAGCGACGATGCTATCCACCGTTGCAGCGGGATAGCCTTAAACTACGCAACACTAAATAACTTAACGCAATAATAAACTAACAACCCGCCATCAGCCAAATAAATAAATACATATTTACGATAATATTACGTTATATGAACAACGGCTTTAAATTATTTTATTATTTTTCAGTGAAAAATAAAACCAAGTTATTAATGTTAAAATGTGTTTAAATGTTAATTAATTCTAATGTCAAATTTATCGTGATCGTAATTTATTAAAACCAAGGATCGATGTCATATTACTTTATGAAAGTGATACATAGTTGATATATAAAAAGCGGGAAACAACATCTGTTCTTTCAGGAATGTGACAGGTGTTGTGTAGTTGGGGAGATCAAGGTTATCGAACTTGATAACGCTTCAAGCGGATTTCCCCGGAACTAGAAAGTTCCGGGGAAATCCGCTTGAAGTGACACCTGACGGAACCTGATTTAATTCCTTGTCATAAACTGTCTGAAGAGTGACCGACTAGGAATCCCCTATCTAGTTTGTCTCTCTGTAGTACTATATATTCCTCTATGAGTTAGCTAACATTTTGGATCCCGAGGCTTGACGAGGAGATAATACGAGAGCTGAAAACTTTCATCTCTTGTTGCATATTAAATTTTATCTACGACTAGAGAACTAAAACTAACAACTATTAATATATTCTTCAGCTCCTTAATTGTTATTGTGTTGGTTTTGTTTATTCTTACCGTGTCAATTACTCTGATGAAGAGAGAATAAAGCCACTATCTTCACATTATTTTATTGTAAGCTGTCAAAAGAATAATGTGTAATACTATATTTGTAATTTAAACATTAGCTTGTGTATATTGTATATTCTACCCGTAGTACCAACATAACACCAAAAAATTTCCTTAAATTTCTAAAAATTTTACTAAAAAATTCTGTCAAGTTGGCAACACTTTCACTTTTCCTCCCTAGGGAGTAAAAGCACATTTACAGTGTGAGATAACAAGACTGTAAGTAGAACTTACAATACAAGGAGTAGATAAAATATAATTAATTATGAAAGCTTAATTTCCCTTAAATTATTAACTCATAATAGGTTTTTTCACTTAAGTTATAGATTTTATAACATGAATAGGCTCAGGTTTGGGCAAAATATAGTTTAATTGAAACAATATTTCAGTATCTTATTTTAGAAATTGATGCCACTCATAGATTATGATAGAGTATTGATGGCTATAGCTTTGTTTCTTTACTTACTGTAACATCCAGAAAATTAAAAATACAATTATTTTAAATTTTTTACAAAGAAAGGATTTAGGGCATATTTAATTTATTATTAATGGAATAAAAGGCATATACCTTTATTTGAGTTCTATTTTTTTATCAGAACCAAGATACTTTTGGCGATTCATAGAGAAAAATATAGTTTCACCAGCACAGTGCCATACTTACTGGTTTTTCTTAGCAGCGTTTTGTATGTCTTGGTGAGCCTTTTCACTGAACAATATTGTGCCGTGTCCGTTGGCTTCAAAATAAACACCTATGTCGTATTCATGTGCCTTGGCGTGCAGATGTTTCACTCCTGTCGCTGTGCAAGCTACTTCTATTTTCTAAAACCAGATGTACATCGCTATAAGCATTGTAGCCCATAAGATGACTTATTTTATTTCAAACCAAAAAGGAGCACAAATAAAGTTAACCAATTTCATAATGTTAAAAAAATATTTAATAAACTAAACATTTAGTTTTAGAGTTTAGTGATACAACGAAATCTCTTTTTTTAGCACATGTAATTACAGAGTGGTAGAGTTTTTCCACTATCCCCCATCTATGGACCTGCTGTGTTGTACAGAGCGGCTCAATTAGTAACTTTAAATTGCTCTCACATAGCCTAATATTTACTGTAATCCTAATTTTCTAAAACCACAATAATTGCAGCTTAATTAAAAATATTGCTCCAAAAAACTTTTTTTACCTGAAACGGATTTTGAGCCATTAATAAAAGATATTGGCACCATTAATAGTAGGATTTATTTTGGGAGTGCCACTCCAAAAAAATTAATAATACCACCTCTTATACACTGTGGCTCTAAACAATTTTTTTCCCTTTGGAGTAGAATATCTTCCTTACTCCTTAAAACTAGAAAATAAACTGCACATTATATATCATTATATTACACATTACATATGTATCTTTAGATACAAAGGAGTATTATTCAATAAATAGAAAAACTTACAAGTTTCTCGGCAATATATTTTGTTGAACTTCCGTTAGCATAGGCCGTCTGAATCAAGCCAAGTTTCAAGTTTAAATTACATTCTTTTACTAGTTCACCAATATAACCAGCATCTAAAACAGAAAATTGAACTTTGCCTTATGATTTAGTCACCATGTTATTTGACGAGTCTTGATAAATTAGTGACACAGGTTTATTTTACCTGATTTTTGTTGATAGAGGCTTAAAAAGTGAAAATATATCAGTTAAGTTTTTAACTCTAAGTCTTAATAATTTTAAAATTGAGTCTAAGAAATACACTATCAGAATTTTCAATGAGAAAATTTGAAAATTGAAAGACTTACATAAAGTAGCAATTCTATCTCCGTCCAACAGATGAAAATTGGACAAAGCATCTACATAGTAATAAACAAGTCTGTCTGCATCGCCATCTACTGAGCAACATCTTCTCCCTTTTACAACCTCTATTCCATCAGGCAGTCGCACTTTTGTCTTTACATAGTCAGCTCCACACTGAAATTAATGTACAGTCAAAGTCATATAAAACTATAACTTACATATATAACAAAGTTATATATGTAATAACAATACATTAAAACTGGCATTGAGTCTGCTCCTACAGGAGGAATGGGTGGAAACTCTGTTGAACAAAAAAAAAACTACCCCCTAAGACCCATCAGCTTCTTCAACAACATCTTCCACCATTACTATCGATGTGTGTGATGGGTCCAGCTAATGCAAGAGGGGGATATCATGCCACGGTTGGATCCGGTGGTTCATGGGAAGCCTTGATTGAAAGCTCTCCTACATCATAGATGGGAGAACTGCAGGGCAACCAGATGGACAGATGAGTCCACCACTTGGGCAGGTTTCTCTAACAAAATCTCATCTGTTCTAAAAACCGTTGATCTCCGAAACATTTGAAGGCACTACATCAGCAGTCGAGTCAAAAACTACAGATGGGTGTTTAGCCTCCTTACTGGAGCAGGAAGCTAGAGGAAAGGAAGCATATTGACTATTAGTATCTGAAGGTACAATAACCCTTGCCAATTAACGTAGGTGCCTGGCGGAGGGGGTGTACCTCTAGATTTTTAGTGGAGTAAGGCCACAATCACTGCTTCAGTATCGACAGGAGAAATTGGTCAGTCCCTACACTTCAAGTTGGGACCCAAAGAGAAGCCACAAATAGGGAAGACAAACCTTCAGATGATCCGAAGTCATCCCCCTTCAGTTGAGTCATTGATAACATCATAAAAGAATTATTTTACAATTATTTTACAGATAGCACAACTACACCTAATCATGCATTTTTGTACCAAACTTCAACTCTCTAGCATTATAGTACAACACACGGCTAAAATCAATTGACAGCGCGGGAAAATAGTGTTGAGAAAGCAATAAGGTTGGCCTAATTTGAAAATGAGGGCGAGGTTTAACATCCAGGACTAACCTCATTGGCTCCCTCGCTTTATTTTCCCACGCTGTCAACTGATTTTAGCCGTGTGTCGCATTATAACACACAGGAAACTACGGTACTAGCAGACACACTCGCACGTACAGACAGACAAATCTATAAAAACCACTCAGGAGTTCATAAAATTATCTAAAACAAATGATTCAGGTGAACCTACCGTTTTTGGATTTTTAGTACAAACAATACTTTGCCTATATGATACCTTATATAGTATAATAGTAGTAGTAGTATAGTATAAATGAGAAAATCGCAAAGCATTAACCTTACCATATAATTTAATTTGCCTTTAGATCCAGTACTGGTGTTATATAAATGCAATGTTAATGAATCACTGATATATTTCTCTAAATTTTTCATGGCTATAGCTCCTACACCGTTGGCTCCATCAAATGATAAAACTCCAGAATAATTACTATCTGCCTTAAACTAAAAATAAAATAAAAAATAATATATATTTATGTAAAGGTACAGAGAATGATAGGGGTCCTTTAAAAACAAATAATAAAATAAAATATAGTTAGTGCAAAGTTTTTAAATAAACTATGTCCTCAGTAATGTTTATACTAACTAGGAGTGTTTAGAATTATGAAAAACTACACCTATAAGTAATAAAAATGCTCCATCTGTATGTGTGTCCTGATGTAAAAGTGTTAAATCATGACACGTATCAGTTGATTCAGGGAACTTTGACAAAGCCTTTGAAAAAATCCTTAATGTGAAAATAATTATGGTAAAATAACTTGTGGATTATGGTCGTTGATTGTGAAAGGGTTAATTCATTTAGCAATACACATGGTTTTAATCTGTTGACAGAGCATGGGAAAATAATGCAAGAGAGCCAATGAGGTTAGTCCTGGATGGTAAACCATGTCTACAAGTTCATACCCTGTAAATATCATTGGTTCCTCTACAATATTTTCCCACACTGTCAACTGATAATCGTGGGTAATGCTGTAGTGATCTTAATAGCAAATATTAGAGGTTGGTTTCAAATAATTTTTTTTATTTTTAATTTGTAATCAACCTAATTTTGTATTTTTTAACCTATCATCTGATATGTAAAATCTATTCTTAAGAGAATTCATTTAAGTTATACTTTCTTATCTTAATTTAATAACTTACAGTAATCTTACTTGGAAATGAAGAAAAGAGTCTCTTCACAAAAATAATAGTTTATTGGCAACTAAACTAATAATCTTAATTATTTGCTTCAACTAGTTAAAACTAAACATAACACTTTAAAGTGGGGTCACCCGTGGTGTAGTGGTTAAGGTAAGCGGCCAATACACAAAATGAATGGACTTTAGTCATGGGTTCAATCCCAGCATTGGCCTCTAGGATTTTTATGAGAGGGATAAAAATTATGCGCACCACGTCCTTCAGAAGGGACGTAAAGCTGGTGGTCTCGAGCCTGTGCGTTGTCAGGTACTTGTTAAAGATCCCTTACCTGAAATGAAACTGGGTATAGGCAAAATTTAGGAACCCTCATTGTAGATTCATTATACTACTATACTGTTTCTGCCTTGTAGTTTAAAGTGTGTGGAGGTTTGGTTTAACAGTGAGAGCACGTGTTGTTCCTAGTTTTCACTAGACTATAAGAGTCAGTAAAAATATGTATGATTGCTTGAAAAAGCATGAGAGGAACCATAGAAATTCACGGCTCTTCTGTCTAGATTAGATGAAATATACCTACACTTGAAATTAAGTGTATTAATTAGGAGTAGAACACTATCTTAGGGAGCTAGCAAAAAGGGCCCAACCACGTGGCCTACTTGCCTGGTAGTTACTACCACTCCCCCATATTACTAACACTTTAAATCTTATAATAATCTTCAGTCTATTTTTCTGGTGTAAGTAGTATAATATAATAGTATATACTACTATACAGCAAAGTAAACATCGCAGTCTCCTGCTAGCCATTATCAGCACCAGTGCCATTTGCCTGACTTAGCTTCCCATCTTCCGTCGAATGAGTTAATTACCAGTCTCTGCTTGTGCCTCAACAGGTTATTTCTATAGCCTGCCCTTACCTTCGGCTCAGGGGTTAATTTATAAAACCCGTCTGCAAAATTCCATTTTGCTGCCTAGTAGCATAATATCCCATTCAAATAATTTGATAATAACACTTCACTTACACATTTTTTAATTTGATTGAAAGGTTTAGATAATTTTTCATAATAGTGTTGTGGCGTTGGTTCCTCAACACCATTATTATGTAGAACAACAAAATAATGAAGCATTGGTGTTGAGATGACACCATGGTCTATAACCTGAGTGTTTAATACTTTAGCTCCTTCAACCGCTGCATCCCTCAGTAAGTCACTGCTCGGCCTGAAATTAAATCCAAATATTTAAACGTAAATACAAATGTAAATCGTATACTACAGAATATGAACAGAATCCACTGTGATGTAAAAGGGGACATTCATAACATGGTAGGTCTTTATTTAGAACTCAATAGTGATCCTTGTTGTGTTCTTCCGTCTTGTCAGCATTTACTTATTTATATGTTGGTAGCCCTCTACCGGAGGCCTACCTAATAATCAGGCAGCTTACTTCGCATACTCTCCTTTCTGGTATATTAAGTATTTTATTGTAGTACAAAAAATGTAAAGTAGCAGTGCATGGGTTGAGGGCACCTACTCTCAAAATCTAAGCATTTTATTAAATTTGGTTTTATTAATTATTTAAATAAATAAATGATAAATAAATATGTTTATTGCATGAAATTTCTAACAAGAAATATTTACAAAGGTCAAATACACGTATTAAGTCTATTTACAATTTTTAAATACTTTTCAGATTGTTTAATCCAAAAAAATTGGAGATACTATATAGGGGGTTATCTATAAGAAAATATTTGATTCTAGCACAGAACTGGTTCACTATTTAATTCGGGCTTTTTGTGTTCTCTGTCCGTGGCACATCTAATGGCTTTAATTATTGCCTTCCACACTTTACCAGCCTAATGAGAGCTACATTTTAATTTTGTAATAACCATCTCTTCCACAATTCCGTTTCCCTACTTAATAGTGGTAACACACTACCCACTATAATACGACACACGGCTAAAATCAATTGATTTTACGCCAAACATCTGTGAGGGAAAGAATTTTATTGGTTCAGACCGACCACGCTTCTTCCCCCTCCACCTCATGCAAACCTCCGTATAAAAAAATACCTTTTTTGTAAATAAAATCATAAAAAGGCAACACTGGTTGTACATATTTGTAACCTCGCGTCACTTTTATTTCCCTCATTGTGCATATTGATCTGTTTGAGTTGGTTTCGTTTCATTCCAATCTGTTCAATTCATCCAATTATTGCAGAGTTGTAATATGATCTGAGTGTCTATATTTGATGCATGGACATTGACGTATTTTTTAAGCATTCATTGCTATTTGAGTACAGGGCAGAGTCTGTGGTCTGTCAACCAAAAGACACATTTTTTTTGGAAAATGCCATGTCTTTCAATAGATGACATTCTTGACTTTTTTAAGTTATGAATGCATATTGTGTCATTTTATTTTTATGATATGAAACAATACGCATTCAATTATACAAACTTGACACAAAAAAGCAGTTTGTTTTGGAAAAAACTGACGATTTATTGAAATCGTCAAACTTTTATCATAGAACTATTATGATCCATTGCATTACGTAATTAACAACTTTAAATCGACTTAATTCATACTTCCCTAACAAATTTAAAGCAACACTTAGTTGATAAATTTATATGATACAACTATATTCCTACTTAAAAAGTAAATAAATAGTTTTAAAAATAAAAAATATGATATCAAATATAAACAAATAATAAAATTCAAAACATAACCTGACTTTCAGTGTTGCCAGAGTAGGGATTTTTTTTGTTACTTAGAAGAAGGGATTTTTTAGTTAAAAAAAGAGGGTTGAAAGCATTGAGATTTTGGTGCGCTGTCAATTGATTTTAGCCGTGTGTCGTATTATAATACCTACAATTTCACACACCCATTGATTTTTGTAAACATTTATTTTTGCGTGTGTTCCCAATTTGAAGAATGCTGAAACAAATTTCTAGACCAATAGAGAGCAAATATAATTTTTATCATACTTTTAGGACTACATCTTATGAGTTAGTTACAGGAGGGGATCACTTTTAAGTGTTTTTTTATAGGTTTCTTTGAGCAATGTATTGGCTAACATTTACATTTTTTGGTTCAAAATTTGTACACATTCATCAAATTCGAAGTGCCTAGCTATTGCAGTTCTGAGGATGTGAAAACAGACTTACGACAGATACTATGAGTCATTGGTTGTTTTGACGGAGACTTTTTGGTATAGACTTACCATAATGTTTAATAAAAAAACACACTAGAATTAAAAACAATAGTTGTCAAGTCGAAACTGATCAGTTATAATTTTTTATACAATTGTGGTTGACAATATATCTATTATTTTTAATTCTAGAAAGTATACGAGTTTTGAAAATATCTTTTAAACCCTAGAAATGTGTAAGTACAATCAAATGGAATACTCAACACAAAACTGTTCATTATTATATTAAAATTGATTCAAATATCCATATCAAAATAGAAATTGACCAGACAATTAATTAAGGCAGTTGTACCATTCCATTCACATAAGAGCAATCTTTATCAATTTAGGTGAAACTGCCACTTGAAATGTGGTAGATAATATAATAATGATAGGCTACATTCAAAATACAATTGAATTATTGTTAATTAAAAACACAATTGATATTATTAGAGGTTAGAAAATGTGTTATCATTAATAAATATCTTAGTAACAAGATTTTGTGGTTGGTTGAGATGAGTTGTTTATATTTAAATATTTTGAGGTTTGTTATAAAAGAACTAATGATAAAAGGTGACATATTTACCAAAAGGATAATTGCAAAAAGAGAGAGGGACCACTTGTTTAACCTTTCTTTATCTCCAGACGGTATAAAATAAACAAATTTAATGGCTCCTTTAAAAGAGTAAAGAAGCAGTGTTCACCTCCAAGGGAGAAAAAAATACTTTTCACTACCATGGGACTAAAAAATAACTTTTCCTCCCTTGGGAGTAAAAAAGTGTTTTCTATAATAGGGGTTATTTTTTCTATAATAGAGGGCGGCATCGTCTCAGGAAAGCTGATCAAATTTTTTTGGGGGGCGACACCCCCAAAATTTAAAATGCTAAAAATAGCATTTTACTCCTAAGTTGCAAACAAGATTTTTCTACATCGCTAGATCTTAATAAACAACTTCATTTAGTTTGAAACTGATTTTGAGCCATTGTTTTTTTGGTATGGGTCTCCTTTTAAATTTTGCAATAATTAACTTCCTCAGCTTCGCCTGCGGAGCTAATTGTTATTATTTCCTTGGCTTTGCTTCTAAAGTTAATTACAAGGATTCCTCAGCTTCTCCTAAGGAACCAGCTTACAGCTCAGGAAAATAATAGCATTCTTTACTCCCTTGGTGGGCAATTTACATAGCCCACTTTTTTTTGGACCTTAATCTTAAACCACCTTACAGTCGTAAAATTCAATAAGAATTCCTACTATGAACTTTGCTGAAGCAAGCAAGTCCTGGCTTTATCAAAGGCATTGTGAAAACGACCACAAAGTGTGGTCGACCACAAAGTGTGGTCGTTTTCAAGACGACCACACCAATCTTAATTGGAGGTCTTAAGACCTCCAATCTTATCCTCCATACTCTAACTACTACTACACTCAGAAGCACAAACTCTACCAAAGCATTTGTTTATATTAATATTCAAACCGTGGCAGACCAATAGCGTTGTTTCCTCAAACAGGATTTTTTATCAGTTAAATAAATAAAATTACCGAGTATCTCTCCCAATGACAAGTTTAGAGTTTGTTGCTACATCAATATTAAATTGTTGACAGATATCTTGGATAACAGTTTCCAAATCTTTATCTTGGCAGTTAGCTATTTGAGTGGCAATAGTTTCCCATTTAAGTTCCAGCATTTCACCCTTTGGATCGACTAGTTTAACTCCATTATCAGGTTCGGGGTTGTGAGATGCGGTAATCATGAGACCTATTGATTGAGAATTAAGAACTTTAGAGCGAAGAGATCCAAGCAAACCCATCCGGAACAGAACATGCGTCAAATCCTCCGCTCTGAAACAAAGATATTAACAATAATATAATGATTTAACACTTTGAGTAAGATGAAAATTATCAAATTATAGAAGATAATCAAAAAAATTTCTGAATGTTCTCATTTTGTATTCTTGTTTTGGTGTCTCATTTTTTGACGACACCAATAACCAATGTAACCTATCAACAAATAATTACACAGGACAGTCAAAACGTGTTTGTGAGATTGATTCTGGTCAGTATATGTTAGGTAAATTTTAATCTGCCTACCCCCTTCCATTTATGAGTGTAATGATCAGATGCTGACCAGTCAGGCGTTGCGAATGCACTTCAAGAGTTGACCATATCAAATTCCGGGTACGCCCCGAAATCTTGCCAGAGAAACAATCTTATTGTTGTGCATCTTGACATTGGTCAAAACCAAATAGAGTCATTTCCTTCAAATAATTATTGTACTACAATAGTATGACACACGGTTAAAAACAGTTGACAGCGTGGGAAAATAATGTGAGGGAGCCAATGAAGTTAGTCCTGGATGTTAAACCACGCCCACAGTTTCATATCAGACAAACCTCATTGGTTCCTCATCACTATTTTCCCACGCTGTCAACGGAATTTGACTTTGTGTCATATTATAATAGGGCTATTTCTTAATATTTTTATACAAGGTATTTTATACATCACTAAATATTATTTTATTTTAAAAAGGCGACTAGAAAAAATAACAAGCTGGTAGAGGAAAATAAAATATTAAGGCAGTATAGATTTAAATAGGAGAAATAGAAATTTAACTCCAGTATGATTTTTTATTCTCAAAAGAACAATTGAATATGATTACATTCAAACCTATTGGAATTGTCAGCAACGGATTATTGACAAAACATAGTCACAGGTCTCTGTTATCTAATACCTCTATTAAAATTGATAAATTAACAACATTTGTAATAAAAACATACTTAGTTCGAAAACCAGCAGTTCCATAGGTGATGTATTTGTCGCCTTTCCTTGAGAATCTAAAAATTGAGGATTTAAGTAAACTTTTCCAATCGTGAGACATGTTAAGGAAGAAAATGACACGACAAAATCAATACTGTTACAATAGAAAGTTATACAAATTATATAATAGACTCCAGTAAATACCTTGCGAGAATAAAAATAAAAAAAAAGTTGTTTTGATTTTGAAATCGAAACTGTTAAGTTGGGTCAATCGTCATTAAGAGCATACTGTTATAAACGCTACATTGATTAACCGCTATTTGAGCAAATGTTTTACAAATTTTTATAAAGAGTTGTTCTAAGAGACAATTTAAAAAAAAATAACGATATTAAATTTATAGATAAAGAATCAGGAATTAATTAAAAGTTGTTGTAGTGCAGTTGTCTAATGGTTAAAACGTATAAATCACTTCGGTGCAAACTAAGAAATAATTAATCAGTAGTCCAAACGTTTTTTGCGTTTCTTCGAAAAACTAAGGAAGAAGAAAAACAAAAAGATATCCAAACCCCCTCCCACGTCTTTGTTTTCGGTTTATAAATGTATTATTTTATTTTTAAAACTTAAATTTTTTAAATATATTCTACTCTTTAGATTCCACATTAAATTATTCTTTATTTGAAATGTTAAATTCAAGTGATTCGTCGGTGGCCGTTTACACGCTGTTTTATCTCGCTTTGTCACTTTGTTTTGTTTTTAAAACTAAAGAATTTGTGTCATCTGGACTTACGATTGAAAACTTCTTTGACAAGTTACTTGGCAATGAATTTGATAACTTTGTTATGTATAATGCCCGGAGAACATCTTTAACTTTATTAGTCCATTCATTTTTACCTTTTGGTTTGTAATTTTTTATTGTCTGTTTAGAAATGTCTTGGTTCTACAACAGGCACTTGTTAAAAATTGGTTAACTACAAATTTCAACTGATAGACCAAGCTTTTCTGTTCATGATACCACAAGGCAGAAACATATTTATATATTACATGAACTACTATTGAGAGTCTTAAATTTTGCACTTAGAATAATACTATAGATAGAAGGAGCACTACTGATAACATGGAAGGCAGTTCACTGGTGGTCTTAAGTAATCCTGCCACCAGTCAACTGGCTTTTGTGTTATCAGTAGAATTACATTGTGTTTATTGTCCTGTGCTTCTTCTATATTAGTAATATTCTAAGATTTTGCATGAATCCAGGTTCATTTAAGGTTAAGGATCTTTTACGAGTACTTGACATTGTACTGTCCTTTGCATGGAAATCCAAGAGACCCTGACCGGGATTGAACCCGGACTGTCTGGGTGGTAGGCGCACGTGCTAACCATTATACCACCGGGTCCCCATGATTAATTACTGCTTCAAACCACTTTTTTACCTGAAACAGATATTGAGTCAATACATTTTCTTACAGGGCTGTTTTTTTTTATTTAAAGCTTTTATTTCATATTTTTTATACAATCTTTATACATTAAGAATAGGTACAATTTAGTTTCAATAGTATTGCAATCATTAGTTACAGTTTATCAACTTATTTGCACATCATTTAAAAGTTAATAATAAAATATAACACGTGAAATCCCACAAGGAAGTCCTGAGTGTGGGAGACATTTTCAGTAATAAATGTAAGAGGTCAAATTTGGCGTGCAAGCTTATGAGGAAAACATAATTATAAGTTATGGAAAATTGTTTTTACAATTTTTTTAAAAATTAAGAACAAAATTACAAGTTAAGAAAAAAAGTAAAAAATATATAAAGTAAAAATGTTCCTTGTATATTTTAGGGACCAAACTGTAGAAAGCATAGTGATATTATTACCAGTGAGGCCCTGTCAGATGAATTTTGAAACATCAACAAAATAACCTAAACTGCCTCGATTATTAAATATAATCTAATAAACAATAAAAATACTGTAAAGTATATATTACATCTTTTATTATAGAAAACAAAACACAAACAATTCGGGAAAAGTCGACAACGATTGATTTATTAAAACCTTAACTTATTATTAGAGGAGGTTTCAATAAGGTTAGACAGAGCCCCTGAGAGCCCAAAAGCGATGTTTCAGGCGTGAATGTATTGAGATAGATTATGCCTCCTCTAGTAATATATTTCTATGGTGTAAAGGGTACTGAGCATAGTGTATTAATTTTTAGCTTCACTTAAAATGATAAAACAATCATTTCAAGGAGGACAGTTTCTGTTATAATAAAAAATTATGTATCTTTCTTTAAATTTGTTCAGGTTATATGATTGGATTATCTGCAACTTCAGGGTTTTCATTTGAGAATATTCATCCGTCCTTACAGATTTACTGGAATACATTCTCAATATTTTCTGTTTTGTTTCCTCTAGTAAGTTCCCTAGATTTTGTGATTTAGTTAATTTTTTATAAAAAAAAAACGATGCTGCTAATGATATTTTTTTAATCTGCAAGTGACCACTGCAAGACCACTTAATTTTTAAGTGGTCACTTTAAAATTAAATGAATTTGACTTTATAATCAATCGAATGTAAGATTATTCTTCTTAAATCTTCCATTAATTTGTAAAAGGCTTGTAAAAAATTGTTTTTGTTGTAAATAAATAGTTTTTACTTTTTATCATTTATACCTTAGATATGTAAGAAAAGTATTGTGTTTGCAAACAACCCGAAACCAGAATGTCGCCTGAATTATCCGTTTCAGGTGTTTTTAAGGCCTTTTGAGTGGTTTTCAAAAAGTTGTCTGTCTGTATGTGTGTGTTTCAGTTTGATTGTAGCTCCCAGTGTATTTATGCTAGAGTTGAGATTTTGTACAAAAATCAATCTATTGGTGTAGTTGTGTTATCCGGAAAATATTTGTTATGATGTCATTAACCCACAATAATGACTCTGCAAAAAATCAAATCATAAAACGTGGATATTTGGCACACTTGTAGACGTGTATAAGACTAACATATGTGCCAAGTTTCATCTCATTATCAGCATTAGTTTAATTTTTATTAAATGACTTGTGTACGTTTTTTAATAAATATTAAAAATTTGGGAAATAATTTAATTGCCGTTTGTAATTCAGTAAAAGTTTATACCTTTACGCAGGGGTGGACTGGCCATTGAGGGTGAGGGCAGCAGCCCTCTTAACTTAACTTAACTCAGAACTTATTTAAAAAACTTAAAACTATAAACTTATAGAAAAAACAACACAAATTAAAAAAAAAAATAATAAGACAAAAAACTTTATAGGGACCTCTATTTTAAATATTCAAGCTTTTGAGGAGGAAAAGGTCCTAATTAATGAAAAAAAAACATTAATTTGCCGAGCTTTCGATATATTTTATCTTTTCAAGGCTTAACATAATAAATAATAACAAAAAACAGTTACATGGTTGCTATCAAATAGTTAGCAACATAGTTGTTGTCCAAACATCTATTTGTTAGCAACCATGTAACTGTTTTTTGTTATTATTTAATAAGTTAAGCCTTGAAAAAGATAAAATTATATCGAAAGCTCGTCAAAATTAGTGTTTTTTTTTATTAATTAGGACCTATTCCTCCTCAAAAGCTTAAATAAAAAAATATTAACATATTTAATATTTGAAATATTCATAATACAAGAGTCAAAAGGGCCTAATACCAGGGTTGGCAAAAACCCGGGGTTTAATTGTAAAAACCCAGCCCACCCGGGTTTTGGGTTTAATGGGTAAAATGGGTTTTGTATATTTTTTTCTAATCTCTTGTCTTGTTCAGCCAGCAGAGCTTCCATAGAAAGACTTTTTTCAACTTTTGGCATAGTTTGGTCAAAACTAAGGAACCGCCTGGGCACAGAAAAGGCAGAAAAATTGGTTAACATATATAAAGCCACAGTTAACACATATATTTAACATAATAAATATGTAAAAAAAAAGTTTAATAAAAATAAAGAGCATTCATATATGTATACCAATGCCTTGATTTATTTTATATGCATAGAACAGATGCATGAATAACCTAATTATACTTTTTATAATTATTTTATTTATTTTTAGCTAATTTCCCAAGGAAACAACAAGCTTTATTATAAAAAACTAAATTAATGAATAAAAACTATAAAAACCCAGTAAAAAACCTGGGTAAAATAGGGTGGGTTTTGCCCATTTTGCCCAGGTGGGTTTTTTAATTTTACCCACCCGGGTGCCAACCCTGCCTAATACTCAAAGGTATGGCATAAAGTGCTCCTTTAAAGGTTCCAAACAGAAGACTAGGGCCTCAAGAGGCCTTTAATATTCTTGATTAGGGCCCTAGAGCAATACAAAAGGGCCCTACAGATTAAACATAAAGTAGTTTAGTTAAAAAATGATTTTAAATGAATACACTTAAGTTTATTTCATACTTACTTACTTATTTCATTTTTTTTAAAATTTATTTTAATCTATTTATATATTTATAATAAAATAATATAATTTGATTAAATATGAAGTTAAAATTAAATAAATTAAGTTAAGCTTGCTATAATCATTGATTTTATTCTAGTTAAAAAATAGACACCTCTGAGAAGCATTTTAGACCCCCCATTAGGCCCTTTTAGGCTAAATCCTCCTTAGGCCTTTTTGGCTCAGTCCGCCTCTGCCTTTACGTAATTAATAAGTACACTAGGTTTTGTGGGAATATGACAAGCATATAGCATTAAACGTGGTCATTGCCTGGATGGGTGACTGGTGGGAATGAAACGGATGTATTTACTGTGTGAGGATGAGCAAAGTGAATCTGAATACGTGTTTTCAGTATTTATTTGATAATCTGAGGACAAGCGAAGTTAGTCTGAAGTAGGGAGGATGAGCCTAGCGAATCCGACGTTATAAGGAAAAGATATGAGGTACCCCTTTCCCGATTTTTTATGATAATTCTGTTTCATGAAATATCTTATAAAAACTAGTTATTAATGCACCAATAGTATGCTACTATTTCCCTAAGCTGTTATTTGGTTCTAGAGGCTCAAGCCAAGGGAACCAAAGCATTTAACTCCTGAAAATCATACAAGATTGTATTTCCAGACTTTGACATTATTTATTTATTTTCATTCGTTTTGTTGTATTATATTTTAAATTTTTGTGTCGGACCCCTTTCATAAATTTAAAGGATGCTAAAAAAATACATTTTTTTATTGCTGTAAACAATTTTTTTTTGGCCTGAAACGAATTTTAAGCCAGTATTTTTTTTGGTCAGGTCCTTCTTTGGGGGTGGTGCCCCCAAGAGAGTGTTAAAACATTTCACTCCCAATGTTATGAAACGTAACTTTTTCTCCCTTTGAAGTGAAAAGTGTTTTTTTATTCCCTAAAGACTATTTAATAAATTTCACATTGTATACCATCTGGAGATAAACATATTTAATGCGAAAGCAAAGGATTCCTTGTGACTTGAGAGAAACAAAATGAATATGATTCCATGATTGTTTTTAACTTTCTTTGTCAAGTAATTGTGGTTTTTCCTGGTTTTATAAGTTCCGGAGAGAGGGGAAAGATTTAAAGCAGACACAGAAAAATTATAAATTAATAGCATTATGAATTAATTTCAATTATGAATACTAGATTAGCACTTCAGCGAAACATGTATAAAGTTCCCAGGAAACATACAGCCATGGACCAAAGACATTGGCTCTTTGTAGCAGCGGCTAACTATAATAGTTTGCCTCAACATATCAAACATTCAAAATCTTTAAATATTTTTACAAATCTGGTAAAACAATTATTTTTAAGAGAATATAAGTGAAAAATTATGCTTATAATTAAAAAAATAATTAAAGAATAACTTAATTTAATTGTATAAATTAATATATTTTTTGTGAGAAACAAGAATAATAAAATTAAAAACATCCTAATATAACTATAGAATCAATATAATCGAAACAAAATGTTTATTTAATCTTTATTCATTCCTTACAGATAATAAATAATCTTTAATAATAATTTTTCTAAGGTAAATTGAAAATAAAATAAAACATTCGACATATTAAATTGTCACTACATTATTTAGCAAAGTGTTTTAATAATATAATTTTAAATGAAAATTAATAATAATGTTTTTTTTTGTTTTAATTCATTTTATTTATTTATTATACATATATTAATTAATGTTCGTATAATTACCGTACCTTACTACAGAAATAATATTTATTATTAAGAAATATTTGTTTCTTTCTTTTTTTCTTTTAATTACGTTGTTGGTATTTTATATCCAATTATTTGTACATATTGTACATCACTTTTGTCTCAAACTAAATCCAATTATTTTTTTTAGTAGCTTAAAAAAACAAAAATATGGAAACACTCCTCCCCATGGCTCAGAGCTTTCACTCTCTTGTGGGGAGTAGCCTTATTATTAGATATTTAACTTATAGTTATTAAGTATTATGAATGTATCTTATTATTACATATTTTATTGTATATTAATTAAATAAAGGATATTTATTAAAAAAAATTCTTTTTAGAGTAGAATATTATTTTTTTCCAGGTCACACTTGCAACAGTAGGATACTGGTCTGTTGGTGGGTGGAGCAATCACCCCTTAGCTAAAACATTAAGTAGATTTTGTGATAACAATACATCATGGCAAACACTCGCTAATGATGTTAATTCTGAGTATAAAAGGTAAAACTATCAATTATTTTATTGGTAAAACATCAATATTTTCATTCAAAACTTCTTACACTGTTCATGAAGGATTATAATTGAATTTTTCTAAAATTCTTCTCGTTTATGTGATTGACTTTTGCTTCAATTGTTTCTTATCTTTAAACATTACATTGTTTGATAATTGTAACTTTGATACTCTATAAAATTGAACTATCAAAAACAGAGGAGAATCATCCTCCCTTCTAAGAGCTATGCTACAAACGCCATCGCCTCCTACTGTCAGTCTGACTCTCATATCTAATAGAAAAACATAGACTCACTTCTCTTCTTCTTTACATCTCAACGGTAGTTATTTTTATTTATTTTTTTTTCTTATTTTATTTATTGCTTTTTGTAATTTATTTTTATCTCCTTTTCATACTTTTGCTCATCATTTGTTCAATGATTTTTTGTGTTTTACTTATTTTATTTGCTTGTTTGTTAGGTTTTGCACTGATGATGGCCTCTAATTAAGTTGAAAGCGCTTTGCCAATAAATTTTTTTTTGTGGAGAGACTTTTTTTCTTTCATTATTTATATCAAAAACAGTTGATATCTCTGCCATATTGGAATAAAACTTTGACAAAAAACTTTATAGGGACCTCTATTTTAAATTATTCAAGCTTTTGAGGAGGAATAGGTCCAAAATAATAAAAAAAAAAAAAAAACAATTTTGCTGATATAATTTAATGTTTTTCAAGGCTTAACATAATAAATAATATATGTTTAGACAACTATATTAAATAATAGATGTTTGGACAACAACTAGAGTAACAGACAAATAATACTGTTAAAAACTTAAAAAGATTTTTTTTAAGTTTTTTTAGAACTGTGAAATTCTGTTAAGCCTTGAAAAAGATAAAATTATATCGAAAGCTCGGCAAAATTAGTTTTTTTATTAATTTGGACTTATTCCTCCTCAAAAGCTTGAATAAAATAAAACTTTGTATGATGATACATTATACAAAACTCTTGTGCTTAATTTCATCTCTAATATTTTTTCTGATTTTTATTGATGTTCAAAAACCCTATAATGTCATTAGGTTAAACTAAACCTAAAGATGAAACTAATAAGAATAAAAAAGAAAAAACGAGCGAAGCTCGTGGTTTTTTTTTTTCATCTTTTTTCTAATAAGATGAAACTATCTATCTTGGTCGTACATAGCTCCCTTTAAATTTCGTATTTATAATCATTTTTTCCAAATTATTTTAAAAAAATTGCTGAGTCAGCAGCTGTTAATGATGTAATAAAACATTGACACAATATAATTGTGTCAACTATTCATGTTTTGCAAAACTCGGTAGTATCAAAATGATATAATAAAACATTTCTGGATAGCACTGTTAGACCAAAAGATTGATTATTGTTGCCAAAATCTAACTCTCTAAAAAACACACATGGTGCTTTTGTTAAAACCTCTCTGGAGGTCTCAAAAACAAACCTGAAATAGATGATTGAAGTGATGTCTCGGTTTCAGATTTTTAATGACGTCACAATACTTTTTTATAAACCTGGCATAAATGGGAAAAAATAAAAACAAGAGAATTAAAATCTGTTATATTTTTTGATGTTTCGTTCTAAATTAATCTATTGAAACGAATAAAAGCTGGTTTAAGTGTTTACTCAATGTGATAATATATTCAATTTCCCATCTTTGTAAGTCCTCACTTTGAGTCAAAAGTTAGTATTCGGCCCTAGTTACTTTCGGCCCTTCAGGGTATTCGCCCTGCGGGAACCATCTCGGGTGGGTCACATCTACTATGCTCAAAGTTAAGCTAAAGTTGACGAACGTTATTTTTAGAACAAATTCTATTCATAATAAACTGAGAGCATAGCCCAGGCTGTGAACCCCGCACCTCCGGTGCCGAAGTCCAGTACTAAACGACCACGGCTACGGAGGCAGATAGTATACTAATACTGACACTTAATTAATCTTAACCTCACATGTGACTTTTCTATTAGTATAATTAGTCAAATAATGCTTTTTATTTACTGTTGACAGACTGGAGAAAGTAGTACTGAGAGTGAGCTCGTTACATAGAGTCATAGCTACTGATAATTGGATAATTAAAACCTCACCGTATTCTGTCAATATCTCTCATCAGTCCGATTCTGTTCTTATTTTGATTAGTGCGGATACACACCAGGTAAATCAAATTTGTTGAATTTTGTTATTGAATGGATCAGACTTGAAAAAAATCTTGTATTGAAAAAAATTGGGAAAAACATTAGATTCGCTTCAATGTGATGAGGATCATCACTTCGCTCGTCCCCAGAATATACAATTCGCCAAATTTATACTGCAACATGTCTTCAAACTTGCTTCGCTTGTCCTCAGATAGTGAATACATCCGTATCATTCTCAGAGGTCACCTATGCAGCACTGATCACGATCAATGCTGCTTAATTTTTATGATCCAATATAAATCATGGATATACTTGTCGTATTGAAACGAAACATAGAGTACTTATTTATTAAGTAAAGTTGTACACTTGTACCAAATTTCAACTCAATTGAATCATTTTTTAAAAACCGTACACAAGTCCTTCGATAAAAATTGAATTAATAATGATAATGAGATGAAACTTGGCACATGTGTGCTAAATCTCAATCTGATCGTGATGTTGATTTTTGTATTTTGCTACCTTTTGGCTATATAAGAACAATTATATTAAATACTAAGCTTGTTTTTAAGTTATTATATTTGTTTCTTATGATCTTTCTTCAATATTAGATATTTATGATCTTTGAATAATACTATATTGTATAATATAAGAGACTAAGAGCCTCCTGTTTCAAGGATTACCTTTTTTGAGGCTCTGAAGTTAATAATCAAAAATTGTAAAGTGTCTAAATTTTTGTCAAACTTTATGACTTATTCATAGTATGTATGTATAATTTAATAATGTAATAAATAAATAAATAAATAAAAAATAAATATATAGAAGGAGCACAGGACCATAAACACAATGTAATTCCACTGATAACACAAAAGCCAGTTGACTGGTGGTCCTAAGTAGGGGTACGACCCTAACAACAAAACATTATTTTATGTATGTGTAATAAATATCCATTAATGAAGAAAGATCGTAAAGAACAGATATAGTAACTTCAAAAACCTGCTGAGTATTTAATAAAACCAGTCTTAGATGGCAAAAGGATGGCGGAATACAAGAATCTACATTTAGTTGACGAGGACTACTTTTAATATAATTTTAATTAAAAACATTAAAATACAATTTAAAATGCTTAAAATATTGTAATGCACCAATATTTATATTAGTATTTTATGAATAATCAATCATTAATTAATAATAGAACATGAATAGAACATAATAATTCAGCAACCGGAAGTATTGCCAACTTTTTTATAAGAAAATTGTAAATTTTTAGGGTGGCAGCATTACTTATGACCACCAGTGAACTGCCTTTCGTGTTATCAGTAGTGCTCCTTCTATATATAGTATTATTCTAAGTTTATAAAATGCATAAATATATAAATGCATTTATAAAATAATGATAAGTTATGTGTTTGTTGATAATAAGTTGTTGATAATATAAAATAATGTTTTGTTGTTACCCTACTTAATACCACCTGTAAATTGATTTTTGTGTCATCAGAGGCATTGCATTGTGTTTACGGTTTTATGCTCTTTCTATATTAGTATTATTTTAAGTATCTGTTGGCTATGATATGTTACAGATGTCACCGGAACCAAGAGGAGAAGTACAGTATGTCAATATTGAAGTTAAAACAACCAGACCTGGAATCAAATCATTTTATTTGAGGTTAGTTATTTAACTTTCCCATTATACACTATGGTGTTGGTGTAAGTTTACACAGGATATCAGAATAAATGACAACAAACACACCATGTAGTAAAAAAGAGGTTAGCGGATTCTTAAAAAAGAACAAGACAGTACCAGTACCAGTTAGCAACGGACAGACTCAGTTTTGTGAGTTACCACCGACATATGCATTTCATAAACAATAGGTTTCAGGATATTAATAGATCCAAGTTTCTCAAAGTTATTGTGTTTCATAGAAACATCTTGAAAAAAATCTTGCACACACATTATATATTATAAATATATATATATATATATATATATATATATATATATAAACAATCTTGCATATATATATATATATATATATATATATATATATATATATATATATATATATATATATATATGCAAGATTGTTTATGTATGAGTGTATTGTCTTTTTGTTTTGTTATTGTTCATTATAATTTTTGTTTTGATAATTGCCCAAATTACCTACCATGTCATAGTAACCAGTATTTATTTATTTCCTGTTAAAGAAAACTCAAATGAGTATTTATTTTGGTATTCTAATAGAATTTTAAAGCACTAAATTTATAAGTTTGCAATACCTTAAGTATTTACAATTTATGCTTCAAAGCTAAAAAATAAATATTTTAGTAAATAATTATTAAACAAAAAAATAAATAAACAAAACAATATAGGGTAAACCTTATATAAAGTATTTATAAGCTTTATTGAAAAAAAATATGGTGACATGTAGAGCCCAGCACAGCTGATAATACATAATATATTATTGGAATTCATTTAAAAGTAAAGTTCTATATCTACACTTTCTCTCTTTCTAACGTACACACATGGTGCATAATCACGTGGGTCTGCAACCCATGTGTCTCCTTATAGCTCCTTTGCTGCCACTTGGTTGTTTTCCTTAAACAGTTTGTATTACTAGTTCTATATAAGTGGCACACAGCTATGATACAAGCAAATTTTTAAATGTATAAATCAGAAAATGTGATTTGTTTACATTTTGTCAAAACTGAAACTAATCCTGATAATAAGGTGTGACTTGGTATTTTTGTAACTGTACATAGTAGCACTTTCATAAAAAAATGCCATAAAAAAAAGTGTCCGATAGCTATCATGAAAAAACCTTCTCTCCTCAATAACCCCAACCTCATAAGTTCATTTTTCATTCGGGAATTATGTTTCAGGTGCAATGCTTTAGACTTTCAAGATCTGCAAGGGAAAGTTTCTCGTCCTATAACTGTTTTACAGGGAGTCAAATTTCACAAAACAACTGTTGAACAGTTCTTAGAAGTATTCAGAGAGGCTGTTTCACACAACCCACCGTATTATACCCCCTCTCAGGTGAAAACTATTTCATTTCTTAATTTAACTCGAAACAGGGCTAAAATCAGTTGACAGCGTGGGGAAATAATACGAGGGAGTTAATGAGGTTATTCCTGAATGTTAAACCACGCTCTCAATTTCAAATCAGGCCAACCTTATTGTTTCCTTAACACTATTTTCTCATGCTGTATTGTTTTGTAAATAGCCAAAAATATTTTTTCAAAGAAATTTGCTGACTTTGCATAAAGTAAACATTTTTTGGTGTTTTTGAAAGAGCCATAACTTTGGTTGTAGTCCTTTGATTTTGATTAATTAACACTCAAATTATTGTAAATTTTATCAGCTTTAAAAAATGTTCTCTTCATGTTTTGCACTCGACCCACAGGGAACCACTTATTACAACAAAACTGGAATTAGTGTGATTTTATAAAATTTGAGCATGCGCAATCATATGAAAGGCTCAACTCTGCATAGGCAGACTATGATTTTCCTTCATAATTTAAGGTATATTTTCAGAAACATTTGGTTTGGAATAGTACAAAATGAGTCACATTTCTTCAGTTCTGGCTCTTGGACTATTAAGGTAGCCTACAGGTTACCTATGTCCAGCTGTCTATTGTTGATCTGTGAGTCGCCCTTTCAAAATCCATCTCCGGGGGGGGGGGGGTGAGTGAACTAGCTTATGATATTGGAGTGAGTCTGGAGAAGGGGGCTCCATGACTTCAATCTCATTGGCTTATTTCCCCTTTGGAAATCCAATAAAATTAATACAAATAGGATAGATATCTATAAGTTTAAATTAATTATGTGTAATTACTTATTTTGTATAAATGTATAAACTTTGTGTAGATGTATAGTTTTGGAATCAAGAAGACAAGTGGAATCAATCCCCTCCATTCCCCTCTCCACTTCTGTCATCCAGACAACCTCGTAATCGTTATTTTCTGATGAAAATTGACTGAACGTATAGATTTTGTAAACTTTCAGATGGAGCTCGAGTCATGCATCGGATGCATGATGGTACAGTCTGGTGTTAAGTTAGTAAAAACATGCAATCAACAAGAAGATAGAGATGTCTGTACTAATTGTTATTGTAGACCTATGTGGTGTGTTGACTGTATGGCCAGATGGTGAGTTTTTCCTTTTTTATTTTATTTAAAGAGCCTAGAGAATTATTTTGAAGTATCTCAGTGAAAATATACGTAAGAAGAAAAATTTAGGAGAGAGAGAGAGGAAGAAAAACTCGTATCAACTTTGAACTGGTTTTGTTCAAATAAGCACCCCAAACAATTGAAAACGACACCCTACTCAAAAATTACTTTTTATTGACTATTATTTTGGTTTCTTGATTTTTTCCACGTTTTTTAAAATTTTTTGGTCACTTAGAGTGGTCTTATTGCCTCCGAACTTGATTTGGATGATTATATACAAGGAAAAGTATCAGAATGTATTATATAAATTTAATAAGATTATTTGCATTAGTTTTTTAAATGAATTTAATTATAAAACTTACAAATATTAAGATAAATAACTAGTACCATACCGGGCAGTTTCTTTTATTACTTCATATTTTGATATAGCAAACGGGCTGTAGTTTAAACTTGGTTAATGTTATTAACACATTACATAGAATTCGTGATGTTTAAGTTCTACACTCATATGTAAATAATTATGGCAACAGATTCATCTTGGAGTTACATGAAATAAAATAAAAAGAAATATTTTATTCTGCTATAAAAACAAAGGTACACACTTTATTCTTTAAAGACTAACATTCATAATTGCACATCTTCGAAAGAGCAAAGCTCGTGCTTGAGGGTGGCTAGGGAGCGTTTGTATAGTATTTGTTTTTTTTTTTACAAAAAGATACTTAACCCTCTTAAAAAAATAAATAAAATAAACAGGAAATATATAAAAAAATAAGAAAAAAAAGGAAGGGAGCCATTCATTTATACGTGATGCTATTTATATAATGTTGCAACGTTATAGAAATTTTCATATATAAATATGAAAATTATAAATTTTCACTCCTATATAAATAAATAAATAACGTTGCAACATTAAAAATACCACACAAAAACACACATACAACATTACATTAAAATACTTAGTTATAAATTATATAACTAGGAAACATTGCAAGCAAAATACTATGCTACATCTGGGAACTGTTCCATCATTCCAAATTCGTCATTATTGATGGCTAGACATCATGTCCCACTCTGTTCGTCGTGTCCCAATTCGTTATGTCTAACTCATCAGGGCGCCGACAGAGCCTGAACTCAGTTCGCTCTTCACTTAAAAATGTTGAAGAATATAATGTGAAGTATTTACTAGTGATAAGTGTTGTTTTACCTCCACTATGCTTGGTATATGTTTTTGCAAGCAAAAACATATACCAATTTGATACTACCGAGTTTTGCAAAACATGAATAGTTGACACCATATAATGATGCGAGTAGTGCAAAATATGCCTAGAAAATGTAGCAAGTAAAGTGCTATGCTTCATCTGGGTATGTAGTATAATTATATTGATCAATTATCACACATGATTATATTGTGTCTTATGTTTTGAAAAAAACATGGTAGTATCTAATAGTAGATACTATTTATGTTGTAGGTTTGCTTCAAGGCAAGACCAAGACAGGCCAGAAACATGGTTATCGTCTCATTGCACTTGTCCCATGTGCAGGAGTATATTTTGTATACTCGATGTTTGTCCTGTGGAAACCAGATAACATTATTATCTCACATCTCAATACCCTTTTAAGACTGCTTGTCTGTAATTATTACTTTGTTCAGACGTGGAGTTTTGCAGATGGTTGAACCCCAGGTTTCAACCCCTTGGCAGTTGTTGTGTGAAAGGGATTGAACACGAGATTCAACCCTGAAACTAAATTTTTCACAGTGAAGATTGTTGGTGGGATGCCCTCGTGGCTAATAACTAAGCCCTAGCTGTGGTTGCTATGGATACTTATAAAAATGATATTAATAGTGTTTTTGTTTATGTTCTGTACGTCGCAGATTTTGATTATATGTGTTTTATGTTTTCTCAAAACTTGTGTGTGTTATTAGTAGGGTTTAGTTATTAGCTATGAGGGCATCCTTCCAACAAAAAATTCTGTGTGAACAGTTGGGGTTATACCCCAGGGGGCTTAAACACAGGATTAATTTCCCTGCCAAACCCCGTGTGTAAACTAAGTATATGTATACTTCAAAATTTTGTTTGAAATTGTATTTTATTGTAAATTAGACTAATAAATTGTTAATTAATAATTATGTTTCACTTGACCCTTCATAATTATAAGAAATGGAATTGTAATTGTTTCAGACTAATTATTGTGAAACTTTTGTATCATTAATTTAAAGTTGATTGATATTCCTTTGTGAAATAAACTTTTTGATTATAGAACTTAATCAAAACTTTAAATTCTATTCAATACACACCTTCTGAATAGTAAATAAGTCAAACTTATTTCTGGACGGGGTGAAAGACATTTGAAATCACATTTAAATTTTAATTATGTCAAAACAAAGCTGTAAATATAATATTTATCTTATTACCTAAGTATTGTTGATTTTGTTAGTACAGTATTTTTACTTTTCCTCACCTACTGCTGTAGGTAAATAGAGAAAGTATTGTGTTTACCTTGAAAATCTAAAACTGATTTTGTCAGAATCACCTGTTGAAGGCTTTTTATGACGTTCTGATTGGTTTTTCAATGTGCTCTCTATCTGTCTGTGTCACTCATAACGCTCTCTATGTTCAAGCTAGAGAGTTGAATATTGGAAAAATCACACTTAAGGTCACTCAAGAAAAGTCCAGTGTCTACTTTAGGAAAAACCTTAGCTTTGCTCCTAAAAATGAAACTTTCAAGTGCATGGTTCACATTTTAGTAATATATGCCTTCTTTCAGAATTAGTACATCCATGCAAAATTTTTTAGGACCGTTACATTTACATACATACAAATACATTTTAAATGTGGGTGGTAAATTTCAAATTCATCACCCTAATTAACTCAGCTTTGTGTGGAGCTATCACGATAAAATTGGTATCTACCCCCACTAGTTGACCACTGGAAGTTCAAATACCTAATTATTTATTTGGTAATCATCTGGCATGTATGGTAATCTGATTACCAAAATGTGTTTTTCCACGGTAACTTTAAAAAAGAGCATACCTTTATATTAATTATTTTAGAGACTGTGTCATATCCCAAACAGTTTTTATTGTTTGGCATACAATAAGGACTATTACCCATTTATAATTAAAAATAATCTTACTGGTACACCAGAATTCATCACTTCTGATAATTTGTATGAAACAAATTACCAGAATTTACTGATATTGGTATCAAATTGTCCAGGATATGACACAGTTTCAGAAATTATCCATATAATGGTAACCTTCAATTTAACTTTTTAAAGTTATGGTAGAATTATACTTGTCTCAGGGTAGGTAGAATTACATAATAGAAATATTTGAACTAGCTTTTAATATTTGCAGATATTATTCATTTTGTGATCTATTTATCATAGATGACAAAAATTAATTATCATGATAATTTTATGATAAATCATCATCATGAAAGAATGCGTGTTTGAAAAATAACAATTATATGAGCTCATAGCCTGGTACATAGTACTGTTCTGTCCATGTAGAGTTCTGTAGGAGGACAGGCTTAACACTGATCACTTGTTGATTCCTTAGTCTCCTTAAATAAATTATTTTTATAGTAGATAAAAGCTTCATTGGTTATCAGGTTCCCCATATTTATTAATCTATGCCAGGCATTTGACTCCTAAATACATGAGTTACTTTGGAGGAATCTGTTTTTCTTTGTAATGAGTCATAAAATTATAAGAATCCTTATTTCTCTATACTCCAAAACTATTGCTATTATTCAAAATGGTGATCAACACACTCCTAAAGCCAATATCACTGCTGGAATATTACAGGGTGAACCACTCTGAGCCATATTATTCAGTCTATTTATTGCTGATCTCATTGCATTCTTGCATGAAAAAAAAGGTTTTAAAGGTATTACTATCTTATATTTTACTTAAATTAATAACACTACTTTGTAAAACAGGTATTTGCCATGAATAAATACAGCAAATATAAATAAAATAAATAAATATACATATATATAATAAGATTATATATATATATAATATATATAATATATATAATATATATATATATATATATATATAATAATATATATATATATATATAATATATATAATATATATATATATTATATATATATATATATATATTATAATTTGTGTGTGTAAATAAGCTGATAGATTTGGTCCTCCACTCACCCCTCATCATTCCGTCATCTAAATAACCTCAAACCTCATAAGCTTTATATTTATGAAAATTCGCTAAAAGTATTAAAGGTGCCAAAGTAAAACCTGGTGTCAATCTTAAAAATTGCCTTTATTAAGCTGACCTATGATATCCTTGTTATCGTAGAAAATCAGCACCTATAGAAAATCATAGGTACTGTCACAATTTTCTTAATGTTGTAAATGAACAATGAATGAAAAATGGATAAAAATTATATTTCTTAAATGTAGTTCAAAGTAAAATAAACATTCATGTAAGTCTTTGTTTAGTCATTTTGCAGTATTAATTTTTTGATTTTTTCTCATTGATTTTGCAGCACTGTTAAAAAAGCGATTTTAGCGAATCCTAGCGGAATATCTTTAAACTTTAATCAGTCCCTTCCCATGGCGCGTTCGCCGAGCTACAGTGAAATTTTACTCACGTTATTGCATATTTGATAAATAAAAATTTGTGCCGGCTTCGTGTTTTTATCAATAAAAGCACGTCTTACAATACTTTCACGTCCCAGTTCAAAGAAAAGGTAAATGAGTAAATATAACTTGTTTATAATACCTTCAATGAAGTTGTTATCAGAAATCAAAACATAAAATTGATAAATCGTAAAAATACATGGTATGTTTTACGATTTTTTCTTTATCATTAAATCCACTTAATTATGTTTATTATAGCCTTTAATTTAAATTTTGGTAATTAAAAAATGGGTTATAATTTTCATTATGTATTTTAATTTCTTTTATCGTCATGTTTTTAAGTGTAATAGTGCCATGTGTGAATGAACTCATGGTTCGTCCTACATAACTTGCTACCAGTTTAAAATTGCTGCTATAAGCTTAATTAATATTCTTGACCAATAGCTCAGTTATTAAAATTCAAATTGAATTTGATACACACTTTCATAGGCTAAGGTTCAGTTTTGTTATCATTTTTGTTTATTTACTTTATTGAGATATTAGTTTATTTATAGAGAGGATTCAAGTGGTATACAAATGAAGGTTCAGTGTAGAGACAGTGTTCCGACTCCCACTCTTCACACTGAGCTACTTCTGTCGCTTTTAGTTCTTGCAAATATCCGCATTGCAGCGCTAGTTATCCCTTCATCATTTTAATTTAACCTGTCCAAGCGGCTTTATTTAATTTGGTTTATATTTTAAAAATGGCGATCTTTGTTAACCTTTTCTGAACTACGGATATAAATTAACAAAGTAGAATATAGGAACAACTGGCGCTGACTTGCGGCATAGTAGTTGAACTAGATTCCCTTGTTATTGAATGCTGGTTGCCCTCACACATAGGGGAAAAGCTGGGAGTCGAATCCCTGTCTCTAAAGCCGACCCCTCATTTTACATCACTTTAGAGAGGCTCTATAGGCTGAATTTTGAAATATCGTAAAAGTAACATGAACATTTTTGATTATTATTATTATAATCAAGAGCTGTTCCTCTTGATTATAAATTAACCTAGGCCATTTTTTTTAGAAAAGGCCTAAGTTAAGAAGTCCTTGAAAGGGTTTTAGAAATGTTTAAAATATTGAGAATGGTGCTTTTTTTTACCGTTGCTTACCAACTGATATAAATCAACATAGCAGGATGGAAGAACAAGAGGCGCTTACTTGCCGCTTAGTATTTGAACTAGCTTCCCCCTTGATTGAAAGCTGGTTTATCTCACCCAATATGGTAAGAGTCCGACCATAAGAGTCGAAACACTGTCTGTATACCGACCCCTCATTTTAATATCACTTAAAATCTCTGTTTATTTTATTAAAACTATAACATTTTGAGCGCTAATGTTTTATTTACTGTATTAAGATTGGTCATTGATCACCTTATTGATCTTAGTAGCAAATACTAGAGGTTGACTCAAAGAGTGCAAGAGTGCTGTAAATATCGTACTTAATGTAGTTAAAGTAATAATATTGTGTTGGTTTTATTAATTGTGCCCAAACACTGTGAGGGAAACAAAATAATTTATCCTGGCCGAATTCATGATTGCGGAACAATAGAATGTCTGGAAGGTTTCAGTGCAACGGGATAAGGTCAGCTCTTAATTTTAGCTACTAATACTCAACTTAATGGTCTATATACTAGCGTTTGTGTATTTCTCATTTTTAGACTTCATTATCATGTAGACATACTGTATTTATAATATTTTTCCAGATGAGTAACAGCAGGTCAAAAACTCCTAACCAGGGTCTCCCTGAAGAGCAGCATCTGCTCACCGAGAGAATGAAAAATGGTGTCAATATAATGACTTCAAATTCTAACTCTCTGACCTACCCAGGTAAGTTCTTATTTACATTTTTTTAAGTTCTTATTTATACTTTGTTTTTAAACTTATGCACTTCATGTGTGCCTCTATGTGCATGAAGGACGTCTTTCAACCATAGTGGAATAGAATCAACTACCGACTTCACTCATGCATTTCAGACTGTCAAAACACTAGCTAATGTCAAAAGAAGACATTTCTACTTTAGCGCCTCGATTTACTGTATACAAATTCATGCAAATGTCTTGTTGCATGTCAATGATAAAGGTTATTTTTTTGTGACATTAATTCATACAAAACAATATTAAAAATATAAAATATGTCTCTTTCGGGGAGAAATAAAACCACAGATAACATTACCCTGAACGGCAAGATTGTTGATTTAACTATGACACATTAAACTAGCGCTGGTCTCCCAAAATAGCGTTGAAGAATGGAATCACCAGTGACTCCCTCCTGCATTTAGAATTCTTTACTTCGTCTTATGAAAACTGGCACATAATTGCTTTTCAAGCTGTATTGGGACATCCCAAAACGCCACTGAGTACCATCATTTCTGTTTTATTTTCCATTTATAAAAAAATGTACCAAAGAAAAAAAAGCAGTCAACAGAGGTAAGCAACTCGGCGATCTGCTCTATTTAAACATGTATTGTATACATTTATGTAACGCAAATTGTTAAAACATTTACCTATGTCTCATTGAATTTAAAAGAAATTATCTAATCGAAATACTAAAAGAAAAATTTTCAATCAAACAAACACAATAGTTAAAAAACATATTGTCTTAACAAATGTCTAACAATAATTGTATTCTCGAGTTTTCCTGTCACCCCATAAATACACAAGTCTTACCGATTACGACCTTAAGCTAACTATTTTCTACACTACCTTGGGCACCAGCGCTGCTCCGGAATAAACAAATCGCTGAATCTAGCACAGACCCCCTTAATACTCTCAGAGAGTTTGTTTTCAATATTTTGTTGGCATTCATCTTTCAATCTTGTCTATTGTTATATTAACAAACTGGCAGCCATTTTGTAATAAAACATAATTTTTTAATATTTAAGTTTTATTTGTGACTCTTAACTAGTTTTTTAGTGTTTTTGGTTCTATTCCATCATACTTTCAACCCAAATTTAATTTCAAAGGGTATACTACATGAGTTTTTAAATTATTCTTAAGAGTTTACAAATTTATTTTATCAATAACATTCATACACATTTATAATTTATAGATTTATTGTTATTAATACTAATACTTTGTATTGGTAGAAAGGCTTTAGTCTTCTGGCCAATCAACTGAAGGAAATGAGAGCACAGTTAGGCTGGGATGCCAATGGGAGCACAGTGCTAGGGCTTTCCTAGCACAGTAGCTAGGAAGGGGCCTCACCCCCCTGGTAAAAATGTTGCTTCCCTTATACGTTCTCCAATACTATGAGCATATTATGAGCCTTTTCCCTTATGAGCACAATACTATAGTTATTGTGCTATAGGTATATGTATACTATAGGGCCAGTTTAAATTAATTAATTAATTAAAGTACTTTAAATTACTCTTCTAATTAATTAAATAAAGTAGACTTCTGGCAAAGCTACTCTACCAAATTAAAGTATTTTAACTGTTCAGTTTGTCAAACCAACAATCATGTAGTACACCCTATATAATATTTGTTTAAAACATTTTTTATATTCTTCTCTGTCGATGCCAGTTATGAGTTTATCAATTTTATATAAATATAGTCTTGTACCATTACAAAATGTATCTGAAACTTCATTATATGTCAAATCTGAAGTCAACCAGACAACAATGGATATATTTTTCTTACTTTTCCAAACTTTCCTAAGTACAACTATTTTTTAACTGCAATCTAATGTGGTAATGACAACAAATATTATTTTTATATAAAGTAAATAATACATAATTTAGGTTAATACTTATAAAAGATTGTTAATTGAGGCAATAATAAAAATCGGGTACGGGGTACCTCGGTACCTTTTCTCATCACCGATTGCTTCGCTCATTCTCACTACTTTTGACTTGCTTCGCTTGTCCTTAAATATGAATATGAAATAAAATATGAAAATCACCAAATTTATTTTGCAACATGTCGTGGGACTTGCTTTACTCATTGTCAGACACAGTCACCTATCTAGTTTCTGATCTCATTTTACTAGCCTGGAATTCTCGAGAATAAGTTTTTCCTCCCTTGATCTTAGGGCCAGCTCCTCTTCTTCCTAAGGTCAACCAACTGCTCAATTCCCCACTTCGTTACTTGACTAGAATGTTAATTTATTTTTGTTAAATGAAAACCTTAGTTTTGATCGGCATGCACTTTTATGATCCGACAAGAACCATAGATATACTTGCCGTATTAAAACGAAATTTATTTTTCAATTACAAAAATTCTATACTTCTTTTTGCTAACACAAAAACTCATTTATACCTACGGTATAAAAATGCAGTACAATCTGAATTATGCTAATTTACTACTTTTTTATGTTATCTTAATTCTTTTTCGTGGTTTGAATATGCCTATAGGAAAGAAATGTCTTTGTCTTCGATATAGTTATTTTAACCCCCCCCCCCCCCCCCCACTCTCCTCCATTTTAAATTATAATATAATATAAAGTTAGTGGGGAAAATCTTTGTGTATTAAGAACTAGTTTTTAGCAAAATTCACTTTGAAAAAAGTTAGCTAATGAGGTGGAACATATATCGAAAGGTGGATCCAAGAATGTGACCAAAATCTGTTTTAGGATTCCCTGACCATAAAAAAAATATGGAGTAGAAGTCTGCAAGCCTGGTGAATTTTCAAATAAAATGCGCTAAAAATCAGCGTAAACAGGGTTTTGATTGATTGTGAATAACACTGCGCTGTGCAGATTTTTGAAGTACAGCATAACAGTGTGTGACTACAGTTTTGTATAATCTGTGTGATTTTTTTTTTTGGAAAATGTGGAAAAATTAAATAATAACTTGAGAAAATGAAATAGCTAGCCATGCCTCTACTCAGCTTATTATAACATATACCTAAAACTTTAACAGTAAATATGGATTTTACTTATATTGTTGAGGAAGAAAGCACGCATTTCATTGAAAATTCAACAGGCTTGCAGTCTTGCGTGCCACAATTTTATATTTATATTTTGGCACACTAGTATTTATAGATCTATAAACTATAGCTTTATTTATAGTTGCTCCAACTTATACAATGAATATAGTAGGGCTTTAATCTGACCACCTGATCTGTATCTATTTTTGTTTCCTTATTTCCCATATGGCCCTTTAAAATTTCTTTAATCCACCAATATTTGATTGATTATGAAGGTTTATTAAATACATTTTATATTTCTCAACAACGTATTTAGTATTTCGCTTTGTAATTATGTAATAATGATGACAATAATAATCCTTCACAAATATTATATAACATGTTATTTTTTATATTTCCAAATTTTTCAAAGAAAAGTGCTTATTTATCCCAAAGATTATACAATGTACAGCACAGCATCATTTGCACACATTAGGAGTTCAGTTTATGCTTATTTTAGGGAAATTTTCTTTGAAAAATCACAAAAATTACTGATATAAGATAAAAACTACCGTTTTAAACGCCATAAAAGTGGCTGAAACGGATTAGAACGTCAATAAAAGTGGCTGAAACGGATTAGAATCATAAAGTGGTGAAACACGTATAAAGTGGTGAAACGGATTAGAACGGCACGAACGATTACCTGAAACGGATTAATAAAAGTGGCTGAAAACGGATTAAGAACGTCATAAAAGTGGCTGAAACGGATTATTATGGAAAAACATTGGTTTCGGATTTTTTTTGAGAGAACTCAAAACTTTTTCTTTATACCTACAGTAGTAAACAAATAAAAATAAAAAAATGAGAAATGTTTGAATAATTTGACGTATTGTTTATAGCCTTGCAATGGCAAATGATTTGTTTAAGGGTTGTGCCAGACCATGCCATCTGTAAATTTTTATCATCGTATCAATGTTATGTTGGAGCCCCACAAACATGTCTAATCTATAATTTGTGAAGTGGTTTGAGAACAGTATCTTGTTCCAAGTGATACTGGTAGTTATTTTCAAGTGGGATAATCAGATGAAGTGTAGCATGTTGTTGTTTAGTTAGATGTATTGTAATTTTATCGAGCATAATTCCTGTGGTGTTTTAACTGATTTTATGGGTAGTTAGAGTAGCATGAAAACAATAGGCCTTCCGCTCTTTCTGGGGGCCGCTTTGAGGCCCCTACGCCTCCCTGTGGCCATTTCACAGCCGCATGGTTGTTTTATTGTATCAGTTCGTCATATTAATGATTTATATGTGTGGCATACTGCCACGACTAAAGAGAATTTTCAAATCCATTACTCAATAAACATGATTTGTTTACATTATGTCAATTAATGACGTATTGTTTTGTTTGACTTATGTCAATCAATAAAACCTGAACTAACACTAATAACATAATGAAACTTCGTATTTTGTAAACTGTTTGTGAAATGCTTTTTTACATTTCTTTGGTGTAGTTTTTTACATTTTTATGATTAATTTGAAAGAAGTTTTCAAAACGATGTAAACACAAAAAGAACCACAAAGAAAGTGAACAATTGCCGGGAAGGAAGTTATTTTCCTACATCGGTTATGGAGCTAGAGACTTTTTTCTCTTTTCTAGTAAGAGGTTGGCAGCGGCTTCTCTGATTGGTCAATCCCCAAAATGCTTATGAACTTGGGGATTTTTAAACTAAACGATAGACTGTAGTTTAAGTTTTATCAAATGACTTGTGTACGTTTTTTAAAAACTCGGAAATAATCCAATTGAGTTAGTACAAGTACCAATTTAGTACAAGTACCAAGTTAGTACCAATTTAGTACAAGTACCAAGTTAGTACAAATTTAATACAAGTACCAAGTTAGTACCAATTTAGTACAAGTGTATACCTTAACGTTATAAATAAGTACACAAAGTTTCGTTTTAATAGGACAAGTACATGTATGGTTTTTGTTGGATCATAAAAGTTAAGCAGCATTGAGCGTGGTCTGTGCTGTAAGGGTAACCGCTGATAATGAAACGGATGCATTTACCGTACGAGCAAGCCGAGTCAAAAAGGTGTTGTATTATTAATTTAACGACTTGAATATTCTGAGGACGAGCGAAGCGAGTCCGAAGTATGGAGGATGAGCGCAGCGAGTCCAAATTGACGAGGAAAAGTTCCGAGGTACCCCGTACCCGTTTTTTTTCCTCTTAATGCCCAAAACATTCTTAAAAGCCTTAAATTACTTTGAAGGGTTTTATAATATATTTGTGATTCACATTAATAAAAATCTATTGCGTAAAAACATAAAAATTTATAAGGATTGATAACTATGTTTTAGGGTTACGTGGGTCATATGTTTGTGCATTATGTGGTTTTTTAAATTAAAATTAGTTTTTAAATCGTCTAATTTGATTACTATCAAATTTTTGATTACTATTCTACTCTGAATAAAGTCAATAAATCAAATGGTTTCGGTGTGATTAGATCATGATTATTTAAAAAAAAAATTGTTGACGTTATATTAGATTTATCATAAATTTATGAACGAACAACTTCGAGGTACCCCGCAACTTTTTCTCATTACGTCAGATTTACTACGCTCATCCTCTTCGGACTCGCTTCGCTCGCACTCAGAATATACTCAGTCAGAATATAACTCACTCTTATACTCTCTCATCAAGAATATAATAGTCGTTAAATTTATACTGCTATGCGTCTTCAGACTCGCTTTGCTCGGTCTCAGATGGAAATAAATCCGTAAATACCTATCCAGTCTCTGACTACGCTCGTGACTGTATTTAATCATGATTTAGTGATTAAATACAATTACTACATTAGTTGAATCAATTTGGAATCAAATTTTAGTGTACTTATACACTATTGTACTATTTTACAATTAAAAAAAAACGTATACATGTCATTTGATAAAACTGAACTAATGCTGATAACGGAATGAAACTTGGCACATTTGTTAGTCTTATACATGGCTACACGCGTGCTAAATCTCAAATTCATCGCAACTTTTTTCCACGTTTTATAATTTTGCGAGTTAATGACTTCATAAAAATATACATTCTGGATAGCAAAACGGCTATAGACTGATTTTTGTACGAAGTTTCAACTCTCTAGCATAAATGCACTGGGAGCTACTGACACACACATATGATCTTAGAGACAACTTTGTAAAAAAAAATCTATAAGAGACATGAAAAAGGCCTAAAACGGATAATTTCGGTGTCATCCCGGTTTCGGATTTTTCCTGTCCATACTTTCCCGTCGATACTACTGTCATCCCGGACAATACTTTCTCTATATACATTCAGTATATATGAGGAAAAGTGAAAGACTTCCCCCTCCCCTATTTATGGGCCTAATTTAATTGGCTCATGTTTTCTTTGGTATTACGGATAAAATATTGAATCCTGATATTAAATTGATAAATTTTGAGAATTTCCTAGCCACAAATATGGCAAATTGAGGTCCATTTAGGGTGTTAAAAATTAAAAAAAAAATCGTTTGTAGAAATTATATTTTTTACAATCTTCTGTTGGGTACAAAAAGTTCTGGCGCGGTGGTCCGCATGTCGAGCGAATTTCCTTTTGGATGCGTGTTTCCGTGCTTAATAACAATCCTGGTTTGAATGATAGTATTTTACATTAAATAAGTTAATAACTACTAAATAATTCTGGCGCGGTGGTCCGCTGTCGGGCGAATTTCATTTAGAATGCGTGTTTACATGCTTAACAACCCATTGTTAAACAATTGTTTAAGTTAATTAAATAAACTTAAACAATACTTTTCAATGAAATATTAATAAATATTTTAGTTTATTAATATTTTATTTTACTTTATGAATATTTTTATAAGTATCATACTTATTTTAATTTATGTTTTCATATTTACACAGATCAAATCTACAAGGCAATATGGAACAGTATCAAATGGATTTAATGACATATAATTTATTTGTATACGTGTAAACCATGTAAACACGAGTTGCCGAGTTTATTTGTTTTAGACAATTGACTTTCATAAATATAAATTCAAATGAGGGTTTTAGTGTTTAACTGACACTCGATACGTTTCCATTCATGTGATTTATTAGCTGCGTTTGATTTAAATAAGTGATTCTAGTTTTTATTTATGAATTGAAAATAAGCGTCATTTTTTAAATAAAATTATTCTAAAATAACAATGTTATAAAATAGACCTTTATGTTAATTAAAAATTTCCTGACTACGAATTTATCGTAACTAGTATTAGTGATATATATATATATATATATATATATATATATATATATATATATATATAATATATGTATATATATATATATATATATATATATATATATATATATATATATATATATATATATATATATATATATATATATATATATATATATATAATATATATATATTACCATCGATAAAAATCGATGTTATAAAAACGATAGTAACGTCATTAGCCCGCAATAATGACTCAGCTAAAAATCAGTTATCCTCATAAAATTATTGCATTGGATTGAATACACGTATACTTGTTTACTCTATAAACAAAAACAAAGTTTTATTATTATTATTATTAGCATTGGTTTGACATATACAAATCTACTAATATGATAAAACTGATGCAGTGCAGTCAACTGTCAAAACTGTCAGTAAATTGTTTTAAATTAGCTAAAAAGACATCTGCTTCGAGAGGAGTTTGCTAGTTAAGTTTTAATCGTATTTATAAAATCTTAACTTCCTGGTTGTTAGATTGCAGATTGGGGTGGTGGTGGTGAGTTCTTGAATGGGTGACCACCTAGTCCAATACTGTTCACATGTAGATGCCGTAGACAATTTAGCGAATTTATAAAAAAAACAATCAATCTCGGACTTGATCCTAGTAAAGTTTCTGTCCAGTGTTTACAAGGCCGACTATTTACCAGTACGCTACGCTGCCTCGAGGTTGCAAATATGGCTGCAATATGAAAATTATGCTTAAAATAATTTTTCCAAATTGCTGTTACATTTAAAGTACCTACAGAGGTGACAGTGGGCTTAAATTAGACAGAGTTGAAGTTATAAGAAGTACTGTCTTAAGTTGTATGAGAGAATTTTCATTAAGAAATTTCGTTGGTGGAATGACGTTAGTTGGAGGGAGATCGATTTCGCTTAGCCTGTTGTTTATAATACTATCTATACTTAATTGATTGATTAGTTTCATTGATTGATTGCAATTTCCTCGTGTAATATTGAAAAAGATAAAATATATCTGATTAAGCTTTATAATCTTTTTAAACAATGAAGACTGTATAAAATGTTACTGTGTTTGCAAATTGTTAAACTGTGCTTTATTGAGTACATGGTTGGTTAATTGTCAGCAAAAATGAATGCTATGAAAGTGATTTGTTTACACTAAGTTATGTTTGACTTTTAACTAATGCTGATAATAAACTTTAATTTCGTGTATGTATTTAACACAGTTAGTTGTACAGGTTAAATTAATTCTAAAAATAATTTCATAGCTCTATCAGCAAACAATTCTAGGTTTTGTTAATTGTTTAAATTGTTGCTGAGTCATTACTGTTAATGACTTCATGCACACTTCATAAGCAAAAGGATTCTGGGTGTATTTGCTGCAATGGTTGATTTTTGCAAGTTAAGGATTGTATTGCGTTAAAGACTACCAACATTCCCTTAAAATTTCATTAAAATCTGACCAACGTAATTTTATTGATTGACTTATGTTTGTTTACATAAAACGATAACAAAGCTTTTTGCTTTTATATTTAACATATATGAATCATTTGAGCTATAGCTATACATTTTACTTCACTCTTTAAAGTAAAAAATGCTTATCGTAATGGCATTGAAACGTGTACTGAGAGGACAGTGATAATAACTTTCAAGCGATACATTTTAAAACAAATCTAACTGATCATTATTAAGTGAAACTCTTTGTATGTACTTATTTAAAAATTTAGATACGAAGCAGGCCTGTTGTCAGGTAGTGGCCAGGGGGGAAGGCATCGCCCCCTGTGACGAAGTAGATTTTAGTGGAATCCCCTTATAGATGTGTGAATTTCGCCCTCCTCAGGGATTGGTTTCGCCCGCCCTATGAGTCTTGGCTGGATACGGGCCTGGTACGGAGTACAACAGAAATTTATCTAAGATCCTCCTAGGCTCATCCTCACTACTTCTGACAAGCTTCGTTCGTCCTCAGAATATGAATATCAACAAATCTACACTGCAACACGATGTTGGAACTTGGCCCTCAAACAATTACACTTAAAGATGGATTTTTATACCAAGTTTTAACTCTCTAGCATAAATACACTGGGAGCTACGATGATAACAGAAACACACACAAAGTAAGACACACAAGATACACACAAGTATAGTAAGACATATTTGTAAAAACCACTCAGGAGGTCTTAAAAACACCTGAAACAGATAATAGATAATTCTGGTGAAATCCCGGTTCCGGAATTTTCGCGAACGTAATACTTTTCATATATACCAACGGTATAAATGAGGAAATGTAAAAAAAAAATTAGGAAGGCGGTTATCTGCGGCGACTGGACAATATATATGTGTGGTATTTTATTGTATTAAGTTTGCCAATTATGTAATACGTACGGAAAATCGTGCCTTATTATACATTAGAAAAAAAATTGGCTCCCGATCAAGGTCTACTGGTCGTTGTTATTTAAACTGGATCGGAAAGATTTTAAATTCCATAGATATTCCATTTCAAATATTTAATTATAGTTTGATCTTTGTTCTAACATTTGTATATATTACCGATGTATTTAACATGGGACATGTTAATGTTAATTACGTGATGTCAAAATGAAGCACGCAGGATTGTTCTAGAAGATGATGCTATGACAAACTGATCATTGCGAATTCTTTTGATATCAGTAGATTTTTATTTATTTTGGAATAAAATTAATGTTGTTTGTTATCGAATTTGGATTGTGATACCCCGTACTTCTTCAAATGTAAAATTTGTATGGAAGTTTCACATTTTGATATTGTATATATGCTAAGCTGTTTATGCTGATGAGTCTATATGGAAGTCGCTCAAGAACTCTTCAAAATACCTCAACATTTTCAGTTTTTGATATGGTCTTTACCAAAATTGGTGTGATTCTAATTAAAAATGGGGGTGTGTAGTTTTATAAGGTTAATAGGAAAACATTATCAAGTAAAAGAAGATCAGATAATAAACATAAAAGTGATAGTGATATGGGGGGAGTGGTGGTAGTAGTGATAGTAATATGGGGGGAGTGGTAGTAACTACCAGGCAAGTAGGCCACATTGTTGGGCCCTTTTTGCCAGCTGCCTAAGATAGTGATCTACTCCTTTTAATTTCAAGTGTTGGTATATTTCATCTAATCTAGACAGAAGAGCCGTGAATTTCTATGGTTCCTCTCATGCTTTTTTAAGCAATTATACATATTTTCACTGACTCTTATAGTCTAGTAAAAACTAGGAACAACACGTGCTCTCACTGTTAAACCAAACCTCTACACACTTTAAACTACACAAGGAAGTTCCTAAATTTTGCCTATACCCAGTGTCATTTAGGGTTAGGGTATCTTTAACGAGTACCTGACAACGCACAGGCTCGAGACCACCGGCTTTACGTCCCTTCTCAAGGACGTGGTACGCTAAATATTTATCCCTCATAAAAATTCTAAAGGCCCGTGCTGGGATTGAACCCATAACTGAAGTCCGTTCATTCTGTGTATTGGCCGCGTACCTAACCACTACACCACGGGTGTAGTGGTATCTCTCTTGGTAATCTAAAGGCTGTTTGAAAACAAGTACAAACCAAAATAGGATATTTTGATTCCAGGTGTTTTCTCTTGGAGAATGTATACCTTGTTATGCTCTTGTAGACACTTGTGACTCATTATTGTTTTGTTCTGTAAACATATTTGTGTTTTGAAATGCGCCTCTGCGAAGTGTTACGGAAGTTCTTTCAAATTTATATTCGCTGTTGTGAACTCTTTAGATGTCGTGAAGGTATAAGTGTTTCCGTGGTGACCGCGTCAATGTAGAAGACAAATTCGATGTTTCTCTTCCCATGTTGGATACATCTTTAGGAATGTTGCTTATCATAGATGAAAAACAATGCTGTACAAAACTGATGAGTTCAGTTTTGTAGACCATTGTGTGTTTATCTATGATGTATTAATGTAAATCACTGAGAATGCCTTCCACAGTGAGGGCGGAACATCGGGGTTTTTATCTACATTGACGCTACATGGTCACCACCGGAAGTCTTCATTCTTAATCACAAGAACTTTCGATGACGATTTATTTTCTCAGAAACAGACTTCTGGGATTCTCATCCTCATTCCTCCGGAAATGATCCCCTGTACAGTATCCCTTATAATGATGAAGTTAATAGTCATAACTCCCTCGGCTTTGTCTCGGGAGTATAACACATAAATTCCTCGGCTTCGCCGCGGGAGTTAAATACTTTGGTTTCCTCGGCTTACGACTCAGGAACCAACTAACTGCTCAGGGAAATAATAGCATTCTTTACTCACTTGGTGCATAAATAACTATTATATAAGTCAATGATATATGACAACAAATATAGTTATATTGGTTGATACCAATATGCAGTTTCCAAAATTGATAATATTACGGTATACTTTAATTTAACGTTTCACAGTTATCAGAAGTGGTAACCTAATTACCATATTCGGTTGATTGGTAGGAATATAATTATAGTAAATTTGAACTCGCAAGACACAATTTACTAGAGGTAGAGAGCATTTTTGAAATTCTAGGACCATGTTTTCCTCCGTCATTTTAAGATTTCATGTTGATGCATCTGGAATTTCCGTAGTAATGCAGTTTAGAAATTCATTTACCTATAGTTTAGGAGCCTAAGCTTACTTACTTTACCATTGTTAGTCTAGTGTCGAGTTAAAAGTTAAGTACTTCTAAGTACTTGTTGGTGTTAGTCTGGCCTTTGTTTTATTATTTTCTCAAGCCATGGTAAAGGTTTTATTCAAAGGAAAAGTCCCTTTGTCTTATAACAATATAAACTAAGTAAAAAACTTCCTATTTCAAAATGACAATTTCTCGAGGTGTTCTATTGAGACTAAGTACATCCACTCTATATTAGATGCGCTCCTCTTGACTTTCTAGTCTGCACTTCAGGTCTACAGCAGTACCTGTTTCACGAGTGTCACTTAACAACCAGAGACCGGCGCTATAGAGTAATACACTGATTTATAGCCGTCATTAATGTAATTTATGTGTCATTTTATAAGTGCATTTTAATTCAATTTTATTAAAATATCAAGTGGTTTGTTAAAAAATGTTTTTAATTTTATATAAATTTCTTATAGTAGTTTGTGAAATAATTTGAACATTTCGGAAATTATATTTGTATTCGGACATATTTCAATAAACGATTGACTAAATATTTGTTTAATACGAACATTTCTCACCATGTCGGTAAGGTAATTGTTTTGTAAATGGATGTGCTCCATATCGAGGGAGTAAATGACTTACTTCGCTCGTCCACAGAATGAACGAACACGGGAAATCACCAAAGAATACCACAGAATACGGGAATAACCAAATTTATATTGCAGTTAATCTTCAGGCTTTTCGCTCGTCCTCAGTAAAAACCGTTTATTCTCAGAGGTCACCCACACAGGCATTGACAGGCTCGATGCTGCCTTCAGGAGATATAGACAATGTTGGATGCTGCTCGGTCTAACAAAATAGGAGATACTGGCTGTATTGAAATAAATCTTAATTTACTTCTTTATTACATCAAGGGATGCACTTGTACCATCCAACTCAATGAAATTATTTTTTGATTTCTAACCATTCGATAAAAAATTAACTAATGCTGATAACGAGATAAATGTTGGAACGTTTGTTAGTTTTATATTTGACTACACGCGTGCTAATCTTAAAACAATCAAAACTTTTTTGTTCTCTGTGTTTAATGAAACCAAAGGATGAATTATTGCATTAAGTTTTAATTCTCTATGCATAAATTCGCTGAGAGCTACGATAACAGACACACACGCATACAGACAGACAACTTTGTAAAAATCACTCAGAAGATCTTAAAAATACCTGAAACGGATAATTCCCGGTGACGTCCCGGTTCTGGATTTCTAGTGTAAACACAATATTTTTGCTATACACCTGCGGTGTAAATGAGAGAAAGTGACTTTATTTGATATTATTCTCTCTCAAAGACAGTACTATATTACGGTGTAGAGATCTGTGTTACTAAAGAGAAGGTTAAATTGATTAATATAAAAGCTTCTTTCTGGTGGTTAAAAACAAAATAATTTACATTTCTAATGCTAGACTACTTATGGATGGAAATTATTCTCTTTATGTGTTTTTAAATGAAATGGACTCTACCAACTCGATCCTTGTTAATTTAAGAGATTAATTTTTGGTGGCGAGTTTTGTTACAGTTTTGTTAACACTTAAGACAAAACTAAGTATTTTATTAAATATGACTGAAACCATACAATTATGTCAGCCTAATGAAGCCTCTTCACAGTTTAAATGTGTGAAACAAGTTTTGTTTTCATCTTATTAATTTTTGGACAGTATTGCAATGTCTTGTAATTCAATAGCAATGTTAAAACTCGCTGACAAAATATCGCATGACGTTTGGAAGAAATGAAATATTTGAATGAATACCTGTCTTAACATAATATTCTATTGAGTTGACTTAATCCAATTGTAAATGAGTAGTGGCGCTGTCGTGTGACTACTCAAAAACAGTTCCAGCGCGTTGAAGAGATACCCCGAGGGAAACAGCCTTTGTGGTGGACTCTCCAGTCCATCGAGTCACTCTGCAACTGTACTGCACTTCCATCGCTGAAGTGAGCCACGGCTTCCTGATTATCACCGTAACCAGGCGGTTTATGAAACTCCCCGATCTACTCTACCGACACATAGTGACGAAGATGGTGGACAAAGAAGCTAAGACTCTGAAAGATAAGACTCTGAAGAAGCTGATGGGACAGTTTTTCCCATAAGTGCGGATTTGACACAGGGTTTAACTAGTGGCGGGCAGAGCGCCACCAGATTTTCCCTGCCTATGCAGCATTATGATTGACTAACATAAATAAATGAATGAAGCCTAAGATCACAGAATACTTAAGTATCGGCCACTGCCTCTCGCAAGAGAAACGTGTCCACCACGGTTTAAATATATTGCCGGGGTGTTAATTACTCTAGTCAGTTCTAAAGTAAGTACTGACATGATTTAAAATAAATACCTAACCATGGTTAAACATATCTACCAGGTCTGATATCACAAGGTGCTAAGGAAAAAATAGCCAACCGGTTGTAACGAATCGACAGGACTGATTACCTATTATCATAGGTACTTATTGTAATTAAGGAACCTAATTATCTCAGATTTCGTGGTACTATCTCCAGAGCATATCCGGATTTAATATATTTCCGAGGTAAGCATTTTGAGAATAGCTCAAGCGCCTATTATACCCGCAAGAAAATTATATTCTGGCGGTCATCTAACAGCGCATACGTTTTATTTTGGAAAATGTATCACTTAAGATTTTCCTACCAAGAAGGGGATAAACTGCTGTTCTAAGAAAACCATCTAAAACATATTACGTCACTTACCACGATGATAAAATTCTTCATATTTTTGTGTCGGAAGATCCTTAAAGTAATCAATATTTTGACTTCGTTACACCCTTGGGTATTTTAGCTTTGTTAATATATTGATTATTGATAATACATTAGAAAGCTTAGCAATCTTTCAACCTCTCACATATATAAAACCATTTCTACGTACTCAAAACAAAATCACTATTGCTTGAAACAACCTAAGAATACTTAAAAAACAGCCAACATTTCACTCACTTCTAAAACTGATCGCATATACATGCAAATATGCATATCCTACAAGAAATAAACGTAACCCTCTTTGACACTCCTTCAAACCACCTTTACACAATAAACCTATTCAAAACACCATCTAAAATTTCATCTTTTAACAACTCTGCAAAAACCAAAAAATACCCAAACCAAAAAATATAAAATCATCTACAACCCAAACGAACCCCACAAACCCCCAAAAAATAACCAAAATTCATAACACAAAAAAATAATAACGGGGCACAAATTACACCAAATCAATAAATAAAATATGGCTCTGGTTTACTCGAAATAGTTATTGTAGACCGTGGGTGGATGCCAAGTTGTTGAAGCGGTTAATCCTGAAAAAATATTGTCTACTTATGCCAATAAATAACTTTTTAAAAAATATATATGGATGATATTAGAATTTATGCTTCTTTTGTGAGTTAGTTAAGGAGGTGTGTCAGTGTTTACAAGGTAAATAGTTTTGGATGCTATCATGAGGTATAATAACATAATAACGTTCTACGTTACGCAATGATATGCAAGTTTTGTTTTGCTGTGGGAAATATATTGGGCTAGGTCATGATTTTAGAAACTGTCCGATAATGTTTTTACATAAGAGTGAGACAGTAATTCAGGGAATTTAAAAATAGCTGCACAACCTTAAGTATCCCAAATAGTGACTCTCCTGAGAATGAGTTGCTAAGACTTAGGCCCGTATTCAAAGACGTTTTCCTAACATTCTCCTTAAGGAAAATGTCTTTGAATACGGGCCTCAATTTTGTCGATGCTCTCAATTGATTGAAAGTTAGTTTTCTATGCCTTTTGGAAGAAGTTGGTTTACTGAACACTAGATTAAGCTCTTAGTTTGGAGTACTAAGACCTTCTTTTACAGTGTGCACAGATTGTTCAGCGAACTCTTAAGAGCAGTTCTTTTTAGGATTCTACACCGATATATTGTTCATAGATACTTTTGAATTAATCCCCTGATCACAATTCATATTCTGTAGTCGCAGCCACTAATTGCCCACTGAAAATTATAATTAATGGCAAGGAAATGGTGTTTTTCAGTACGGTGATTGATCTTAAACATCTACAATAGATCATATGTTGATTTATTATATAATATTATTTAAAATGTGGATCCTTTGGACTGTTCTCTCTCGTTAAACTCTTAATAGTGTTTGAATTACAAGTGCCTCTGAAAAGTTTCATGAACTTCTGTGTTCATGTAGTTTCTGATAAGTTCTTTTGACTGATTGTGTCCGTTCATGTAAGGTAAATGAACTCTGAGATGGCTAGGTATGTTTTCTCAATACAAGCTTTACTTGTACTTTATGGACAAGTGACAAGTAAGCTATTATTGTTAATCTATCATATTTGTTGTATCTCTTCTTAAAGATAGTGTTGCTAATTACTAGGTATCGTTTGTTAGTTGTCTTCCTGGTCTAGGCAATGTTGTGTGACCTTTGTGATAAGGAAGAAATCTACAAGTGTTATTTACATTTATAATTAAAATGAGTGCCTTATCAGTTTTTAATAACTGATTACTGTATTTTGTTGTGTAACTACAAGGATCATTAGTGCAGGTCACGTGTTAACTCCTAAATTTTGGATATTTATGACTGTAGCGTAATGGGGGGGGGACTATAGTTAAGTCAGGAAACGGGATCGTGGACAACCGGACGAAATAGATATTTCAATTGAAGCTTTTACGAGGCTGGTAAAGGGTGGAAGGCGATAATTAAAGCCATTTTGATGTGCCGCGGATAGAGAACAATATAAACATAAATTAAATATTAATTAATCAAACCAAACTTAACTAAATACTTCATATACCAGAGAGGAGGAAACGCTGGGGCCGGACTCGAGATAGACTGCCGATTCCCGGGATTTCGCACAACTTTAGCATCTCCGGGACAGGACTACCAACAATATTGTCAACAAATTTGTACAACAATACTAACAACAAAATTGTCAACAAAATGCTGAAAAGGCGGAAGGACACCACAAGGATCAAAACAGAGTTCTAAATAAATACCTACAATGCATTGAAAACCCCTTGAGTCCCCCTTTACATCACATGACTTATCCCATAAAGATTTATTACTAAAGAGGCCCTATTGGTTAAATTTTGACACATCGGACAAGTAACCTGACCACATTCGACTATCAATAATCAAATGAACTGAACAAAGTTACGGCGAATTATATAGTAGAACTCTGAAAATATAAATTAAAATACAAACAATGTGCAGGAAGCCGAAAAACATTGATTTCTTATAACCTAAACTTACTCTTAGAAGACGTTTCAATGAGGTTACACAGAGCACCTGAGAGCCCCAAAAATAATGTTTCAGGACTCTCAATGTATTAAGATATGCTATGCCCCCTCTATAGTATATATCTCTATGACTTATCCACCGAAACCCGTGGGAATAGGATTTGCTTTGAACTGTAATTAGGTCTGAGCTATGTCCAAATTTCCCGTACATAGGTTTAATGTAAGTCGACTCCTATGTAGTGGAAATGATGTAATCAGCGATGACACTTTATTTACATCATCAGAGCCGTTACCTCTTCACCTGTGTATAAGGTCTTAGCTTAAGGAATAGAGATATTATTACTAGAGAGGCCCTATATGTTCAATTTTGAAACATCGAAAAAGTAACCTGACCGTATTCATTTATAATTATGAGCAAATAATCAGTACAAAATTCGAGTAACTTATTCAGTATAACGTTAAAAATACAAATCAAAACACGATTAATGTGTGGGAAGCCGAGAACAATTTATTTATTATAACATTAACTCACTCTTGAAGGTGGTTTTAATAAGGTTACACACAGCCCCTGAGAGCCCCAAAATGATGTTTCAGGCCTCGCTATGTATCGAGATCGGCTATGGCCCCTCTAGTATATATCTCTAACTTCATACTTTTTTTAACTCATTACTTACTTTAGTCTGACCAAGAAGTTATTCATTTATTATTGATAAGAATTCCATCTATTGAAATAAAACATAGTCTCCCTACGAATGATATAAGTTTGACTTAGCCATCTTTTAATCTTTACAGATCCATCAGTGCCGGCGAGCAGCGAAGAAATGAGCCAGGAGACAGCAGTTACAGTTAGAAACCTCGAGACAAAACTGTAACTCTTGACTCTTTTTTTCGCTGCTTGCCGGCACCGATGATGATCTGTTAAGATTGAAAGCTGTCTATGTATCTTTAGAACAGAGACTGTGTTTTATTTCATTACTTGCAACTCCACAACTTATTTCTCCTTATTTCATTTAAATCCTAATTCCCTGTCCTAATTTTTATTATAAGCTTAATTTATCGGTAGCACCTTCTGGAACATTTGGCTAGCTACGGCCATGCTTTATTTTCTATTAAGGACTTTTACTTTTCATCATTTATACCATAGGTATATAGGAAAAGTGATGTGCTTGCAAAAAATCCAAAACTGGGATATCACCTGAATCATCCGTTTTTGGTGTTTTAATCCTCCTAAGTGTTTTTCACAAAGTTGTCTGTTAGTGGTGTGTCTGTTATCATCTTAGCTCCTGTTAGCTCTGATATCATGTTAGCAGCTCTGTTATCATCTTAGCTCCTGTTAGCTCTTTTATCATCTTAGCTCCTGTTAGCTCTGTTATCATCTTAGCTCATGTTACCTCTGTTATCATCTCATCAGCTTATTTATACTAGAGAGTTAAAACTTGGTGCAAAAATCAACGGGAAATGATGACCCGACAAAAATTCCGATAATTCGGTTTTTATATTCTTAGGATAAGCGAATCGAGTCCGGAGTTGTGAGGGTGAGCGTAGGGAATCTCATCTGGTGAGGTAAAGTTTCGAGGTACCTTGTACCGGTTTTTTAAAGTTTTTTAACTGTATTGCTCCTTTTATACCTTTGATGTTTTGAAGTGGTACTTTGAGAATTAGCCAATACAATACAAGATTGTTAAAGAAAGTAAGTTTATTGTTCGTTTGAATAGCATTATTGTAAAGGAACTGGTTTTATTCTCTTGATCGTTGGATAGGGGACCTACGTAACACCTGTCTTTGCCAATACTCGGAAAGCAACTGTCGTGGCTACTACGCTTCGCAAATCATTGCGGAAGTGAGACCTCTATGAAAAGCCCACTACAACGAACACGTAGCTTGTTTAAGGAGCTACTAATAGGCAGAATTATAAGAGGGTTTAGAGACGCCTAACATATCATTTCTTTCGCTGAAATATAACATTATTAAAAACTTAATGAGACGATTAATAACCACCGTTATATCCTTTTTACTACTGGCTGTCTCTATAGTATAACACTTGATTATAATAGGTTTACAGCGTGGGAAAATAATTTGAGTGAGCCAATCACGTACTCCTTGGTCCTGGATATTAAAGCACGTTCACAAATTCATATTGGTACAACGTCATTGGTTCCTTAACACTAGTTTCCCACGCTGTCAACTGATTATAACCGTGTGTCAGACAGCAAGAGACTAATAATATTAGAGGGAGGATACAACAGTTCTTATAATTCATTGGGTAGCTAGGTGCCGTAACGGTACATTGGTGACGTCATTTTTTTTATTTTTCATAATAATTACAATTTCACGTATTTATTACATTATATTTCGACTATTTTGTTTTAAATCTAGTAAAATGACACAATATAATTGTGCGAGAGACACCTAGGAAATGTAACAAGCAAAAAGCAATGCTACATCTGGGAACTGTTCCATCATTCGACATTCGTCATCATTGATGGCTCGACATAATGTCATGTCCCACTCTGTTTCCTTACGTCTAACTCATCAGGGCGCCGACAGAGCCTGAACTCACTCTGACCTTTAATTAATTCCTAAGAATATAATGTGAAGTACTTACCAGAGACGAGCGGTGCTCTCTTACCGCCATCAAGCAAAACATATATCATCTGATGCTACCGAGTTTTGCAAAACATGAATAGTTGACACAATATAATTGTGTCAATTAGATGTAGCATTGCTTTTTGCTTTAATTGTGTCTCTCGCACAATTATATTGTGTCAACTATTCATGTTTTGCAAAACTCGGTAGTATCAGATGATACTAGTAAAATGAATTTAAAATAAGTTTTAATTATCTATTGCATGTATTCTTTAATTGTCTGTGTTGAATAAAGTGGTTTAATGTGGCATCACTGAAAAATGTACGCCGTTTGTAGAGTGTGTGCCTTACTAGGGGTTGTAGAGGGGTGGAGGAGTATCTAGCCTCTCTCTAGGGAGACTATAGTAGGGGTAAGTACAGTTAGGGCACCTATGGAAACTGTCTCACTTCCAGACCCCTTATCACTGTGTTAATCGGGTATCCCTCTAATAGTTTTAAGTCTCTTTGGTCATACAATTGCTCAAACTGAACTGTGTCCAGTTTTTTTACGCGATGTGTTTTCACTGTCGATCCCTCAATGCTTGCCACAGGGAAAGAGAAACGTCGGATTCATCTTCCACATTAACGCAGTTACTACAAGACCGAAATCTGATCTTATCACAAGTCAGATGTGTTCTTGTGAAAGATGATCTGTCACAAGAATTGGCAAGAAAAACAATATAAACTACCTTTGTCTAACTTGATTTATAATTAAATTGTTTATAGTACTTATTACGTTAACTACTGACATTTAATTTATATGTTAACTTAAACAATAGCTACGGTAGTGATCACGTCTTGTTTTATTTTAATGATAAAACACATTTATACTCGGAAAAAAGATAAGCTTATGTATTTGGCGGGAACGATAAGAGACCACATGTGATTATAGCGGGATAGTTGGGGTAAACTGGTTTGCACTGTGCAGAAACTCTGATCCCATCTGTCGAGTAAATAAGGAACTACAGTCATTTTTTAAATTAATTATACATGTTAATAAAAGATAGCGTTACGAGTATCATTTCGTTGTAATTTTTTTTTTTCATCAGATATAATATATACAGAATATAATATATATAATATAATATAATATACAGTATAATATAATAATAATATATAATATAATATACAGAATATTCCTTGCCTGGTATAAACCTTTACCTATGTACTGTTATAACTTTGAGAAGTTAATTGCTAAACTCTGACTGGTTTTATTATTCTACAAATTGTCTGACTTTGAACTTTCTTAGACACATCTAACTGCAATACCCTTCGTATCATTACCTTAGAGATATATTACTAGAGGAGCCCTATTGGGTTAATTTTTAAACATTGAAAAAGTAACCTGACCACCTTCGACTACCAATAAAATCAAATGAACAAATTTATAGTAACTTATGTAGTAGAAAGTTTAAAATACTAATCAAAACACAAACAATGTGCGAGAAGCCGAAAACAATTGATTTATTATAACCTTAACTCACTCTTGGAAGAGGTGAATAAGGTTACCCAGAGCCCTCGAGAGTCCCAAAATGATGTTTCAGGCCTCTCAGTGTAATGAGATAGGTTATGCCCATCCATAACCTATTTTCCATTATAATAATATAATATGATATTGTATTATATTATAGGTTATTGTATTGTATAACTAATAATTTTTCTTATATGTATGCTTAGGATTATTTAAATACATTTATAAAATTCCCCCATAGCTCAAAAGAATTCTCCTTTAATGTGTGCAAAAAACTTTATTCGTAAAAATATAAACGTGTTATTAAAATATAATAAATAAAGGATATATTAAAAAAAAGTTTCTACCATTATTAATACGATTATTCTTGATTACCTGAATACCATTTAAAGTATTTGGATCTTTAAAAGCCCGTTAGTACAATTTTAAAAGTCTAGATCGAATTTTAAATTGATGTTTAAGTATTTGTTGCTCTATTTTTTTTTTTTTTTTTTTTTTCTTTTGTTAAAACTTTATTGATTAAAAGTAAAATACAATTCAAATAAAAACTACAAAAAAAATTGAATATAGCAATTTGTAAAAGTAAAAGCTACCTCTCACTGGAGGCAAAGCCTGAGTTGTGAGAGGGAGTCCTTTCAAGTTATTTTAGAGTTTAAAGCTTTGAAAAATATACTGTGGTAAGCTGATATAGATAAACATATGTAGAGATAAATAGTATAGTAAATAAACAAAATATGAAAAAAAAAAAATAGATTAGAGTGTAATGCAAAAACTAATTATTAATGATAAGTAAGGTTTAGTCTGATTGTAAAAAACAAATAAAAATAAATAAATGAATTAATTAAAAAAAAAAAATAATTTCGAAATAAGCTTTTGATATGATGACCTATGAACCAGAAATCTTGACACCATGATCTTTCAGACATACCATCTTTCTATTTTAAGTTACTTTGATATTAGCTTCTCTGAATGGTACCCTACCATCCTACGAAGATAACTCGTAAATGAGTACTCTATCCAATCGAAGATACCTCGTGAATGAGTACCCTACCATCCTATCGAAGATAACTCGTAAATGAGTACTCTATCCATCCAATCGAAGATACCTTGTGAATGAGTACCCTACCATCCTATCGAAGATAACTCGTAAATGAGTACTCTATTCATCCAATCGAAGATACCTCGTGAATGAGTACCCTACCATCCTATCGAAGATAACTCGTAAATGAGTACTCTATTCATCCAATCGAAGATACCTCGTGAATAGTACCCTACCATCCTATCGAAGATAACTCGTAAATGAGTACTCTATTCATCCAATCGAAGATACCTCGTGAATGAGTACCCTACCATCCTATCGAAGATAACTCGTAAATGAGTACTCTATCCATCCAATCGAAGATACCTCGTGAATGAGTACCCTACATCTATCGAGATAAACTCGTAAATGAGTACTCTATTCATCCAATCGAAGATACCTCGTGAATGAATACCCTATTCCTCCAATCGAATAATACGTCGTGAATCAATACTCTTATAATATCTTAGTAATAGTTCTAATAATTATTAACACACATTATTATCCAAGCATGATCAACTCATCACTTTATTACCATAGTAACGTTTGACATTACATAAACAACAGTGTTACCTAATTAAATATAAATAATACAAAACTATAAATTAATACATGACAACTCTAACCCTCCAATCGAAGATATCTTGGTTAATTTAGCAAGTTACTAATTCTTAGGGTATTTTCAAAGAATAGATGAGCTTATGAGGTTGGGTTTTATGGATGAGGTAGGGTTAGGGGATGGATTATTTGAAAAGGGGGGACTCATTGATGCTGACATTTTATTATCATTAGTTCCGGGTTTGTGGATTGTCATAGCATCAAGCAAATCAAGCTGTTTTGACTATAATACGACACACGGCTAAAATTGACACCCCCGCCAAAATCTCAATGCTTTCAACCATCTTTTTTATAAAAAAATCCCTTCTTTTATGTAACAAAAAAAATCCCTACTCTGGCAACACTGAAAGTCAGGTTATGTTTTGACTTTTATTATTTGATATCGTATTTTTTTATTTTTAAAAATTATTTATTTACTTTTTAAGAAGGAATATTGTTGTATCTTATAAAATCCAACTAAGTGTTGCTTTAATTTGTTCGTAAGTATGAATTAAGTGGAGTTAAAGTTGTTAATTACGTAATGCTATGGATCATAATAGTTCTTTGATAAAAGTTTGACGATTTAAATAAATTGTCAGCTATAATTACATTTTTCCAAAACAAACTGCTTTTTTGGGTCAAGTTTGTATAATTGAATGCGTAGTGTTTCATATTATAAAAATAATATGACACAATATGCATTCAAGACTTAAAAAAGTCAAGACTGTCATTTATTGAAAGACATGGCATTTTCAAAAAAAATGCTGTCTTTGGTTGACAGAGCACAAACCTGCGCTGTACTCAAATAGCAAGAAATGCTTGAAGAATACATCAATGTCCAAGCGTCAAATATAGGCACTCAGATCATATTACAACTTCGCAATAATTGAATGAATTGAACAGATTGGAATGAAACGAAACGAAATCAAACAGATCAATGAGCACAATAAATGCGACGCGAGGTTTCAAATATTTACAACCAGTGTTGCCTTTTTATGATTTTATTTACGAAAAAGGTATTTTTTTATACCGAGGTTGGCATGAGGTGGAGGGGGAAAGAGCGGGGTCGGTCTGAACCAATATAATTCTTTCCCTCACAGATTTTTGGCGCGCTGTCAATTGATTTTAGCCGTGTGTCGTACTATAATACTTTTGAAAATTCGTTTATATCGTGGCAGTATGCCACTTTTATATAAACCAGTAATATGACAAACTGATAAACTACAACGCCTCTTGGTCGCAAGGCGTCCAAGAGGCTGATGGCTTCTTGTTTTAAAATTAGGTGTAACACAGACACTACATTGTACACTCATTGAAATACATCCTTCTAATTGTGCCACTATAATAATGCTAGAAGTGCTTTAATGGAATCTCTTTTTTTAATTATACTACAGGATTACAAATTATTTCAATAATGATTTAAAATTATTGACAGACGACTATACAGACGACTATAAATGTCATTTAACTTCAACTATAAGGCACGGTCGAATATCCACGGCCTTCTAGAACGCTGGATCACCAACAAACTTTTTTTATAACTTTTTTTTCCAAAATTTTCAGTAATTAGCCGGATTTGTGATAAACGAAGCCTATTTCCGTAATCTGCACGCTCTTTTGGTTAATATCAAAGAGTATTTACATTCACTCAACGATTTATTTTTAATCTAACTTGGTACATACATAATACTGTTAGACGTCAATGTTATCTACCTGATTTGTGTTATATTTTGACATGTCATATTTGTTGACATTGACGTCTAACAGTAGTTATGTATGTACCAAGTTAGATTAAAAATAAATCGTTGAGTGAATGTAAATACTCTTTGATATTAAGCAAAAGAGCGTGCAGATTACGGAAATAGGCTTCATTTATCACAAATCCGGCTAATTACTGAAAATTTAAAAAAAAAGTTTGTTGGTGATCCAACGTTCTAGAAAGCCGTGGATATTCGACCGCGCCTTATAACATTAAAATTAACATAATTAAAAATACAATTTAATGCTATTAATTATGTTACCGGTATTGTTCTCTCGAACAGTGCAGTTGATTAAACTCGTCAATTATTCTTTATTTATCTGCTTTAGCAGATAATTGCTGTTCCATTAATGACATCATCTAGTTTTCTAAACAGTTGCTAAGTTGATCTTACTTAGTTTACAAAGTTTATTTTAGGACAGATTCGTTCACAATAACAGCGACATTGAAAAATTGGGAAAGGAGTATCTTTGAACTTTTCCTGTTCAACAAATTCGAACTCGCTTCGCTTGTCTGTAGTATGTCATGACTATTCAAAACTTAATTTGTTATAACTTCGGTCTCGCTACGTTCGTCCTCATAATGCCATGATTAACCAAGCCTTGATGTGTTACTTTAGTACGGCTATGCTCTACCTCAGGATTATTGTGTAATAATATGTCTTATTGGGTAACAAAATGTCTTGTTATAAATTAAGAGTAGTTAAAACTTTAAAAAAAATTACCGTCATAGTTGCAGCATTTCAATAAGATAAAATATGAGAAATACGTTTTAATGTCATTTTATTTAGTTTTACTTCTATTGTAAGTTTTTAATTCTTTTATTCGTTTAATTTTTAATTCGTTTCGAACATGTCCATGCTCGAAACGTTGGCATTAGCCTTATCCTGATTCGTTCTTAAGTTATATTCTGAGGCAGATTCTGTTCTATATATATATATATATATATATATATATAATATATATATATATATATATATATATATATATTATATATATTTATATATATTCCAACTAAATTAAAGATAAAAATTAAATAGTACGACATTTAAAGGAATAAAAACTCACTTGCATGCTTTCGAGTGCGTCTACACCCTTCAATAGGCCGAGAGATACTGAAGTAGAACACGTGGAAGGAAGGATAAGGACGTAGAAGGAAGGGTACTCTATATATATATATATTATAGGTATACTATATGTATAATTGTATATGTATATATATAATATATATATATATATATATATATAATATATATATATATATATATATATTATATATATATATATATATATATATTCTTTGATCAGGTAGCTTCCACTCCCCGTTTCTATATGACCTCAATCTCATAAGCTTAGTTTTTCTTTGAAAATTAAGCTAAATATTATCTGTCGGTCATCAATGTCCGATTTTGTACAAAATTTCGTCTCTTATGCGTGACTCTGAAATCTGAAATGATTTCCTTGGTTTCAGATTATTAGGGTGAACACATTACTTCCCCATTGTACCTGCAGTCGTTGGTATGGAAAAGTAAAAAATTATCGGTTTATTAATTTTATTCAAATATCTTTGTATTGTGTTCTGTTGGATTGTAATCTAAATAAAGATCAACAAGTATCTTTCTTTTCTTCCTTCCTGTGTAACCTTCTGTGACTGTTATAATTATTAAAAATGCGTTCATTCCTTAGAATAATACTATATATAGAAGGAGCACTACTGATAACACGAAAGCCGGTTCACTGGTGCACCTAAGTAATGCTGCCACCCTAACAATATACAATTTTCTAAAAAAAAGTTGGCAATACTTCCGGTTGCTGAATTATTATGTTCTATTATTAATTAATGATTGATTATTCATAAAATACTAATATAAATATCGGTGCATTACAATATTTTAAGCATTTTAAATTGTAGTTTAACGTATTTATCAAAATTATATACAAATAGTAGTCCTCGTCAACTAAATGTAGATTCTTGTATTCCGCCACCCTTTGCCATCTAAGACCAGTTTTATTAAATACTCTGCAGTGTTTTAAGTTATTATATTTGTGCTTTCGATCTTTCTTCATTAATAAGATATTTATGACAATATTTAAAATAATGTTTGTTGTCAGGTGGCAGCATTGCTTAGTTGCACCAGTCAACCGGCTTTCGTGTTATCAGTGGAATTACATTGTGTTTACGGTCCTGTGCCTCCTTCTATATATAGTATTATCTAAGGTTCATTCATTGATGTATGGTATTATCCGTTTATTAATAATAATTTGATAGATTCATTTGTTTTATTTTAGTTTCATCATGTTCAACTCGGGTACGATGGTAAGATGTTAGCATAGTAGACGTCAAGAATTAGTCATTATAATTTAAATAATGGGTTTTTAGTTATTTAAAAAAAAATTTTTAGCGAATTTTTGAAGTAAATATAGCTTTCAAACTTTTCTGGGTGGCATGGCACGACGGTGCCCACTATGCGCACTAAGAAGAAACGAGCAAAGCGAGTCAGACGTTATTAGGGAAAATACTCAAGCACCCTTAATTACTTTTTCCTAAATAAGATTTTTTTATGTTCAAAGTTTAAATATTTCTTGTAAACGTTTACTATGAATCATCCCTCATTGGTATTGTTTATAACAATTTCAATATAAAAGTTGTAAATCAATACTTTTAAATTCCTTAATCTCAAATTTATTTTTACATTTTGATATAAAATCAAAGTCAATAGAATTATTAGGAGTGATTTGATAACAATCTGGATGTTCCTCTCACGTTTTTCAATTGTTTTTTAAAAAAAAACACACCACTTACTGACCTATACTGATGGTGAATTTAAACCCTAAATTGATTTTTGATAAATTTAAATTGTATCGATTTCCTCGAAAGCCACTCGTAAAGTTACGTATGTAGTTTGTCAATCCGACAACATATTGAGATAACGTCTAAATCTCTGTTATCAGTCGGGAAACAATGTAATAGTGATCGGAGCATTGTGTTAGTGAACGATTTACTGTTCAATTTAAATTATGTTAATGCACTTTTATGTAAATTAATTTTAAATCAATAACTCAAATCTGTTAGTTATTTTTAATTTTACTTAATTAACGCTTTTAGTTAAAATTTAGATGAGTTTTGTTACAAAATTAAATGAATTTACCAAATTTAAATTTATAAAATAATTATAATTATTGATTACTGTAGTGTGTATTGAAATAATAAATAATATAATTTTAATTATTGCAATTACTAAATCAGGAGTAAATTATACAATTATAAATTACAGGAATAATGTAATATAATTTAAATGATAAGTATTAAGTCAATGTTGTTAGTCTTTTTTGTAGGGTTCATGGATAATTTTTTAAAGTATTTTTTAAGTTATACTTTCAAGTATGAATAAAGTTGCGGTTTTGAAAAAAGTCAATTGAGTCCTGGGTTTTGCCTCCCGGAAAAAGGAAAATTGTTGAATCTCGTTAACCTGTTATGCTGAGTCATCAACAATAAAAAAAAATCGTTGAAAATCAAAACGTTGACCAGTGGAGTTGAAATTTGATTGTATCATTATAGATTACGACCAGCTCTAAAAAATTGCATGTTGCTTTTGTCATAAATTATGACGTTTAATTTTTTAAAGTATGATTGGAGAGGAAATAATCGTTGTACTAATTGCAGTGCAGGCTTGCACTGCAAAAACGGAAGTGTTCCGTTTCAGTGATCCCTTATTATAATATATATATATATATATATATATATATATATATATATATATATATATATATATTATATTATATATATATATTATTATGTCATACGATTGGTTTATATACACCACTGGTATAAGCGAATTTTCAAATTTATTAGTCAAAATACGTGATTTGTTTAAATATGTCAATCAATTGAATGTTTTGCTTGACATATTTATGTCAATCAATAAAACCAGAACTGAGACTGATACTACAATGAAACTTGGTATATTTGTGAACCATTATATAGTAGTATAAGTGTAAGATATCGCAGTCCAATCTAAACATTATATGAAGATTTATGATTTTTTGAAATTTTTCTGGGGTAATTTTTGTTTGTTGAAAAATTGGTTTTAATAAAATGTATTGTTGAGGAAAATGTGGTATTTATAAAATGAATTGTTGAGGAAAAATGTGGTATTTATAAAATGAATTGTTTAGGAAAATGTGGTATTTATAAAATAAATTGTTGAGGAAAAAGGTGGTATTTATTAAATGTATTGTTAAGGAAAGAAGAAAAAGGTGGTATTTATAAAATGTATTGTTGAGGAAAAGAGCACACATTTTAAAGATAATTCGTGTAGACCTTACGCCAGTGTAGGTTCATTTTTCTTTCCTTACTATTGTATTAGTAAAGTATTGTGTTTGCGTTAAAATTCCGATTTTTTTTTCAAATTTATATGCTTTAGGTGTTTTTAATAAATCTTGACGAATAAATTACGGAAATTTATAAGTTATTGTTAAAGTTGTTTAGTTGAACCATATTTAATTTCAATATAAAGTCTTGTCGGTTTAGTGTAATAGATTAGTTTCTGGTCTAATAGGACGCAAGTTAAACTAAATATATAACTCTAGCAATTTAACCGTGGTGTTCACATTGGTTTAAATTTCATTGTGGAAATAGGTGCACAGACAAATATAATGTCCTTATCAGTAGTTCCTTTGTGAATAAGTTTATTTGATAAAGAAAATCAATCAGCGAGGGTATTATGATTCCTTTGTTTGCAAACCGTTTCGAACAAGGATATTAAATAAAGGGGATGACGCGCTAAGCCGATTTGGCATGCATCGAAGTGTTGAGGATAACAAAATAGAGAATCCACTTAAAAACACATGCCAAAAACAAACTGCACATGCTTACATTAACTGCGCAGGTCTTTAGTTCATAGGTTAATTTATGTCATAGGTTAATTTATATTTATAGATTATTTTATATTTACAGGTTAATTTATCTTTTAGGTTAATTTATCTCATAGGTTAATTTATCACATATGTTAATTTATCTCAATAGGTTAATTTATATTCATAGGTTAATTTATCTCATAGGTTAATTTATATTTATAGGTTAATTTATCTCATAGGTTAATTTATCTCATATGTTAATTTATCTCATTTGTTAATTTATCTTATAGGTTAATTTATCTCATATGTTAATTTATCTCATATGTTTATTTATCTCATAGGTTAATTTATCTCATATGTTAATTTATCTCATATCTTATAGGTTAATTTATCTCATATGTTATTTATCTCATTGTTAATATCTTATAGGTATTTATCTCATAGGTTATTATATTTATAGGTTAATTTTCTCATAGGTTAATTTATTCTCTATATTTAATTTATCTCATATGTTAATTTATCTCATATGTTTATTTATTCTCATAGGTTAATTATATTTATAGGTTAATTTATATTCATTAGTTAATTTATATTCATATAGGCTAATTCATTTAGACGGAAGGTTTCTTATTATAGGTTATAAAGAAATAGTGAAAAGTATAAGTAAGTAAATATAATAAGTAAGTAAATATAATAAGTAAGTAAATATAATATATAAGTAAATATACTATATAAGTAAATAATATACAAGTAAAATATTATATAAGTAACTATGTATAATAAATATAATATATAAGTAAAATATAATATATAAGTAAAAGTAATATAGTTTATTTTGCTTGTTACCTCTTCGTGTCTTAATATTTTTATCAACCATATTAATGGTTGGTTATTTAAATAATTATTTGCCCTTAAATATTAACATATGTTAATCTCGTCTTACCTTAAAAAAAATTAGCATAGACTTAGCTTAAATGTGTGCAAATAATGTGTATTGTACTGTCGCTGGCCGAATCTAGCCAGCGCAAATTAAACGAATAATACCTTTACGCAGACGAACTGTTTAAAATTAATTAACATGTATTGAATAACAATGAACTATTTTGACCCGATTATCAGTAATCTGTTTCTGTATTTGGTAAAGGAAATTTGATCTCAAAATCTTGACGATTTATGTCAATAATAATTAAATTAATATTTTCTAATTAATTCTGTCATGTATTCAATTGTTTATATTTATTAGTTTTGTTTGTATCAGTGTGGTTAGGTTTGACAGTTGTCATAGTTACGAATGTGTTAATAAAATCTGTCTTATGTCTGACTTTGTAATAAACCTAGTGTGTGTCTTAATCTTAGAATAATACTTTATATAGAAGGAGCACTACTGATAACACGAAAGCCGGTTCACTGGTGCAACTAAGTAATGCTGCCACCCTTACAATATACAATTTTCTAAAAAAAGTTGGCAATACTTCCGGTTGCTGAATTATTATGTTCTATTATTAATTAATGATTGATTATTCATAAAATACTAATATAAATATCGGTGCATTACAATATTTTATGCCCAATGACAAAATAAGCCCAGTCATTGTCAATAAGTACGGGTAGCGTCCTGGTGACATTCAGAGGCTGGTAGTTACAAAGTAGGAACAGAGGAATGAAAACAATCCTTAGGGTTACTGGTAACCATAACCAACGTGGACTAGGCTGAAATAGAACAACAATATACAATCACTATAGGGTATACCATTGGTATAATGGTTAGCATGTTTGCCTGCCAACCAGAAAACCTGGGTTCAATACCTGTTGGGGTCTCTAGAATTTTAAATTGTAGTTCATTGTATTTATTAAAATTATATATAAAAAGTAGTCCTCGTCAACTAAATGTAGATTCTTGCATTTCGCCACCCTTTTGCCATCTAAGACCAGTTTTATTAAATACTCAGCAGGTGTTTTAAGTTATTATATTTGTTCTTTACGATCTTTCTTCATTAATAGATATTTATGACACATATTTAAAATAAAGTTTTGTTGTCAGGTTGGCAGCATTACTTAGTTGCACCAGTCAACCGGCTTTCGTGTTATCAGTAGAATTACATTGTGTTTACGGTCCTGTGCTCCTTCTATATATAGTATTATTCTAAGGTCTTAATCAAGTAGATATTTAAGAAATTCTGTCATATTTAGACAGTGACACTGGGCGCTGCATTGAAATATTGGAAAAAATTAAATAAGAATTTGTGACGCTACTGCTCAGGTTAAATACATACGGGGAAATTAAGCAAAAATTTGATTGACAAGTAAGAACGTGCGCATTGCAAAGGAAATTCGCTCGGCTTGCGGACCTCCCCGACAGAATTATTTACGTTAATGTATTCACTTGTACTGAATTTCAAGTCATTTTGATTATTTTCCACTTTAAAAAAAGCGCGTACGGCACTCACCATGTTCCATGCTCCTTCATTTTTATGATCTAACAAAAATCATAGATATAGTTGTCATATTGTAGCGAAACTTAATGTACTTATTTATTGGGTAATAATATACAATTGTTCTAAAGTTCAACTCAATTGGGCCATTTTCCTATTTTTTTTAAAACGTATACAACTCCTCCGAAAAAAATTAAACTAATGATTTTATTTCAACTAATGATTTTGCTAACGCGTTTTATGTTTTTTCGAAATTTTCGTTGAGTCATTATTGCGGGTTAATGACGTCATAAAAAATTATTTTCCGAATAGCACAACTACAGCGGTTGACTGATATTTGTACAAAATTGCAAATCTCTAGCATACGTACACACTTACACATACACACACACATACAGACACACAACTACAGACACACATACATGATACACACATACAGACAGACAACTTTGCGAAAGTCACTCAGGAGACCTTAAAAAGGCCTGAAACGGATAATTCTGGGTTCATCTCAGTTTCAGATTTTTTTCAAACAATACTTTTCCTATATACCTACGGTATAAATGAAGAAAAGAAAAAAAAATATGGAAATTCGCTAAGAATAGCGTCTTTATTACAAAAATAGCTTCTATTTTTGCTCTGTTGACATTTTAGTTTGAAAAATAGGAATAGTTTGCTATCACTTATCTTATCTACTATATGTGTTATATACTCGTGAGAAACTGTTTATCCTGATTGCATTGTATTACTATAACCATTGAAGCCCAGTTTTATTCAATTCAGGGTTATAAACTTGGTTCATCGCTTCATTGGTTAGATTTTAGAGTTTTGGATTCATTGTCGTTATTTTTAATACATCGGCTGCATATTGTGAAGTGATAATAAAAATAAAATAATAATAATATTTTTATTTCACATTTTAAAAACAATACTATTATATTCTTTTTTGCACTTTTTATTTTTTTTTTTAAAGAATTGTTGTTAAAGAATTTAGGGTGCTCTATCTTTCAAATGTGAGAGCCCTCGATAGTTTAAAAAAACTAGAGTGAGGGCTCTGCTTCTGGTATTCATATATACTTTGTAATTAAATAAAATTTGGTTATACAATATATAAATTGATTTCATAAATATTTAAAGTTAAGATATATAAAGATTGATATGAAAGTAACTTAAATTAATATACGCTAAAGGACAAAAAAAGGGCATAAAAGAAATTTGACATAAAAATATTTTTTCTAATAAAATAATTAAAAAATATCACAGTCATTTTTATGAATAATTAGTTAAAAATCTTGAATAAATATTAATATTATATTTTAAATTAAAAATTATGTTTTAAAATCTATTTTTAAAGAAAAATGTATCTATTTTTTTCTTTTTATATACATACATATACACACACATATACATACACATATACATACATATATACATACATATACACACACACATACATACATATTCATACATATATATTTAAATTAGACAAAAACTAAACCGAAATGTGAAGTATTTTTTTAAAATGTTCATCAAGTCTTTTTATAAATAATTTTTTGTTCGGGGCTAACCTAATAGTTATGGGAAGAGAATTGTATATTTTTGGAGCTATATAGCAAGTGGAGTTAAGTTTTTTTTGTCGAACTACAAGCAGGCAAAGCAACATGTTGGTTCATTTTGGACCTGGTAGTGTAATTATGATTAATATATTCTTTATCGGTATGAGTATAATATTTAATTAGCACTGATTTCTGAAATAAATAATCTACTGGATAAACTTTAAAATCAATAAAACATTTCTCAGAATCATACAAATTTAGGTTTCTTAAGACATATTTTTATTATTGTTTTTTTGTATTATTCTAAGAGGCTCTAAAAAAAAAAAAAAAATAATAAAAAAATAATTTAGTATAAGTTGATTCGTTGATTTACATATTAGAAGTGTATTTTCTCAAAATACACTCGTAATATACACATTCACTCGTGAGTTTAAAAAAAATAGTTTATTGTCAAACCACAATAGGTACATAAAAAGTAGAAAACTGACCTTTAATGAATTAAACTTTTATAAATGTTAAGCTTTTATAAATACTTTGAAGAAAACTTTTATAACTGCATAAAATTTATAAATAAATAAAAGTTTATAAACGTACTTTGACGATGGCTAATTTATAGTCGAAACCGGTCAGTTTTCTTTTTATGTACTTATTGTAGTTTGACAATTAAATATTTTTTATACTCAAGTGTGTTTATTCATTCTTAACCATGTTTAATATATACCTCAAATTTTCTGTCAAAACAACTAATGATATCATTCACTCGTAATTATATATATATATATATATATATATATATATATATATATAATATATATATATAATATAAATATATATATATATATATATATATATATATATATATATATATATATATATATATATTATATATATATATATATATATATATATATACATATGATTATATAAGTGTATTCTAAAGTTGGCGATAATTTATCTAAACAATAATTCTATACAAACTGAGAGCGTAACCTGGGATGCGAACCCCAGACCTCCGTGGTGTCAAAGGTCAGTGTAAAGACTAACGCTCTAACGACCTCGGCCACGGAGGCGGTTTAAAGTAAAAGTTATTAATGTAATTTATAATGCATAATATCCAGCTATCATGCATAAACATTTATTTAATAAATTCTTTATTTTATAAATTACAAAATAATATAAAGATATGATGCTCATGATGGCCCAGGAGCCTGAGTTGAGCAGCTGTGTTAACTATCTAACACTAATATTTACATTTAACTATAATTTATAATATTATAAAAAATATCAATTATTATTTATTTATTAATTATATTTTGTTATTGTTTATATAAGCCGAATAAGTTGTATTAATATCACTCTATTTTAAAAACTAATTATAATTATTAATATTTAAATAATTGATATAAATAAATAAATAATTAATATTAAATTCAACCTTGTTAATGTCCCAAACCCTACTGTTTATGAAATAAGTGGGACGTCATTTACTCACAAAATTTACCCCAGAAACATTTCAAAAAATCATAAATCTTTATATAATGTTTAGTTTGGACTGCGATATCTTACACATATACTACTATATAATGGTTCACAAATAGTAATACTAAAGTTGCATACTAAATACTAAGTTTCATTGTAGTATCAGTCTCAGTTCTGGTTTTATTGATTGACATAAATATGTCAAGCAAAACATGTCATTGATTGACATAATGTAAATATATAACGTATTTTGACTAATAAATTTGAAAATTCGCATATATCGTGGCAGTATGCCACTTATAAACCAGTGGTGTATATAAACCAATAATATGATATACTGATGAATTACAACAACCATGTGGCCGCTTCGCGGCCATAGGAAGGTACGGGGGCCGCAATGCGACCTTAAGCGCTGACGCTACGAAGCGGTTAAACAGGCCTTAGGCCTCTTGTTTTAGTCCTTATTAGATAGTCAATATTTGACTTTAAAATATTCGTGGAAGCAACTTGTCAGTTTCTCCTGCAATTTATCGTAATAGGTCTGAAGGGATTGGAGTGAATGAAAAAATCTCATGTTTGGAGGGGAGATATTATGCGTTACACATACATTAACATGTGTGTAACATGGCCGAGCCAAGTTGCCTATGTTGAGAACACTACCCCTCTTTGATACTGTGACAATTTATTTTTGGTCAGTCAGTCTGTGTCTGCCGTCCGAACAGTGCCGTCCCGGATCCATGCTCGTTATCACCACGTGGTTCGGTTCCTCTTATTCACCTTTAAGTTGTGTAAGGACTAGATCGCATTAACTGTGCAGTTGTCTTCATTTGTAAAGTCACGTATTTTCTAAATCGTAATTTTAAATGCTAAAATTTAAGAGATGTTTTACAATCAATCGATATTTTCCCCACGTGTATCTATTTTTAAACTTTTCCAGTTTAATATTTATAATTAATATATTTATTACTCATTTAAATAATTACAACTCTTCTTAATCACGCTCTATCTTTTATTACTTAGCGTCTCATATGTATATACTTGCCTAATGGGTGACTTCAACCATATTTATTGGGTCGAAGAGTTATTTGTTTGGGGCTAATGAGCCACGAATCGGTTTCATTTAAATATTATGGGGTGGTTCTTAATTTTTTTTTAATTAAAATGAAATTTGGTACTTTACGTAATAAATAAGTACACCAAGTTTGGGTTTAACACGACAAGTGCATCCATGATTTTTGTTGGATCATAAAAGTTAAGCAGCATCGAGCGTGGTCAGTGCCTGAAAGGTTGACTGCTGAAAAAACGGATGTATTTACTATCTGAGGACAAGAGAAGCGAGTCCGGAGACGTGTTGCAGAATAAATTCAACGAACTGTATATTCTGAGGACAAGCGAAGCTAGTCTGAAGAAGAGAGGTTGTGTTTAGCGAATCCGATGTGTTGAGGAAAGTTCCTAGGTACCCTGTACCCGATTTTTAGTCCTAAAAATGAAATGTAGTTTAATAAAAGCAGTAAAAGCAGGAAAGAAAAAAAAGAATTTAAAAGAAGAAATTTTCACTTTGTGCGATTTTTTTCTATGCCCAATATATTAGAAGTTATTGAATGAGGAATCGTGCTTAGTTTTCGGTTCAGATCTCTCCACAGGCCAAACTAATGATCGGATCGAAAAAATTCGATGAGTACAAAATTGTTATTCTTACCCGTAGATTTGAAATGCAGTTTTAAAAGTGCTGCTTCTCATACACTTTTCTGTTCTTTCTCCAACTCGTGCGGATTCCCTGAAAAGAATACGTGCGTCCGCGCGTTAATGACCCTTAGCGACTGTAGAGTGTCTGATGTTTCTATCTGCTCTAGTTCTCGAGATATTTAGCAGTTCCAAATTTAGCTTCTTCAGTCTATACAGGGTGTTTGGTGATTTATGTAAAAAAAATGAATGGGGTGATTCTATGTCCGAAGGGCTACAAAAACATAGTAATTGACTAGGTTGAGATTTGACTAGGGTTCAATTTTCATCCGTTCTCTCACAAGGTCAAATTTCTTCATTTTTTTAGGGTTGCGTATGTTGGTTTGAAAAACATGCTATAACTCCTAAAGTATAAATAATACAAATAAGTTATGAATATCGTTGGAAAGTCAAGATAATTTCCTAAAAAAAAGTATCCATTTATTTCGTAAAACAGTTTGATTGTTTATAAAAAAAACTAAAAAGAGTTGTCTTTTTCTGGAAAATTAAAAAAGATTGTAGCTGAATAACTGTTCAAAAACAATAGAAAATTTTATCAGACCATTAGAAAAACTTCTTTGTTGAACACAGTTTTGATCAATACCAATATTATAACCCATGTATAGGACAAAATTACCAGTAATCGAAGTTTATCATCATACATCATTTTATCATTACCAAACAATCATCATACACAAACCTGGGTTTTTGCTTTGTTCACATTTTCCGCCTTTTTACAAGTGATTTATAAAATGCAAAACATTTTTTTTTTAAAAATATTCCTATAAATACCAACATACGCAACCCTAAAAATGATGAAATTTGACCTTGTAGGAGAACGGTTGAGAATTGACTCCTAGTCAATGTAATGTTTTTTGTAGACCTTGGGGCATAGAATCACCCCCATTTATTTTTTACATACATCACCAAACACCCTTTATATCTATGCACTCTTTCCTATTTATCTTCACTTACCAAAACAACATTAAGTTAGTTTTTAGGTGTTATACGAATGACGTAACATAATGTCAATTTTAGTAGCCTCCTACTCTTGCTATAGTTAATTTATAACGCCAAGAAAAAGGCCTCCCTTACTGCTTTCTATATCGTTATATAGTGCAAATTAATTTGTAGACTTCTTTTATGTAGTGATTTTCATACTAAATAAAGAAAATTGCCGGAAAAAGGGGAAAAAGCAATTTCCTTATAAGTATTTTTTCTGAGTTTTACTGGTAGGCTTAATAAGATTTTATCATAATTAATATTACAGATTGGCATGAGTTAGTAAAAAAAAGAATCCTTGCCAAATCAATTTATTTTGTATAAGGGTAGTGGACTGTCTGAAGAAAGTGTTTAAGAAAGTCTTGGGTCTGCTTGAGAAAACTTTCCTTGCTTTATAGAAAGTTTGTCCAAGTTTCTTAGACCGTAGTTATTATAGATTATTGAATAAAAGGACTTGATCCTTTTGTTTATAACAGCTTTCTCGCTCTTTAGTTTCTTTTAAAGTATATTTTTATTATAACTTTATAAACCTCTATTAGTAGTTAAGAGATTTCACAATGGAAAATTAAGTGATTTTTAAGCATTAAGTTGGCATCTTCTGCTGTTTGAAACTGATCCTATTAGATGTACGAGTATCTAGTCTGCCTCTGTGAACTTGATTTCGGCACCGGAGGTCCCGGGTTCGCAGTCCGGGATGTGCTCTCTGTTTTATATGAAGTATATTTGCAGCAAAAAAGTCGCCAACTTTAGTTAATAAGAGCAAATTGGATGCTACCCACCTGAAGTTGTTCCCGTAGGATGAAATCCCTGATGGGCCAAATGGCCTTAACCCTATTTTTAACTAAAACCCTCATTTTAGGGCGTGTTTTTCTTATAGTATTCATAAATTTGACTAGAACTCTGTATAACTTAACTAACTAACGAACTCAACGACTTAACTTAACTTAACGAACTCTTTTGACTATAACTAGACAACTTCTGTATTATAGACACCAACATAAGAATTAGTTTAATGATATGGAGGAGTAAGGAGAAAATGAGTGGTCTAGGTTGGGCAGGTAGTTAGGGTTAAAATACCTGAGGGTTAATTACGTATCTACTGACTTCTTGTCAGTAGATAACTTTTTTATTTTGAGATTTCTTTTATTTGTTGGTCTAGGTAAATACTAAGGTATCTAACCAAATAGTTTTATCGTGAAATAAACAAAAAGAAATTTCTGTTGTTACTACTTGTAGTAAAAAGTATTATACTTACATCCTCTATACATACTCCTCCGTAGTAACTAAACTTTAGTGTAACAAAGTACATATATTGTATAGACTTAACTCAAAACTAGTGACTTAACGTTTTATATTATTGTAAATATATCGTATTTACACAATATGATTGTGCGAGAGACACCTAGGAAATGTAATAAGTAAAAATGCAATGCTAGCGAGTTCTGCAAAACTCGGTAGTATCAAATGGTATGTGTTTTGCTTGCCAAGCATAATGGCGGTAAGAGAGCACCGGTCATCTCTGGTAAATAGTTCATATTATAGTCTTCGTAATTTTAATCGAAGGTCAGAGTGAGTTTCAGGCTCTGTCGGCGCCCTGATGAGTTAGACGTAACGAAACAGAGTGGGACATGACATTATGTCGAGCCATCAATGATGACGAATGTCGAATGATGGAACAGTTCCCAGATGTAGCATTGCATTTTGCTTGTTACATTTCCTAGGTGTCTCTCGCACAATTATATCGTGTCAATTATTCATAAAACTCTGTAGTATCAAATGGTATATCTGATATATTGAATCTACTACGTGATTTTAAGAGTAGGTTTTCGCGATCGTCATCTATAAATTTTTGTTGAAGTCTGCGTTTATACGGAAGTTGAGATATATTAGGTTTTTTCCCAACTGATAACTCTGAATCAAGAGCGTGATATGTTGTTGGATTAATTCAAAAGCTACGGCTATTGAAGCACCACGATTAATACCTTAACCGGCTTTTTTTCTCGAGTAATGGGAACGTTTTTATTTTCTACATTCATATTTCGATTTTATTTGTAAACCTTTAGAGACTTGGACATCTAGATAATAGAAACCTTGTATTCTAATATATTTACATAATAAACCCTAAGGGCGGTATTCGAAAAGACAGCTTGAGGCTGAGGAAGATGTAATCTAGGTCCATCTTAATCTCCGGTCGTTCTTTTGAATACTCAAAATTATTATTGTAATACTCGAATTACAATAATAATTTATTTTATTTTTTTTTTGTAAATAGCATTTATTAAAAAGAAATATTTTTTGTCATTAAAATCTTAACTCCTTTTGAGTAAAAGTGATAAACTTAAAATTATAATCCTGTTAAACCACTTGATAAACAATATAAACTGGTTGACGAAGTGAAGTGATAATGGCTTGCCTGACAATGTTTTTGATGCGTTCAGGAGATAAGAGATACAAGAGCCTGTGAAATTGACGCCGGCCTGGGAAGAGACAAACCTGCCTAACGATGAACTCAACTTCAAGGGAGTCACCATGGAGCAGGCCAACCTCGAGACCAACCCGCCTAAAGACAGGTAATCATTTTTCTGGTTTTATTGTATGTTTCGTTTGAGGTCGACCGACTGTGTCATGTTTGTTTTTATGATAGCACCTTACCTGTGAATTTATTGAGTTAATTAAATTAACTTATAAATAAATAATAATAATAATTATTTATTAATTACTGTCCTTACCAGTAAGACCAACCAGTGAATTTACTATCGTATTTCAGTCTATTAGCGCCTTACAGTTATAGCATCAATAAATGAATTAACTACTGGCTGTCATCACCTTATTAGTTGCAGAATCAACTTGTGAAATTACTACCTTATTTTAGGCTGTCGGCACTCACAGTAGTAGACCAACAATTGAATTTACGACCGTATTTTAGGCAACAAAAATACGGTCCGATGTCAAAACGTCCGCCGATGTTAACTATATGATTTAATCCTGATTAAAACGTGTTTTTATTCCTCAACATCATCTATCTATGTAAGGTGTTTGATTGAAACTAGCCGAAGTTTGGGAAGGGAGTGAATTCACCTGTTGATTCTATTGTTATATAAAACTAGCTACTCTTACCGAAGTATAATTTGGAACAATATTATCTGTAGGTCAAAGGAACGAAATTCCTAGTTTTTCTGCTACTAGTCAAGTTAGCTGCTAGTTTGCCCTAACTAGTAAAACTAATTGCTGAGTGACTTACGACCGCTTTGGAAGGTTACCGTTATTTATTTATTTGTTTTACACTTTTACGGTACTCTATGTTAATTTATGAAAAACTTTTAGATAAAAGAAACTAATCACGATACCCGAGTTAGGTTATCGCTAGCTCTGCCAGTTTAGTAGTTAAATATGATCCAGAGTAGAGGGGGGGGGTCAAATGCTGCTAGTCCGAATTTAGTCCTGATTGGGGCCACTTGGAGTTCCTTGTATGTAATGGAAATTATACTATGTCAGGCACTCCTAAAAAAGTATTTAACCTTAAAAGACAGATTTAGAACCCTCACAATATCTTAGTAACTTATATGCAAAATGTAGATTTCTGCCGGCATGAGGTAGATTTCTGCCGTATAGTTTTATGCAGGAGAGCTTATTCTTCCTGTGAGGCACGTGTTGTTTCGAGTTAAAGCTATTAAAATGTATTGTAACTTTGGATTAGACCCATAATGCCTGCACTAAGACTCATAAGGTCTTATCTAAATAAGTCAGTAAAAAAGCCGCAACGACGGGACCTACTTGCTTATTAATATTATAATATTATACTACTATTATACTATTATTATAATATTATACTACTATCACTTGGGCACAACTGTCGCATTCCTTGCTAGCAGTGCCTAATATATGCCTTTTTATAACCGTTGTTCATCAAAGCGCGGTCTACTCCGGAAACAGCATTGGCGTTGGTATTTTTCCATTCACAATTTATGCTGTGCTCATATTTTTTTTTATTCGGGTTGGTACGGGGACCGTATACCTTGCTTAAGGGAATCTTCTATCCCAAACTTGTTTTTATCAAGCGAAAAATGGTTAACAGTAAAATCTTACACAATAATTAACATCTCGTTAAAAAATTATTACATGCTTAATCTTACAGTCTATCGTTTAGTTTAAAAATTCCCACGGTCATAAGCATTTAAGGGATTGACCTAGCCACTACCAACCCTAGCTAGGTTGATAACCATTGTGTCAGCTATCAAATTGCTTTCTCAAACACTGTAATTTTTATCAATAGATAGCTCAACAAAGATATTTCGTAGACTACCTCATGGAGAGGTTTTCGAGTTCCCCCCACAAATCATTTTCTAAACATCTCAACCTTTACAGTGGTTAATTTCTTTTGAAACGAAGACAGGAACAACTATTTAACCAAATCGCAAAAAATTAGGGCTTTTTGTATTTGCTATTATTTGGGCATTTCACGTGTAACTTTTTCTAGTACTTAGGATCCTAGGTATGTTACTTTGGGTCTTACTTCTAGACCCAAGTTCTTAGCCTTTTCGAAAGTGTGATGCATGCTCAAGCAATTGGATCATGGTAAAACTGCAAAAAAGTACAAAGGATCAGCTTACAGATAGTACATCTAGTACTTCGGATTCTAGTTATGTTACTTTAGATCTTGATTCTTAACTTTTTCGAAATTGTGATTCATGTTCAAGTTATTGGGTTATGGTCAAACTGCAAAGAAGTACAAAAAACACTTTACAGACAGTACAGGGTTAGCTTTTTCTTAAGAGGTTTAATTCTAAAGAAATTTTCGACGAGGTTTCTTTGTACTTGTTGGTCCTGTTTCTGTTCGCTAAGTTTCGTTCAGTCCAATCATACTTTTTCAAGATCCATTATTGAACCGCCTCCGTGGCCGAGGTCGTTAAGGCGTTAGTCTTTACACCGACCTTTGACACACACGGAGGTGTGGGGTTCGCATCCCAGGTTACGCTCTCAGTTTATAGAAGATTATTGTTTAGATAAATTATCGCCAACTTTAGAATACACTGAGCGTAACGGTTGCTACTACCACCCGAGGTGGTTCCCGCAGAGGTTATCCCTGATGAGCAGCAAGGCTCTAAACGGGCATTATTATTATTACATTTATTGATTTGATTTGTACAAGATCCTAAATTGAGATCGTTTGTGCCAAAAAGATACCGAAACAATGCTATTTAGTACAGTTCCTTTATTATCTCCATACTGCACCTTTAAACTCTACTTTTCCAGTATTATTATGATTATTCGTCACGAATTCTTACTTATTAACTCACGAAATTTATGTTAGCTTAACTTATTTACCTTACAGTTGATTTTATATTGCTTCATTCGTCTTTTTATCTGCATTGACGCTATTATAAATGACGCGGAAAAGCTAAACCTTAAATGGAAAAACCAAACCTGCGCCGTTTATGTAGGTACTCTTTGATGTTGCGTACCTTCTTTACCTGTTAGGCTATTGTGCTTTTTAAATCGAGTTTTCACATCCATACGAGTTTAATAAAGGTTTAGGCTGAAAGACTTTTGAAAGGTTAAATTAAATTCTATTTTTAACTGGTTCAGTGGGCTTGGTTTTAGGTTGCCCTCTGTGTGAGAAAATGATTGCTTTTTATAGTTAGTCTGGAGTATCATGTCAGTGGTTTGAAACACTGTCATCCGTTTATTAATTCTACCTTTATCAAGCTCTTTTGACTACCACGATCAATTGCAGGATTTTGATTAGATTTTCAAAGCCATTTGTTTAGATAAATTTGATAATGACCCTGACATAGTTTCACCTTGCCACTTTTATTTCATGTATAACCAATGATCTTGAAAAAATTTAATTCAACCGTTACCTAGGTTGAGAGTAATAGAGTAAGTTATGCTAAAACACCATAAAAATTTTGAATATTGCTTAATTTTCGGTTGTTTTGGGGGTTTTCTAAGGGCCGCAAGTGCCTTATCTAAAAGGACTATTTAATGTAATTGGTATTAAATTGTTTATTGGAGTCTAGTGTTTAAGCGGAGCATAGTCAATGTTCGCTCCCTTACCTAGTTTGGGAGCTATAGAATAAAATGTTAAAAAACACAAGAAAAAAAATTCGTAAAACTAAGTTTAAACTTAATAAAACTAAACTTAATTTTAAAACCTACTAACTTACTTAGTTCTAGTGGGTGGTGAATTTTTTAGAAAATGTGATTTTTAAACATTCCTTTGACTACAAAAATGGCTGTATCTAAAATTCAGCATAGGGTATTATTTTTATTTTGGTGGCGTTTCAAAGCTAAAATTTAGCCCTTTCAAACAGTTTCTGCATACTTTTGAATAATTGGTTGCAAGTTTTTATTAGGAGCAAATATCAAATAAAATGCAAATATCTCAAAAAGGCAATTTTTAAAAAATTTGAAAAAAAATCTAAAAAGAGCTTAAACTGTTAGTAAAATGTCCACAAATTTTCATTTTAGGACCACCATGGGATTGGTTACAGAAGCTCATAACGTGTGTCAAGGTATGTCAGACTGTAAAAAAGTCTCGTTTTTACAATATCTATCAATGCTAATGCGATACATCTTAACTTTATTGCAGTTTGACATAACTTGAGACACGTTATGCGCTGCTGTGTCCAATCCCACGGTGGCCCCAAAATGAAACTTTGTAGACATTTTACAATATTTTTAAAACTTTTTTTAGAATCTTTTTTCAAAACTTTTAAAAATTGGCTTTTTAAGATATCAGCTCATAATAAAAACTTGTAACTAATTATTCAAAAGTATGTAGAATCTATTTGAAAGTTTTAGCTTAAATACGCCATCAAAATAAAAATAATATCCTATGATGAATTTTAGATACAGCCCTTTTTTGTAGTCAAAGAAATGTCGAAAAATCACATGTTTTGGACAATTTACCACCCTATTGCGGTAGTATGTCTGCACCAAATGACCTTTTTTGTTCTTCTAAGGTGCCTACCTGTCAGCCAAATTATATTAAAATTGGGAATATCAGGTGTTTTTACGTATATGGAATGACCCGTATTTATTAATATTATTTAATTTATTTACCAATAACGTGGGATACTTTTATAAGCGCCGTGGAGTACTAAATAATAAATAACAACACCTATCACGTCTCTCCACTAAATATCTCCACATGTTTAGAAGAGGCACATGGTAATATTTGTTTCTCATTTATACTTTAGTGCATAGTTTCATGGAGTGCATAGTTTCATGGAGTTCACACTCTCTGGAGCGTGTATACACTTCTCTATGAAGTGTATTTATATCGATTCAGGTATAACTCTTACTATTTTTTTTCAATTTAAGTCCAATTTTACACTTATATTTCAAACACTTCTGAAGTGTTTTTTAGCCCTCAGGAGTTTCTAGCTGTCGTAACGAAAATTAACGCCCCTCTTCCTTGCGTTCATGCTGACAAATTCGTTTGCTTGATTTTCTTATACTTGCTGAAAAGCCGAGATGCTATGTGATAGTCTCTAATGAATGTTTAAAATGATAAGTTAATCAAATGATCAGCATTGAGTCATTTCGTTTTCATTCAGTATTTGGTGAATACTGAATGACTTTTTGTGTGACTTTTAAAGAGATTGAGTCGAGAGATTGTTGTTGAAAGTACTAAACCAGAAGAAGATAGCTCCTCACCCCTAACAATATATTTTCTATGGGGTATTTCACTGCGTTTTGTTTCTATTATAATTCAAAAAGTCTAATCTTTATTTAGAACTTTTATCTATTTCAGTGGCATCTTAGAACTCTAGTATTATTATGATAATGAATTATCATTATCATAATTCATTATCATTATTATGATAATGAATTGAATTGTAGTGTTCTAAAATAGGTAGAAAAGAAACATGTGTCTCTACTTAATATATCTTAACAGTTCATTAAAAGTACTGGTGAAAGCAAAGCAAAGAAGCTTGAAGAAAGGCGTAATAAATTCATCCAGAGGTTGGTGTCTGACAAATCTAGATTAGTTATAAAATTTAGTGTTTTATCAGACACCAGCCTCTGGATAAATCTTTTGCGCCTCTCTCCTAGCTTCTTTACTTCATTTTCTATGGCACTGATGATGAAGTTTTAAGTATAGAAGTCAGGCCTGTAAATAAGTATGCATTAAGGGGGGGTCTTTCTTTTTCCCTCTTTTATTTATTTGTATATTGGCAGGAGAAAAAAATCGGCGGGTATGTCAATGCTCAATATGAAGTCTTATCAAGGATAAGTTCTGTCAGTGAAGCATCGATTCCTTTCCATTCCGATATGATCCGTTATCAATAGAGAGAATATTTTTAACTCATGACATTTACAGTATATTGAGATCTCACTTGAACCCTTATCAAAATAAATGTAAAAAATATGGCCTACACTCCAATGGAAAAGAACGTATGATTGCGAATTCAGTTATTTTTTTCCGTGATATTTCTCGTCAAGTGCATCACATGCCACGAAGATATAACCCATTACAGGATAATTTCAAGCATTGTTTCCCTGTTATTCCAGTTTTACAGTTCCCATAATTACAGGAGTAATAGGGGAGTGTTTGTTACTATAGTCTCTTCATTCCAGACCTTCTATACTAAATACGGGGGACTTCTATACCAAATTCTTTACCAAATATACCACTTCGCGTCTATCGATAGGCGTCGGCTCCACGGCGGGACACGAGACCTGCCTGCATGTGACCTCATTGTTGTTCTTTTGTAATATTTGTTCTTACAATGCCTTAAATAAGCTAAATATATATATATATATATATATATATATATATTATATATATAATATATATATATATATATAAAACAAGAAATGTGTGGCGTTATTTGCCAAATGTACCGCTTAGGATGGTCGTCGGGTTGAGGTAGGGCTTGTCTCTATTGTTTCAGAATGCCTTACAAATCCACTTCCGAGTTCCTTATGCTTTTCGTGGTTCCGTGGGCCATTTTTGTCCTGTCTGCCAAGAACCAGAGTTGGTCTTGACAAATATGATAGTTCCATACTACCATCCTACTGTCTAGGGCTACTGAACCCAACAAACCTATTGAGAATTTAAGTTAGCTAACTGTTTTTTATGAACAAAATTAAAACTGTTAATGCAGCGAATTATCATCAGAAATAACTCGTATTTTCTATTCATCAAATAAAAACCAGAATGACATATTTAAATTAAACACAGCTAATAAATCACATGAATGAAATAGTATCCAGTATCATTTAAACTCTAAAACCCTCAGTTTAATTTATATTTATGAATGTCTATTGCCTTAAACTAATCAACTGTACTGCTCGTCTTACGATTGCTCCCATTCATACAAATAAATTATATGTCATTAAAGACATCTAATACTTCTATATGCCTTGTATAAGAGTATAAGATTTGGTACGTATATATATATATATATATTATATATATATATTATATATATATATAATATATATATATATATATATATGTTAAAAAAAAATTAACAGACAAAATTACGGTTACTTGTATAGTAGAACCATAAAAGTACCAAACAAAACACTGTGCAAAAGATTCGAAAACGATCGATTTATTGTAACCTTTTGCACTCTATTAAGAAATATTGTTTCCCCAAAATAGATGCTTCAAGACTCTTAATATATTGAGGTAGGGTAAGCTTATCCAGATTTTGGTTGTCTGGTTTTATTAATTTTTATCCAGATTTTGATTGTCTGGTTTTATTAATTTTTTATCCAGATTTTGATTGTCTGGTTTTATTAATTTTTATCAGATTTTGATTGTCTGGTTTTATTAATTTTATCCAGATTTTGATTGTCTGGTTTATTAATTTTTTATCCAGATTTGGTTGTCTGGTTTTAATTAATTTTTATCCAGATTTTGGTTGTCTGGTTTATTTAATTTTATCCAGATTTGATTGTCTGGTTTTTTAATTTTTATCCAGATTTTTGGTTTTATTAATTTTTATCCAGATTTGTTGTCTGGTTTTATTAATTTTATCAGATTTTGGTTGTCTGGTTTTATTATTTTTTATCCAGATTTTGATTGTCTGGTTTTATTAATTTTTATCCAGATTTTGACTGTCGGGTTTTACCCAGTTTATTCAGCTAATGATGGGCTGGTTTTTATCTTATTCATCCGGATATTGATTGTTATATAAATATTATTAAAACATCGTGAAAGGACAATATTAGTGACATTGCGAGTTGCGTGCCGAACAGCTATTCTTTATTATTTTGGGAAAATTTAAATATATAATACATGTCCATCGTTACCTTGTCAAATATCACTGCTATAAATATGTTAGACGTTTGTACTGGTATTAGTAAGGTCAAATACAATCATATATATATTTATAAAAAAAAATCAGGTAATTATTAACAGTGATGATTATTTAATCTCTGCTTCATAGTTTTTTTTTCTATGAAAATACACTGTTTTGTGCTTTTTTTCAATCTGTTCAGGTTTCGTATTAACACGCAATAATTATATTTGAGAATAATTATATTTGAGAAGGTGGAAGGTTATTTTCCCTTAGTAATATTGAGGAAAATTTGAAGTTATGTGGGCAGAATCTACATCTAGGTCAAAGTACGGAGGTAGGTGGGCTTTATTAGCGATGACGTCATAATTGACTTTAACATTAGTAATGGTCGTGAATCATTCAACTAGTCAAAAGTTTCTAAAATGATTCTTACTGGGAAATTGTTTTTCTGGCAGGTAAAGCACTATGGCTGGGGGTTGTCATTGTCTAGCTCAGAAGTATAAAAGAAGCATCAAATGTTCAATTCCTTGTTTATAATCATTTTATGAGTCACATTTTTTAATTAAAAATGTAATTTGTTCAAATCCTTGTTTATAATCATTTTATGAGTCACATTTTTTAATTAAAAAATGTAATTGTTCAAATCCTTGTTATAATCATTTTATGAGTCACATTTTTTAATTAAAAATGTAATTTGTTCAAATCCTTGTTTAATCATTTTATGAGTCACATTTTTTAATTAAAAATGTAATTTGTTCAAATCCTTGTTTATAATCATTTTATGAGTCACATTTTTTAATTAAAAATGTAATTTGTTCGAATCCTTGTTTATAATCATATTATGAGTCACATTTTTTAATTAAAAATGTAATTTTTAATCATTTTGATTGCTAATGTGAATCAAACCTAATATTTCTGAAAATATACCTTAAATTATGAAGAAAAAACATAGTCTGCCTATCTAGAGTGGAGCAATTCATATGATTGCGCATGCTCAAAATTTTACAAACTCGCACATTTCTTGTTATAAGTGGTTCCCTGTGGGTCGTGTGCAAAACATGAAGAGAACTTTATTTAGTTTATAAATTGTTCTATAAACGAGTGTTTAATCATCAAAATTGGATAACTGCAACCAAAGTTATGCCTCTTTTAAAAACACTAAAAAGTGTTAATTTATGCAAAGTCAGCGAATTTCTTTGGAAAAATAATGACTTTCTGTGAATTTTTCGGTCTTTTAACTTATGTCATAACATTAGTTGCATAGATATACAATATTATAAAAAAAAATACGACACACGGCTAAAATCAATTGACACCCCGCCAAAATCTCAATGCTTTCAACCCTCATTTTTAAATAAAAAAATCCCTTCTTTATAGTAACAAAAAAAATCCCTACTCTGGCAACACTGAAAGTCAGGTTATGTTTTGAATTTTATGATTTGTTTTTATTTGATATCGTTTTTTTTATTTTTAAAAATTTATTTATTTACTTTTTAAGTAGGAATATCGTTGTATCTTATAAATTTACCTAAGTGTTGCATTAAATTTGTTCGGGAAGTATGAATTAAGTGAAGTTTAAAGTTTTTGATTACGTAATGCAATGGATCATAATAGTTCTATGATAAAAGTTTGACGATTTTAATAAATCGTCAGCTATAATTACTTTTTTCCAAAATAAACTGCTTTTTTGTGTTTATGTTTGTATAATTGAATGCGTATTGTTTCATATTATAAAATAATATGACACAATATGCATTCATGACTTAAAAAAGTCAAGAATGTCATCTATTGAAAGACATTGGCATTTTCGAAAAAAAATGCTGTCTTTTGGTTGACAGACCCCAGACTCTGCGCTGTACTCAAATAGCAAGAAATGCTCGAAGAATACATCAATGTCCATGCGTCAAATATAGGCACTCAAATCATATTACAACTCTGCAATAATTGGATGAATTAAACAGATTGGAATGGAACGAAACGAACTCGAACAGATAAATATGCACAATGAGGGAAATAAAAGCGATGCGAGGTTACAAATATTTACAACTAGTGTGCCTTTTTATGATTTTATTTACGAAAAGGTATTTTTTTATTCCGAGGTTGGCATAAAGTGGAGGGGGAAAGAGCGGGGTCGGTCTGAGCCAATAGAATTCTTTCCCTCACAGATTTTTGGCGGGGTGTCAATTGATTTTTAGCCGTGTGTCGTATTATAACAATTTTAATATTGTTCATCTATATAAAAAACACACGTTATATAGGAATTTTATCAGCTTTAAAAGTTTCTACGTGTTTTGCACACGACCTACAGGGAACCACTTATTACAAAAAACTGGAGTGTGTACGATTTTATATTTCTTTATGCGAGCGCATTTTGAGGGCTCCCCTCTGGCAGACTATAGTTTTCCTTAATAAATTAAAGTATATTTTTTTCCGCCTAACTAACCTATATCCGATGCGATAAAAAAAATCACAAGATACATGCCAAACTGCCATGATGCAACATTTAATAAAACAACAAATAATACAAAACAACGACAATGTGTCCGCGAACCGGTCACAAGGAGACCCTCTGGCCGTGTAGTGACTATGGGCTGAAGGCCCGTACTTTCATGAATTTGAAAATTAATCTAGCTACCGATTTGTTTCGAACTAATTTTTGATTTTAGTACTAACATATTCTATTACATATTATATGCCATTTAAATAATAAAAATTTAATTTAAAAGATGCAAATTTGAAAAAGATTAATAAAGAGTTAAAAAAAAATATAACAATTTTCTAAACTTGATATTAAAATCAGAAAACGTTAGACTTGTTATGTCGAACGATAATTTCTTTTCAAAGTCAGTACGACAAATAGACACATTGCAATTTAAGCAATTCTAAACAAGTGGCCTTTTGCCTCTTGGCTACTGCACGGCGTCGGCGCTACCGGATATATTATATAGAAATATAATATATATATATATATATATATATATATAATATATATATATATATATATAATAATATAATAATATAATATATAATATATATATATATATATATATATATATATATATATATATATATATATAATATTTGTATATATATATATATATATATTTGTATATATAATATATATATATATTTGTATATATATATATATATATATATATATATATATATATATATATATATATATATATATATATATATATATATATCCTACTCCCTACTTGTCGCGACATCAATGTACTTACGAAATTTGTGTGGTGCATCGATTTTCTATGCAGCAATTAGCATACTTGTTGTTACAGTCCTATGTATATCTCGCATTTAACATACTATCCACAATTTATGTTTTGCAAAATTTACCAGTATTAAATTTATTCTCGTCAACTAATTAAGTCTCACTTAAACTTAAGTGAGAATAAGTATAATAATGAGATAAACATTACTACACCAACAACATTATTAAATAAATTCAATGAAAATTCTCTAGAACGGAGACGTCGACAAAAACTCGACTTGAGCACTTAGACATGAAAATTTTTAAGAGAAATTACGGAAATTAAATTACAGGAAACTCAAGAAGATGGAAAGAAGAAAATTGCTCCAGGAAATTGATCAATTGAGGTCGAGACTTTCTTATATTTAGTTTTTTTTCCTTCAGGAAAGTGTTAGAATAGGGTGCATTTGGCAAAATTTTAGCATAATCTTACAAAGTGTCTAAATAATTTAACTTTGGTAATAATAATAATGATAAGGAATAATTATTAGATTAAAATCAAAGAGAAGGTATATATGTATGTGTATATATATATATATATATATATTATATATATATATATATATATATATATATATATATATATATATATTATATATATATATATATATAATTCTGGCGTGGAAGGTCCGCATGTCGGGCGAATTTCCTTGGGAATGCGTGTTTTCGTGCTTATCAACCCATTTCTCGCTAAATGATCATTAATCTTCATAACTTGAGCAGTTGTGATTGTAATTTGCGACTTGTAATTCATTATTTCCGTGTTTTTTTAAGGAAATGAGCATAATTGTACTGTTAGTGATACAAAACTATGCCTCTGAAATTTAACAGTGCACATTTATTTGCACTAGTCTCAAGCTCAGATGGGTTCATGGTTTTTTTAAAGGTTTTAGCGCATTTCCTTCGAAAAATACAGTCAGAATTAGTTACGAGTAGTGCTTGATAGGTAAGTAACTGCGTAAGTTATTAAGCCTAAACCGGATCCTTAAGCAAGCAATGGATTGTTAAGCACGGAACTACGCATTCCAAAGGAAATTCGCCCGACATACGGACCACCGGGCAAGAATTTCCTTCTTTTCTCCTTTTTTTGAGGATCCTCCAGGGAGCGACCCCCTCCCTCCGTGGATCCGTGCCTGATTTCATCTGCAGGCTGATAAGAATGTTTTATTTTTCTAAGTAAAGTTAAACTTGTAAGATTTCCAGTTCCATACTTCGGCTTTCTCGAATGTATTTCAAATTTATATCTTTTTGTTATTCCAATTCATTTCACCTGGAGTTTTTTTTAAATCTAGTTATTGGGAAATGGGGTTGAGGGAATTGAATCTTTACCTTATAAAAAATAAGGGGAGTTATATATTTCCTTTTTTGCCCTGTTATTTTTTACTTTTCTTGCCTCGGGAAATCGTCATTAAAAAATCCACTTCACCTGCTTTGCTATACCATTGCTTCCCTACCTCCTCCTAAATGGAGAAGAAGCATTGAATTTGCAAAAAAATGTAACACCATCTTTTTTTTTATCATATGTCGACGTTTCAGCTTGGACAAATTACAGAAAAAATCGGGTACGGGTATCTCGGAACTTTTCTTAATCGCACCGGATTCGCTACGCTTATCCTACCTGCTTTGTACTCGCTTCGCTCGTCCTCAGGATATATACAAGTCGTTTAATTTACTGAAACACGTATTCGGACTCGCTTCGCCTGTCCTCAGATAGAAAACACATATTTTTCTTTCAGTTTTATGTAAAAAAACTTCAACTCTCTAGCATAAATACACTAGGAGCTACGATGATAACAGACAAACAAATTTGTTACGTTTGTTTGTTTTATAAATGTTCACATCTTATAATAGATGTGAACATTTCTTGTAAATATGCTATACCTCAAACGGCTTATCTAATTTTAATGACTCTTGGCACAAAAATCAAGTCCTATTGGAGGAAGAACTGATACGAGTTTGAGGTTAATATATATATATATATATATATATAATATATATATATATATATATATATATATATATATATATATATATATATATTATACATATATATATATATATATATATATATATATATATATATAATATATATATATATATATATATAGATATATATATAATATATATATATATATATATATATATATATATATATATATATATATATATATATATATATATATATATATTAAAATGTTAAAACATACAGTGTTGGTATAAGGAGGCTAAACGATCCCCCACAACCTTTCGCTTCTGTCATTCAAGCAACCTCATAAGCAAATTTGCTCCCCCTCCCATTCCTTTTACCTTATATACGCTTCAAATTCGTGAATTTAAAATTACTACCTAATATAATGCACTGTGATTTCCTTATCAGCTCGTAATTATAATTTAAGATTTTCAAATGTTATTTTGAGTGTTTCCAGTGAAACACAGTGGAGTATGGTTTTATATTAGGAAAGCAATAATTATTATTTATTAGTTCAGCTATAAATGATTCAATGCAGTTATTGCATTAATTGTTGATTCAATTAGATTAAATAATGTTATTTTACAATTAGGATTTAATTTATACCCATTAGATTGGTAAATTACCTGTAATAATTACTGCATTACGTGAGAATAAAATGTATGATTAAAATTGGATGTTCTGAAAATTTATGTGTTTTTAAAGTTGTTATTTAAAAAAATGTTAAATGAAAATTTGTTTTAGGCTGAAGATGACCTGAATGGGAACGAATTAATTATGGCTTGAAATATATTAAAACTGAAATCTTTTCTTTTTCATTACAACAATTTAAAATTTACTTAAAATTGTGAACGATGGTCGACTTAGTTTGATGTATATTTATTATTTCTTTGTTTATAATTTAATAATGTGACACATGTTGTCAATATGTTATAGTTGATTTAGTATCAATTATACTCTTGAATAGATAGTATGAGCTTTTATTAGTAGTAATGAGTATAAATAGCTAACTTAACTTAAGTTACTCAGATTGTCAAGAAATAAATAATATTGTATTTAAAGTATTAAAAATCGGGAATGGGGTTTCTCTAGACTTTCCTTCCCCACATCGTATTGGCTACGCTCATTCTTACTACTTCTCACTCGCTTTGCTCGTCCTCAGAAAGTAATACACCAATTTTATAATGCAATACGTCTTTGAACTCGTTTCGCTCGCCCTCAGTAGCATTTAATTTGATTGTTTTACCATGGCGAATGCGCCACTGTTGTCTTGTTTTCAGCAAACTACTTCTGGCACTAAACTAATCAATCCAACTATTTGCTGTGTATATAATGACCAATTTAAACTAGATACTTGTGTCCTTAAAATGCTAAAGCATGAGATGATTTCATAATATTAACTTATAAAAGTGGAAGAATACTATGGTAAGTGGTAAGGAATGTTAGTTTCAGAGCTGCCGCTAGATGCCAGCACCATATTCACCCCCACATTCTGTCTGACTCTCTCGTATACCTTCCGACATTCTATACTTATTATATTCTTTGGAAAACACTCGTACCAAATTTCAACTCAATTGGATTATTTTTCGATTTTTGTAATTTTTTTTAAAACTTTTACAACTTATTTCATAAAAATTGTTCTAATGGTAATAATAGGATGAGACTTGTGACATTGGCCCTTTATTTGAATGAGCTCGCTCAAAATAATAAAAATCGTACAAATTCCAGTTTTCTTGCAATAATTAGTTGCCTGTAGGTCGTGTGCAAAACATGAAGATAACAATTTTTAAAGCTTATAAAATTTTCTATAAAACGATTTTTTTGTCAAAATCGGATCACTACTACTAAATTTATAACATTAATTGCCAAAAATGCAAAAAAAAAAAACATTTTTAAAAAAAAAAAAATCATTGTTTGTATAAATTAAACATTTTCAAGATTAAAGTCATCCGATATTAGGATTAAAGACTCATTTTATAGAAAATTTTATCACCCTTAAAAAATGTTCTGCACACGGCCCACAGGGAACCACTTATTGCAAGAAAACTGAATTTGTGCGATTTGGTTTGAAGTAGTACAGAATGTTACTCATTCTGTACTACTTGAAACCATTTTTTCAGGCCCAGCTCCTGGACTGTTAAGGATTGATTTTCCCAATTATTATACCCCAACAACATTTGACGATTTCTCTGTGTTATTACGTGTTACAAAATAATTAAAATAAATTATATACCTATTGCTATTATAGTGTTTATTTTTATTGGTATAGGCAGATAAATAAATTTGCTGATAATATTGTGTTTATGTTGCAGATTTAACATAGTGTATTTGATACTGCTACTCCATGGTATAGGGACTCTACTCCCTTGGAACATGTTCATCAACGCCAAAGGAGTAAGTGATTAATTTTAGATATATAATCCATTTTAATCTGCCTACGTAGCCGTGGTCGTATAGTACTGGACTTCGACACAGGAGGTCTGGGATTCACAGCCCGGTCTATGCTCTCAGTTTTTATGAATAGAATTTGATGTATAAAGATTTCGCTAACTTTAGCTTTACTTTGAGCATAGTAGATGTGACCCACCCGAGGTGGTTCCCGCAGGGCGAAACCTAAAACGGGCATTATCATTATTATTGTATAATCAATTTTATTTATTCAATATATCTCTTTTGAAGTTTTTACATCAGACATTGATTAGTTAAGGACTGCCTACAAGTGTTGGTATATACTGCTACAATGTTGCTTTATATATTAATAGCAACATACGAGCAACTCGTACATATCATAGCAACTATACATATGTATAGCAACTCATACATCAGGAACATACAGGGTGCTGTGCTGTCCACCAGCTTTTGAAGGACGTCCCTCAAAAGCCAGAAGGCTTGGAACATCCCTTTCAAAGGACGGCATGTGAAAGGATTTCCATCCCTCACATGGAAATCCTAGAGGCTCCGACTGGGATTGAACTCGGACTGTCTTGGTGGCAATCACATGTGCTTACCATCACATTACTGGGACCCTCATTTATACAATACTAATTTTTCTATATACTTACGGTAGTATGAGGTAAATTTAAAAGCTTAACAGGGCCAAAGGAAACCCAGACTCAGTCTCTGACTCTGCTCCAATATTCTTGGTGAACTTTTTCTCTTAATATTTTCTTAACTATTTTTGGTCTTTTTCCCATAACTGATTATTAAGATTTTTGTATGTATATTTTAGTATTTTGTAGATTATAAACTGAGTAGTAATTACACGGGAGTGGACACACCGTATGCGGGGAATTTCATCTCCTACCTGAGTTTTGCTTCTCAAGGACCCAATTTCATATTTAGCTGGCTTAATATATTTATACAGATTGGGTAAGCTTTATTTACTAAATGTTATTAGTTTTAAAATTCATTATTTCATCAATGCCCTTGTGAATAATTCAGCCTTTAAAGTTATAGTATAATCATGATAAGGAAGATTGTATCTATTAGGGTTAAATAAAAACAACCATTTTAGTGTGACGTTTCGACCATTCTGGTCATGATCATACCTAAAAAAATAAAAAAATATATTATTATAAAAGTGCATATACAATAACATTTTTGAGATGTAAAAACAGAAACTAAAGGCTAACAACATCATATACGAAGTGCAAAGTTGTCTACTTACAAGTACTAAATTAATAGAAAATTCATTCTGTGGAAGAATCAAGTCAAATATCTAAAGTACTGAAAAAATAAAAAAAAAATAGGAAAAATGCGTGAGTTAGACTAAACCCTCAATACAGGAACTTATTGATGAGGAGTATAATCAAAAAGATTAAACCTTAAAGAAAACATGGAGAATGAACCTGGGTTAAAGCAAGAAAACAAAAAATTTTTAACAAGGTTGAGAAAACCCGGGAAGTACAAAAAGGTTACTAAACCTATTTGAGCATAATGAAAAGTAAAAACTTAGTTTCATACTAAGGAAGATAAAAACTGTTAAAATA
>JACMZG010001913.1:42399239-42423058 GCA_018340805.1 Microvelia longipes
AACATTGGCTTTTCAGGCCGTGAGTTGGAAGGAGGTAGTTGTCAGACTACATTATTTGTAAAAAAGATATAAAAAACACTAATACTACAAAGTATAACAATAAAACACTAAACATATAAATCTTACATCTTAACAACAAAAAGTAAATAACTACAAGTAACAATGTATTAATATACTTAATTAAAATAACAATGTTTTATATTAAACATTGCAAAAAGGAAATATAACTAAAATATATGAAGTAAGCCATGCCAGCATGTGGGACAAAAAGTAATTTTTTTAACACCTATAACAAATTTGCGGGCTTAGTAAATATTTAATAATTATAAATAAAATAATAAATATCACTGCTGGATAACTTACTTATAAGTATAATACAAAATTAACATGCTTCGTATAAATATAATTACATTAACTTAGTTTAGTAACGTCTATCCAACATACATACATGCATATTTAATTTTTGGTTTGCAAGAAATGAAGAGACTCAAAGTGAAAGTGAGTTCGTAAAAAAAAATACTGTTGGATATATACTGACAATATTAATAATAAAAAAATAAATAGATATATAATAAAAATAAACCTAAGTTAATAAGATTAAGTTTGATGCTTTATATAAAAATTACAATTATTTATATTTACAGTCATTTTATTGGTTCTATAAGACAACGCTCTTTAATAAACATATTATAGTTTTGTAAAATCCTCTTCCATTAGTAAATTATATATTTTCTTGAGTTTCTACAATTTCTCTATGAAGTGTTTTACATTCTAACTGGCCTAAATAGCTTCACAAGAACCTATGAAGTGAAATATATTTTCATGTTCTCCCGAATTGCATAAAGATCATTGTTCTCTATCTCATTTTTCAAGGCTTTATTTGGATTTTAAAAGTTCGCCCCTAGTTCATTATCAACTGATGTATCTAAATTATTACTATCTAATAAATACTTTTTGTTTCCTCGTAATAAGATATTTGTAGATAGGTTTAGACGAGTTGTTGGCTGCTTGCTTGTATTCGAGTTTAGTGTTCTCCCTCATCACATGGATAAGTTTATGAAGTTGTTTCTTCCAGAGGCTGGGTTTAACAGGTTTACGAAATTATTATAAAATAAAAAAGTATTAAAAACTATTGTAGAACCTAAGCTGGTTTAGCGATTATTATTTTTTTAGAATAAGAATTTAAAATGTTTGTTTTTCTAGGGGCAAATTGACAACTCGAATTGTTTGGAGTATTGCCATAGAGATGGTTATATTTGTCATTACTGTTGTGTTAGTTATGGTTGACTCGTCTGCTTGGCCTGGAACCTTCTTCTGGTCCACTATGGTCATCGTTGTCATATTGAATAGTGAGTGAATCATATCAATTATGAGTTATTTAGGAAATAATTGATTTATCAGCTACTATCAATATTTGCTGGAGTATGAATATCCCTGGACCGGTTTCGGCTTAAAGCCATCATCAGCAATCATGACAACAAACGAGTTCTCAACTAATAAATTTATAATAATAATAATACTAATGCCCGTTTAGAGCCTTGCGGCTCATCAGGGATAACCCCTGTGGGAACCACCTCGGGTGGTAGTAGCAACCGTTACGCTCAAAGTGTATTCTAAAGCTGGTGATTTTATCTAAACAATAATCTTCTATAAACTGAGAGCGTAACCTGGGATGCGAACCCCAGACCTCAGTGGGTGTCAAAGGTCAGTGTAAAGACTAACGCCTTAACGACCTCGGCCACGGAGGCGGCAAATAAAGTTATATCAGTGAATAACTTCTAGTCTCAATGAACATGACGAGCCCTCTCTGATTTCTAAAATTAATAAATGTGGTTGGAGAGTCTATAATGGTGACTATTTTAAACTTTAAATTATTCAAGTGCTTTTGATGTTACTCTTTTGGCCCAAAAGATCTCAGAATCCCAAAATAATAAATAAGAATGTAAAAATTGTATTTGCATCATGACTGAGATTGAGGTAAGTTTCAAATGGTCAGTTCGTAGAGGAGGCGTTGTGCTAGCAAGCGTTCTGATTATCATAGAACCCATGATTATGGTCATGATAATCATAGAACCCATGATTATGGTTATGATTATCATAGAACCCATGATTATGGTCATGATTATCATAGGTTTTGAATTTTAGTAATTTAACCTTGTGGAGAGGCTTTTTGGTATTGACTATTAAGTACACTAAGTTTTGTTTCAATACGACAAGTATAACCATGATTTTTGTTGGATCATAAAAGTTAAGCAGCATTGAGTGTGGTCAGTGCTGTGTGGGTGACAGATGAGAATGAAACAGATGAATTTACTATCTGAGAACGATGCTAAGCAAGTCTGAAGACATGCTGCAGTATAAATTTGGAGAATATTATACTCTGAGGATGAGCGAAGCGAGTCCAAAGCTGGGAGGATGTGCGTAGCAAATCCAATGTGAGAGGATCCTATTTTTTAAGGACTAAAATTGAGTATTCGTGCCATTTTTTCCTATTAAGGACCAATGTCGAGTATTCTGGCAGAGGATTTTTTTGTTCCTTCAGCATTTGACTATATTTTTCTTTGTCAAAGCTTAAATTTTACTCCTTTGATTATAAGATTTCACCAAAAGTCCCTAATATAATATAATTTGTTTGCAGTGGCTAATGGAATCTACCAGAACACAGTGTACGGCATGGCAGCCAAGCTTCCTCCTAACTATACAGCGGCTGTCGTTATTGGATCTGTGAGTTCTAAAACATCTCTTATAGTCCAAGACCTTTTGCAAATTTTGTGTCCTTGTCCTTAAGCCCCAAATGTTTAATCGACTTTATTCATTTATTTTGGCTCCCTGATATAGGATCAGGTGGTCTGCCATTTCAGATTTGGGGAATTTGGGCATATTTGGGAATATTTGAACACATATCTCTGGTTCTATTTGACCAATTTTGACTGTTAAAACATTGATTTATCAATGTTTTAAGGATGGCCGAAATTCCCCTATCTTAAATGGCAGACCACCTGATCCTTAACCAGGTATTTGACCAATTTTGACTGTTAAAACATTGATTTGTCAATGTTTTAAGGATGGCCAAAATTCCCCTATCTTAAATGGCAGAACATCTGATCCTTAATCAGGAGCCAAAATAAATGAATCCAGTCTGGATTATTCTTGGGCAATACAAATACTTGGACTAATGTAATAGTCCAAGTATTGTACTATGTTGTATATGTACTTAGAATAATACTATGTATAGAAGGAGCATAGGACCGTAAACACAATGTAATTCCACTGATAACACGAAAGCCGGTTGACTGGTGCACCTAAGTAATGCTGCCAACATTTGCAAAACATGAATAGTTGACACAATATAATTATGCGAGAGACACCTAGGAAATATGAGAAGCAAATAGTTCCCAGATGTATCATTGCATTTTGCTTGTTACATTTCCTAGGTGTCTCTCGCACAATTATATTGTATCATAATTAATAATTGTAGTATTAACATGGCTGTATTAATATTGAAAAATTATTTTAGCGACATTGATTCATATTATTTGATATATCGAGTTTTGCAAAATATGAATTGATGACACAATATAACTGTGCGAGAGACACCTAGGAAATGTAACAAGCAAAATGCAATGCTACATCTGGGAACTGTTTCATTATTCGACATTCGTCATCTTTGATGACTCGACATAATGTCATAACTAGTCACTCTGTTTCGTTACGTCTAACTCATCAGGACGCTGACATTCACTTAAATTCTGAAGATCTTTGAGTAAATTATTAACTAGAAACGAGAGGTGATCTCTTAGCAAAACGAAAAATAAATTAAAATATGTTCTTTTGGTGGGAAAAATCGGCCTCGACTGCTTGTGTGTCGTCAGAGGTATGATTACCGCCATGTTGTAGAATATTCAATAGAGCTACACTTATAAGAAGAGCATGTTCTATACTGTCAACAAGATGATACTGACAGCTGTAGACATTACGCTCCTTAAGCATTGTATTACCTGGATCACGGAATGCTTTTGTTTCAGTCTTTTTTACATTCTATTGAACTGTTAAACAACTGTTGACCTTACGATATTTCTAACTAAAATTCCCCTCTGTGCCTTAAACGAACCAACCTATAGAACATTCCGTTCTCGCCCCACTCTCTTACCCTTTCCCCCTCTCCTCATCTTTAAATGCTTAATTAAAGTTAAATTAAATATTTTTTACAACTTAACATGTTTTTTAAACACATTTAATCATTTTATGAGCAAAAATGGTTTTTAGAAAAATGGAAATACTCTATTATATTGTGTAATTGATTCACTTGATGAACTCTTTTCGTAACATTTATTTTCTTTCTACACTGATTTCAGAATGTAAGTGGTACGTTTACAAGTGTGATCAATATAATAGCGATAGCGATGTCTCCCAACCCAAGGACAGCAGCGATTTACTACTTCATCACAGCTTTATTTGTCTTAGCAGCGTGTTTTGATACTTACTTCGCTCTTCCTCTAAACGTACGTCTCTTATACTCATTCTTACTAATTTACATAAAAATAGAAGAGAATTATTGTCGTAGCAATTGTTGAAGTATGTTGTTGTATGTTATAAGTGTGTGTTGTTGTGTGTTATACCTGCGGTTGCTGTGGATACTTTGATTTTAAAATTTTAATATAAATTTAAAAATCTGAGTAGTAAGAAAAGTGGACTGTACTCGAAAGACCTCAAAATTACAGTCTATTGTTTAGTTTAAAAATCTTGGCAGGTCAGTTTAGACACCACTGATTCTTAAGAAAAAAAATCCCTGCAAGAAGGGAGCGGGAAAAAACTATGTAAACAAATCAGGTTATTTTGCCCGTATTTTCTTGGCGATGTTTTTTACATTTATTTTGTGTAGTTTTATTTTAAATTATCACTTTTAAGGTTAATTTGAGAGTAGTTTTCAAAACGATGTAATCAAAAGAAGAAGTACAAACAAATTGAACGATTGCCGGGAAGAAGGTTTTTTCCTACAGCGGTTATTGTAGTAGGGATTTATTTTCTCTTTTTAAGTGAAGAGGTTGGCAGCGGCTTCTCTGATTGGTCTATCCCTAAAACACTTATGACCTTGGGGATTTTTAAACTAAACGATAGACTCTAATAAGTGCTCTGGGATTGGGTAGCTTGTAACAGACGCTATCTATTCAGGAGGAGTGTTGAGGTATTATAGCTGTGGTTGCTATGGATACTACATATAAATAGGTTTATTATTGATGTTTTTTATGGTTTTGTTCTTCAAAGTGTGAATTATCTCAAAACATGTGTTTAAGTTAACAAAATGGAATGCCTGCTTAAAGGTGCAAAACAAATCGTATTAAAGGAAGGACCAATTAGATTTTAAAAGAGATTCCAGTTTCTAGATTTTTTTTATCGAACACTATCTTTTTCCTATTATATCACCTATGTTATAAATGGAGAAAAGTGTAAAATGTAACTTACAGAATTTTATTTATTTACATACTTGAGGTTACTTTAATACTAAGTTTCTCAACTATTAAAATTTTACAATGAAATGAAAAAACAAAAAAAAATAATTGTGAATTATTACACAGACTGCATTAACATAGAAAACATAACTGGAATAACAAACTTGATTAAAAAATTAAAAAAAAACCATAACTTTACATGAAAAATGATAAACATTTTGGGTGGGAATAGTAAGTTATCTGCTAAAAACTCGTTAACATTATGGTAAGCTTTTTCAATCAACAATGTAATGCTTTTTTTGGAAATTTTGGGTGGAAGTTCAACTATTGAAAAGATTTAAAAAAAGGTGAAAGATCAAAGATTTTGTTAAACCTTTTGATCTCTCAGATCATCAGTACCCTAATCACTCATATTAAATATTAAAAGTATAAATAAATTGTTCTTATAATAAACAATATAAATTGTTTTAACTCTTTTTCCCTTTCTTGTATATTTTATGTATAACTTAAATTTATTTTCAAATTTTGTAGAGATTCTACAAGTACAATGAACTAATGAGTCAGAAAGCAGCTCAGATGAAAGTTAAAGATGTTGTGGAAACTAAGATCCCATACTGGAAAATATTTAAACAAGCGTTTCCACAATGTTTTAACGTTTTCTTGGTTTTCTTTGTAACTCTTGCAATTTTCCCTGCCGTCCATTCAGGTATTATTTTCTTAAATATTATCTGTTTATGCTGTAAGTGAGTAGTTTTATTGTAAATTAGCTAGGATGTAAAAGGATTAATATTAATAAAACTCTTGGAGACAGACAGAACGACCTTAAAATGAAACATTGTATTTCAGTATTACCAAAATTATATATTATTTATAAATCATAAAACTAAATATAAATATTTACAACAAGTTTATTTTAATAAACTAGTAGTAGTAATATGGGGGAGTGGTAGTTTAACTACCAGGCAAGTAGGCCACGTTGTTGGACCCTTTTTGCCAGCTCCCTAAGATAGTGTTCTACTCCTTTTAATTTCAAGTGTAGGTATATTTCATCTAATCCAGACAGAAGAGCCGTGAATTTCTATGGTTCCTCTCATGCTTTTTCAAGCAATCATACATACTTTACTGACTCTTATAGTCTAGTGAAAACTAGGAACAACACGTGCTCTCACTGTTAAATCAAACCTCCACACACTTTAAACTACAAGGCAGAAACAGTATAGTATTATAATGAATCTACAATGAGGGTCCTAAATTTTGCCTATACCCAGTTTCATTTAGGGTAAGGGATCTTTAACAAGTACCTGACAACGTACAGGCTCGAGACCACCGGCTTTATGTCCCTTCTGAAGGACGTGGTACTCAGAATTTTTATTCCTCTCATAAAAATCTTAGAGGCCCGTGCTGGGATTGAACCCATGACTAAAGTCCATTCATTCTGTGTATTGGCCGCGTACCTTAACCACTACACCACGGGTGAACTTAATAAACTAAGTTTGTTATTATAATTTTATTTAACATATTTATGTTACTTTTACAGATGTTCTAGTGTCGGATAAGAACTTTATTATACCTCCGAAATATTACGTGGCTACAATGTGTTTCTTAACATTTAATACTTGTGCTATGATCGGAAGTTATCTCTCATCTTTTGGATCTTGGGTAAGTTTTTTAAATCTAACTTAATTTTTTGTGTGAATTATAAATGTTTATGGGATAGTATACCATAAGGATGTTAATGAAAGTCTATCCACAAATAAATTTTAACTAATGTAATGATGACAAACCAGCTTTCAGACTAAAGCAGATCATCCTCAGTGCCAGTGAGAAGAAGCTATTTTTTGTTCTTGAGTTAAGTTGCGAGATTTGAGACTGGTTACAGACTCTGCAGATTCCATAAAAAACCCAACCCCATGTTTAATTTCAACTATTTTTCAATTTTTATGAAGTCTTGTTAATTAGTCATAAAAATTATCTCTTGGGACACCCTGGTAATGGTGTTTCCTTAGGCTGGACGTCCCTGGCAGGTTTAAGACTACTAAACTCAGGAGTCTTTACTAGGAAAAGAATGGAATTGCTAGTCGTATTTCTCTACAAGATTATGAACAGCATTTATGACCTCCCAAAAAGACTGGTACATGTAACTTGACAGTACCTAGTAGGATTTTAATAAATCATCTTTTGCTTGCTCCAGTTGATCTTTGAAATACACCTTGTAATGAGGCAAACTTTAGGATCAGTACCTTACGTTCTGGGCAAGTTCGTTTTGATGTCTTTGAACAATTAAGAAACTATTATCTGTTGGTAAATGCATTTCGATTTACCAATGGTCACATAATAACTTACGTCAAGCTTGATGTAGCTTTTTAAAAGGCAAGGCTACACCAGGATACAATTAACTGGTTTGTTTAGATCCATCTAAAGGAGCAGGTTATGGTTACTACCAATGACCTCCCTGCCTCCTCTGATCTAGTTAGGGCATTTATAACCTCTGGTACTCGGGTAGAGATAAGTTTCCTTGAGTCAGGTTATAACCTATGGTAAAACAAATGGTTACAATCAGTTGACAGCGCAGGAAAATAATACGAGGGAGCCAATGAGGTTTTAGTCTTGAATGTTAAACACCTACAATTTCTTATCAGGCAAACCTCGTTGGCTGCTTAACAATAATTTCCCATGATGTCTACTGTTCATGATAGACCAAGAGCCCAGGGGTGTTTTGTTAATAAAAAGTGTAATGGCTGGAAACGGTCTCAATTTTTCGTAAATACCTTCCTGAAGGATCTGCAATTCTGCTGACTTGTATCGGATGGGTATCCCAGGCAGAACCTTTGACCCCTAAAGTGCGTTCTGCTTGGGACACCCATCCGATACGAGTCGGCAGAATTGCAGATCCTTGTTCAGGATGGTATTTACGAAAAATTGAGACCGGTTCCAGCCATTACACTTTTTATTAACAAAACACCCCTGGGCTCTTGGTCTATAACCATCTGCAATACTTAAATAGGAGCTCATCTCTTATTATTGCGGAAGTGTAAAGTGGAAAAATCTGTGTTAATTTGTATTCATGTGGTGATAGTGATAATAATTAGGGAGAGGTGATTAATAACCTAGCAAATAAGTCATATTTTTAGGCCCTTTTTGCTATCTCCCTTAGATAGAAGATAGTATTCTACCCTAAGAGTCCTATGGCACCTTATGACATTTTGCGTCTAATCCACAGAAGAGCCACGAGTTTGCTATAAGTTACTGTAGCTTCAACTTGCTTCATCATCAACTGCTTCCTGCTCTCAAAACCATAAGGGAGAAACATATATATTTTGTATGAGGCTCCTAAATTTTGCTGAGGGAGGATGAGCGTAGCGAATCCGATGATAAGGAAAACATCTGAGGTACCCTGTACCTGATTCTTTTCTTTATTATTTTTTTTATTATTATTTATTTTATACTTATTCTAGCCTTAAGATGTTTTTATTTAAGTTAAAATTTTTAACAAGTTAAAAATACACTTGTTGATTTTTTTTATATTTTACTTTTAAGCTTAGAATAATACTATATATAGAAGGAGCCACAGGACCGTAAACACAATGTAATTCCACTGATAACACGAAAGCCAATTGACAGGTGCACCTAAGTAATACTGCCAACCTGACAACAAAACATTATTTTAAATATTTGTCATAAATATCTATTAATGAAGAAGATCGTAAAGAACAAATATAATAACTTAAAACACTGCTGATATTTAATACACTGGTCTTAGATGGCAAAAGGTGGCGGAATACAAAAATCTACAATTAGTTGACGAGGACTACTTTAATATAATTTTAATAAATACGTTTAAACAATTAAAAATCCTTGAGACCCCGACAGGTATTGAACTCAGGTTTTCTGGTTGGCAGGCAAACATGCTAACCATTATACCAATGGTATACCCTACAGTGATTGTATATTATTGTTCTATTTCAGCCTAGTCCACGTTGGTTATGGTTACCAGTAACCCTAAGGATTGTTTTCATTCCTCTGTTCCTACTTTGTAACTACCAGCCTCTGAATGTCACCAGGACGCTACCCGTACTTATTGACAATGACTGGGCTTATTTTGTCATTGCTGTTGCCATGGGTGTAAGTAGCGGGTACTTCAGCTCTGTGGGCATGATGTACTGTCCCAGGTAATACTTCTTTATTTTAGTCTTTTCTTCCTTTCTCCCCTCTCTACCCCGCTTCAAAAATATTTAGTTTTTAAGTATGTTTTTATCTTATATACTTCCTAGGAACCATTACCAATCGCACAAAACACACTATAAATCTAAATAAAGAAATAAGTTAGACAAAGATACCCTTTGATTTATTAATTTTAAGTAGAAAAACATTAGTCCGTTATTAGAAAAATATTGAGAAAGAGTTAAAACTAAATTAGTTCTATTTTAAGTTATAATTTTGATCATTTTGAAGTTTTCCAATATTAAATTTATTAGTTTTTATTGTTTTGTCCTGCTGGAACTTCATTGTTTATTCCAAACTTAATCTTGATCCAAATCCATTGCTTGATTAAGGATTGTTCTATGATGTTTATTTTGTTAATAAGCCATCATCAAGTTAACTAAGAACTTAAGAAATCATTATAATATCAGATCATGCGGAGAAATCTGATATCAATGAACAGTTCAGCAACAAAAAATACTGTGTTTGTAGGTGAAATAAAAGATTTTAATTGTAGAAACAATATAAATGTGTGAGAGGCGCTTAAGAAATGTGACAAGCAAAATGCAATGCTACATCTGGGGAACTGTTCCATCATTCGACATTCGTCATCATTGATGGCTCGACATAATGTCATGTCCCACTTTGTTTTGTTACATCTAACTCATCAGAGCTCCGACAGAGCCTGAACTCACTCTGATCTTTGATAAAAATTCTGAAGAACATGATATAAAATATTTACCAGAGACGAGCGGTCCTCTCTCACTGCCATCATAATTGGGAAGCAAAACATATACCATTTGATACTACTGAGTTTTGCAAAACATGAATACTTGACACAATATAATTGTGCAAGAGACACCTTGGAAATCTAACAAGCGAAATGCAATTCTACATCTGGGAACTGTTCCATCATTCGACATTCATCATCATTGATGGCTCAACATTATGTTACTCAACAACACTCTATGTCTAACTCATCAGGGCGACGACAAACCAACCCTGTTAATGTTCGGAACCCTATTGTTGATGGCCTCTTGTTTTGACTTGGTCCATAGTTTATATGTATTTATTTCTTTAGAATGGTGGAACCTAAGTATGCAGCCACTGCCAGCATGTACGGAGCTGCCAGCCTCATCACCGGCATCTGCCTTGGAGTCATTGCCAGTCTCATTTTCCCCTGGTTTGTTACCATCTTCTAGCATTTGCATTATGATTCCCTCATGAAATTATTCGAAGAATTCAAAAAAGACTATTTCTGAGTTCCTATCATATTGTCTGACTTCAAAAAAAAAACTGATTTTTTTTTGACAAACTTATGATCTTTTGCAAATCATGAGATTAAATTGCTGAGAGGTTTTTATTTTGATTTAGTTATAATTAATACCTTGCATTCTTAAGGTAATCTTTGAAAATTTGATTTAAATTAAAAATTAGTTTTAATTGACTAGTAATAATTATTTTAAACTTCATATCAATTAAAAGACTCAAGAATTAAACTTGGTTTTAAGAAAAAAAATAGTTCAAAATATTGTCAATCTCATTTTGTTATGTTACATGTTTATTTCTTATGAGTTCAAAAATTTAATTTATTTTTTTAAGGTTTGCTCAGATTTGAGCAACTTAATTACTAAATCTGTTTTTTTTGGAAAATCACTATAAAGTACTTTATGAATCAAATTAGTTGGATGTAATCCAGTGTCAAAGTTATTATATTAATGACGTTTTGGGAGCAGGTACTTCCCATTATCAGGTTCGTCTTGAGAAAGACGGTGTGTATATTGTGTTGGGTGTCAAGATTTTAATTCTGAGTCTGAGGCAAGTATCAATGTCTTTATAGAGCACTTTATTACTTATCTACCTAGGACCTTCCCTGATCTATATTGGGATTAGAGGTTCCTTATATACCTCTTACGACCTTTCGAATACGCCATACCGAGATCTTTCTAATTTTTGAATTATTTTAATACATCAAAAAGTGTTTCACACCCCCTGAAACAGATTTGTTGTAATTAAGTTGCTCAAATCTCCTTTTTAAAAATTAAATTGGTATAATTAAGATTTAGGGTTAAGTCCAAGTTGGTCTGATTAAATTATCCCAATTTTGACATAAGTAGATAAATGAAGGGCTGTTATACCATTTATTTCCCTTTCTCAGCTCCTTCAATAGCATGAATGTGATGGGGTAAAACTTATACACTCATATGTAATGTCATACCAAACAAACTAAGAACGATAAAACCTGGTGTGGGCTTCCACTACTGGTTTAGTCTTTTCGACTGTGTGTAGTAAGTATAATAAAATATATCATTAAGTAAAATATATAAAGTAAAATAAAATAAAAAAAATATATTTTGTAAAGTAAAAATATATCACCAGTGTTGGTGATATATTTTAACGCTGGAGTTGCAAGTTTTGCACAGCCCACACTATACTTTCAGTTTATATAGGTGTTGCTAGAGTCTATCTTTGATATCTGATCTGTAAGACTCATCTATTACCCTCTTCTTTATTCAACGGCTAGGACTGATGATGACCTCTTGTTAGGTTGAAAGTGCTTTGCTATAAAGAAATATATTTTTGTAGAGAGACTTCTTTATCTTTTATTGAGATGAACTCCATTAATGCTCACCTTAGTTCTTAGCTGTTGCTTCTTAAGACTTTGTAAACTTTAAATATTATTTTGAGCATGGTAAACAAGACCCAACTGAAGTCTTCTGTCAAATGCTTGGACTACTATATATAGAAGGAGATAACAGCAACTGATAACAGCAAAGTTGTTTTACTGATTGTCTTAAGTAATGCTGCCTCCCTAATAATAAACAATTTTCTTTTAACATATTTGGCAATTCTTCCGGTTGCTGAATTATTATGTTGTATTATTGAACAGTGATTGATTATTCATAAAGTAATAATATAAATATTGGTGCATTACAATTTTGTAATTATTTTAAATTGTTGTTTAACATTTTTAATTAAAATTATGTTAAAAGTAGTTTTTGTCAACTAGATGTAGATTCTTGTATTCTGCTACCCTTTTGCTGTCTAAAACCGATTTTATTAAATACTTAGCTGTTTTTTTAAGTTATTATATTTGTTCCTTAAGATCTTTTTTCATCAGTGGATATTTATAAAATAATGTTTTGTTGTTAGGGTGGTACTCCTACTTAAGACCACCAGTAAACCGGCTTTCGTGTTATCAGTGGAATTACATTGTGTTTACAGATATGCTCTATCTATAATAGAATTATTCCTAGGTCAAATGTGAAAGACTGAATTAAAATAAATTAAGATTTTTGAACTCAGTTAACCCATTTTAACCAAAGATGTATATAGCAAACTTTCTTAAGTGTACCAAGAAAGGAACCTATTTATTTTTCTTTTTTGTGTTAAATATTGTTTTATATTTATTCTTCTTTCCATTTTTTAATTCTGCAGAAAAAGAACAATAATAGTGGAAATAATAAAATATTATTAATAGTAAGGTTGGGGCACTAAGAGGAATGATAACCCCTAACTTTGCTATATTGCGCTCTCTACGTCAGGACATATTCATGGTTAATGGTTATTATTCATCTCAGTGCCCTACCTTACGATTAATATAGTTAATATGAGGAACAAGAAAAGAAATTATAATAAAATAATATAAAATGATAATAATGAATAAAAATATTTAAAACAATGTGACAAAAAATCATATGAGCTCAGTGTGTCTGATATTCATAGGTTTTTTTTAAATTAAAGACGATATTATTAATTATAAGTTTTTTTTTGTGAGACTGGTCCAAGAAGACTAAAACAATATTTTTTTTTATTAAAGTAATAACTGTCACTGAACCAGAATAAGTTCTAAAATAGTTTTTAATACTTCTTTATTTTATTATAATTTTGTGAACGACTGTTCACATCTTTAGAAAACTGAATGAAGTTTAAGTCTTAACATTAATAAGTAAGACAAGTTAAATCAAGTTAACATTATATATAATTGAAAAAATATTAAAATACAGACTTGAATTGACTAGAGTTGATTTTAAAAACCTATCTAAAAAAATTTAGTCAATTCAAGCCTGTTTTTTATATTTTTTAATTATTTATAATGTTGACTTGTTTTTTTTTTTTGAGGTAGTACGTAATTGAGCACTTTATTGGACCGTTTTTAGGATGAGAAGCCAATCATTATTGTTATAGGAGATTATTTAGTACTTTTCACCTCCGAGGAAATAATGAATGTAAAAAAACTCCTAGGACGTAAAAGTAATTCATATATTGCCGCCATTACTGTAATGTAGCATGTTAAAAAAAAAAGAATCTGTGTAAAACCTTCATGAGGTTTCTTTAAAAACGTTCATTTTGTTTCTGTTTTTGTTTGTAGACTAATTTTTTTTTCGTTTTTAAAAGGTGTTCTAATTGACAATTTTTGTGTGTTTATTTGTAAAGCTTTTACATTTTTGAGTAAAAGTGTGAAGCTATGGATGAATTCAATGACAACAACAATATGGAGTTAATTGGACGTTTTTTTTTTCAATTAAGTACGTAGCGCAGTTTATTTAATGAGTGCTACCTCAAAAAAAAATAGTGTATGCCATCCGGCTGAGAAAGCCTTAATGTCTTGGCAATTTTTCTTGACTCGCTTCGCTCGTCGGTAAATCTAATTGCTGTGACATAAAGACACACTTCTCAGCCTTATGGCATAAATAACTATTAATGTATCAGTCATGTTTATTGATTTTATTATTTACACTATATTTAGTTTTCTGAAGATGTAAACAGTGGTTTACGGAATTATAATAAAATAAATAAGTATTAAAAACTATGGTAGAACTAAAGCTGGTTCAGTGACTTGCTATTATTTTATTATGGAGTTCTACAAAATTTCAATAGCTGTCAGAAAGAAAGTGTTGTGACTTTTTATTCTTTTTAGACAAGTTCCACCTAAAAAAACTCATAATTCTCAATACTGCGGTCTCTAACCTTTTAATATGTGGCAATATTATTATTTATTTTTTGTTCAGAATTTATTATTAGTGTAAATAAATTCTTGTTCAATAACTCAGGAACTTAGTTTTTTAGAGTAAGTAATTAAAAAAAATATTAGATGACAGACATATCATTTCTTCTCTTTTAATTTAATTTATTATAATGTGTATCTCTTAAATTTTATAAATGATTGTTATTTTGTATTTTATATATATTTTTTTGGTTTATTTATTTGAAAAGTAATAAATGACAAAAGTAGTTTTAAGGAAATAAATAAATTTGGTTGAAGGTCAAAGTTTGTATACTTTTAGGAAAGTGTTTTGTGTCTGAAATTGAATAGACCTTTAGTACAATTTTCATGAACTCTGTCATTGAGTTAAACTTATTCCTATGTCAGTTTGTAGGAAAACTATAGATTTGTTAATATTTTGAAATGAATGTTTTGATTTTGAATTTTGCTCATAATATTTGCTGTAAATAGTGCAGTTTTTCTGCATAGGTTGACAATTGAATGTATAGCAATGTTAAACTGTTTATATTATTTTCCTATGTATGTATGGATATTTATACATATATGTATGCCTATGTATGTTCATAACGATGTGATCATTCTGGTAGGATAAACGTCTACAAAGTTGTACATGATATTAGAATGTATATTTGCGCCTACACCACTAGACCAGTATAGGAATGGTCACCCATCCGTGAGTGATACTTATAACCTTACAAGAGAGGCTGTACTGAACTGCCAATCAGGTAAACAAAGACTGCAAGTCTATTAACTTATAAGTTATTTTAATGTAATGGGAGGTTTTAACCTAATTCTAAAGTCAAAGAAAGCTGTTATTTTTCTTTAGCAGCACTTTTAATTGTATAAAACTCACAACATTTAAAAAAAAGAAATAAACTATGAGCTTAAAGTTCTATGGGAAAACAAAAAACTGAAAATTAATTATCCATGGATCAAATATTTTTGACATCTTCAGGCTTTAAACTCTGGCAAGACACATTATTGGTCGACTAGATTAAATGTTAACAAAAATCACAAATAATACTATAAACTAAATGACAGTCATTTTTTATCTAAATCTTGGTAAAATCTGATCAACCTGTAATGTAAGTCTTGTCTGTGTTTTATCGCTCTAAGAAATTCGCTAATAGAAAAGAATTAAAAGCATTTAATTTACCTTTCTAGGTTAATTAATGAAGACTTCAGGTCCTGTAGAAATTTTTTATTTAAATTAACATTAATTACAGACGTTTCGCAATGTTAATTTAAATAAAAAATTTCTACAGGACTGAAGTCTTCATTAATTAACCAAGAATTTTAATTCTTAACAGTCCAATAACTATTTTGTTAATTTAATTTACCGCTGTGACTGTGGAGGTATAAGCCAAGCCCTCATTTTCAGCCCTGAAGTCTTAGAATAATACTATATATAGAAGGAGCACTACTGATAACACGAAAGTCGGTTCACTGGTGCAACTAAGTAATGCAGCCACCCTAACAATATACAATTTTCTAAAAAAAGTTGCAATACTTCCGTGCTGAATTATTATGTTCTATTATTAATTTAATGATTGATTATTCATAAATACTAATATACAAGCAGACAAGCACCACTAAATACCAGAAATAAAAAATTTATTAAGAATAAACCAACATAAAACTTCAAAATATAAATTTAGTTCAGATTACTCAGGGGTAGTTTTAGTCTATTCTCCCTGGTATTGTACAACTCATTACCACAAAATATAAAAGACATTGCTGAAATAAAATGTTTTAAATCAAAATGCAAAGAATTGCTCATCAAAAAACCCATTTATAATTTATCAGAGTTTTTAATTAAATAAATAATTATGTCATGCATTGTTAAGTGTATTCTAATTATTTGATGTATTTTATTAAACTATATATGACCTCAAGCTATTGTATATTTTGTATACTTATTGGCAAAAAAATAGTTTTTATTTTATTTATTTATAAATATCGGTGCATTACAATATTTAAAGCATTTCAAATTATAGTTTAACGTATTTAATTAAATTATATATAATAAGTAGTCCTCGTCAACTAAATGTAGATTCTTGTATTCCGCCACCCTTTTGCCATCTAAGACCGTTTTATTAAATACTCAGCAGTTGTTTTAAGTTATTATATATTTGTTCTTTACGATCTTTCTTTATTAATAGATATTTATGACAAATATTTAAAATAATGTTTTTTGTCAGGTTGGCAGCATTACTTAGTTGCACCAGTCAACCGGCTTTCGTGTTATCAGTGGAATTACATTGTGTTTACGGCCCTGTGCTCCTTCTATATATAGTATTATTCTAAGCCTGAAGTTGTGGGGTTTGCACAGTCCACACTATGCTTTCAGTTTATAAGGTTGTTGTTTCTAATTAAAGATTTTGTCAACTTTAAATATTATTTTAAGCATTGTAAACAAGACCCACCTGAACTGGATTACAACTGGGTGAATAGCCAGCTGAGATAAAATGCCCTAAACAGGCATTTATTTATTTAATGTACTTTTGGGTCAAAGATAAGGGATTGCTGTCACAACAAAGATAAACTCTATGAAATTGACATTCCTTTGTCAAATTTACCTTATGACAAAGGTATATCCCTTTAAATTGACATTCCTTTGTCAAATTGACATAATGGCAAAGGTATCCCTTTAAATTGACATTTCTTTGTCAAATTGACATAATGGCAAAGGTATATCCCTTTAAATTGATATTCCTTTGTCAAATTGACATAATGGCAAAGTTATACCTTATTAAATAAATATTCTTTTTTTCAAATTGACCCAACAAAGATATATCCTATTAAATTGCTTTTTGTTTGTCAAATTGACCTAATGACAAAGGAACATCAATTGAATAGGATATTTTAGTTTTAGCTCACTCATTTCATAACTTTTCATATAATCTACTAAGACTCCCAATTAAGATTCTACAGTCAAATCAAATTTGATTATCATAGCTTAGTTTAAAATGTAAATTTCATGCATGTTATTAGATATACATATCAAAACATTTTTAGCCCATTCTATATGTGAAGTATTTTTTTGAATTGAACTTTGGAAAAAATCTGTCATTAGAAAAAGTCTATTTATTAAAAAAAAATATAATGCTCAGAGCCCTGTTTCACGGAAGTACAATTGTTCTAGTTACAAAAATTGTAAAAAAAAAAAAAACAACTTGTAATGACAAATCTACGAGTGTTATCAAGGATACACTTGTAGATTTGTAGAATTTTTCTATTTAATAAACAACATTTTCTTGTCTATTACAATTTCTAGTAACAATCACAATTGTAAAATTCCTACCCAAGTCTGAACCTAGGTAGACTGAGTTATAAGTTCATTTTACGAATTTAAGACTTAGTTTTTATCGTCAACTTTCAGTTTATTAGTAATTTAGTGAATCAATATGAGTGTTTGTGAAACGTTTTTTTATAAATATTACTTCTCGTAATTTTTAGAATTGCATACGAAATAATTTACTCATACGAATTAAACTGGGTTTTAATAATATTTTGACACATTTTTTACAAAAAGTCTTGTAGGTTACAATAAATTGATATTCGTGAAACTCTCTATGTTGAAACTTGTAGTTAAAAGTTGTTTTTGTAGCAATAGTTTGTAGATTTGTGGGGGAGATAATCAATTTTATTAGAATTTGACACAAATATGCTCTTTTCTGTGGAGATCTAAGATAAAATTTGTAAACTACTCTTGTTTTTAATACAATTGTATTAAACCTCTACTAATTACCAGTCTGCACTTGTACATTAGTGAAACAACTTTCTTACGATTATTAGTAAACTTGTAGCTTTTTACTTCTAGTAAACAAGACTTATACTTTTATTAAACGGGGTCCTGGTTATCCAAAACAGAATGAAAAACACAAAATGAATCCCTCCGAAATTAATGGTTTTATAAGGGAATTAAAATCTTTTTTTACATATTTCTTTATGAAGAACTACTAAAAATATAGGCAGAGTAAATAATAGAATAGTAGCCAAGTAAAAAAATAGTTAAGAGGTTCAAAAATATTTGGATTTATCTTATTCATTAGCCTAAAATGTGTTTAAAGAAATAATATAATTAAATTAGAACATAACTCATCTCAGGCTTGACCAAGGGGACTTTAGTTCTATAAAAAGTTTTGAATGATTTATTCAATTTAATATATTTCCCTATCATTGTAGGCATCTTCAGAATCAATATCTACAAGCTACATTATAAACTATAAAATAAATAATAAATAGCTATCACAATACATTAATGGAAAGACTAGAAAAATCACAGCTTAAAAAATAAAAATGATATAAATACAAATTATCTTCTTCTTCTAAGTTTATTAATGTAGCTTGTAGATATTGATTCTGAAGATGCCTACAATAATAGGCGAAATATATTAAATTGAATATATCGTTCAAAACTTTTTATAGAACTAAAGTCCCCTTGATCAAGCCTGAGATGGAGTTCTATAAACTTTCCAGTGCTACAAAGAACAAACTATTACATAACTCATCTCAGGGAGGAAGGGCATATTATTTCTCGTAGCATAGGGCATATGTCATCAATAAACTAAACTTAGGTCTGATCGTAGGGATTCGTTATGGATTAACAATTGGTAGAGTTGGGTTTTTTCTTTTGAAGTGAAGGGATTGCAAGTCCTCCCAATCAGGTTAGTGACAGAATAACACTTGATTTTTTTTTTATAATAAATAGACAGTAAAGTTGGGTAAGTTTATAAAATTTTTGAAAATCATGAAAGGCTGACCAAGGAGTGTTAAGAAATGTATGAGAAGGCTGGTGTCACTTTGTTTAGTCAGTTTCAATCAAATAGTTTTTACATCCTGATTTATTTTAATTTTGACACACCTGTTGAAAGATAAATAGATCATGGCTTTAGATTGTCCCATCTTTCTCCTTACTGTAGAAAATTAAAGACAAAGTAAGTGTTTACATTTGTCTCTGTTTTTTACATTCTTGGCCCGCCTCTTATTTGATTTTGGTTTGGGGCTTTGTTAAAATAATTCATGCCTTACCTATGTACACCATATTCCTTTTTTTCTAGTTAATTATAAATTTGTAGACTGATTTAAAGAAAACTTCAATAAATATAAGGTTTACGTGGGAATTATTTTTTTTAATACTTTTTTATAGCAAAAATCATAGAGGTATATTACTAGAGGGATCATAACCTATCTCAATACATAAAAGGCTTGAAACATCTTTTAGGGGCTCTCAGTGGCTTTGTGAAACCTCCTCTAAGAGTGTTAAGGTTAGAATAAATAAATTGTTGTCGATTTTTCACTCAATGTTGGCATTTTTTTGAAATGTCCTATTATATAAGTTACTGCATTTAGTGCTGTTTATTTCATTATATTATTAATCAATGGTGTTCAGGTTACTTTTTTGATGTTGCGAAATGCAAACAAGGTCCTCTCTAGTAAGAATAGCTCTATGGGCAAAAATACTGTAGTTTTTTTATTGGAAGAAATTTACAGCTACATATACCTATTAGGTAGGACTTTTTGTGCGTATTAGGTACTAAAACTCTTTTAGAGCTTTGCAGCTAAGTAGGGATAAGCCCTGCAGGAACAACCTCATGTGGTTGTGGCAACCATTATGCTCAAAGTGTAACCTAAAATTGTGGTTAATTTATGCTTAGTTATATTGTATTTTAATAAATTGGATGCACAACCAGTGATGCTCTATGGTCTGTATAAATATCAATTCTTTAATGACCTCAAACATGGAGGTAGCCACTAACCATTAAAATATTTAATCTGTTACTTATAGTTTAGCACATGGCTTAAAAATCAGTTGACAGCAATGGGAAAATTAGTGTTGAAGGAACCAATAAGGTTGGCTGAATTTGAAATGGTGGGTGTGGGTTTAACATCCAGGAATGAATCCTTATTGGCCCCTTGGCAATTAATATTTTGCCACTTGTCACTGAATTTAGCCTTGTTACACTATAATAGGCTCCCCTCACCTCCTTCTCTGAGTTTCTTTTCTCTGAGTTCAAATTTAGATATATCATTGGTTCCTCAATTTTATTTTCCCATGCTGTCAACTGATGTTACCCATGTGTTAAACTATTGTTTGTATGATTGTCAAAACAATAGTGTAAACAATGTGATAGTATTTATTAAGGTTGATCAATTATAGGGTTTTATCATGAAATAATTTGTTTTCAACTTTTTAAGGTTTTAGACTAAGCATTGACGTCATTGCAGGAATAAAATAGTAAATTTCAATGTTTAACCACCTATAACGATTCCTCCAATAACGTCACACCGTCATTCATAAAAACGTCAGTGTTTAACCTACGAATGCGTTTGGTTTGTTTACATCGAATTGAATCACATTATAAATTTTCTAACTTCTTGGTGAACATCTATTGTATTGTTTTGACGAATTTAATTTATTAATAAACGATGATAAACAAAAATTTAAGGCAAGATAACAGGAAAAACCACATCCGTCTTGAGTATCCCAACTTTCGACCTTAGTTGATAAAATTTACTTTGGTTGAAAATGGCATATATAAATTACTGTTATTATTACTCAAATGAGTTCCGAATTGCTTTTCTGGTGTTTCAAAATTCAACAGATAAGCCATCACTTGTAATAATATCTTGCTGATTTTAATCATAAAATAAACATTAAAGTTTTTAAAAAATGTTCAAAACCTTTTGATATTCTTTCTTACAATGGATATATGTAGCTGTCAATTTATCTTATAGTGAACTAATTGCAGTTTAATATTAATAGTTTTAGTTTATTATAATTATTATTTTATTAATTATATTTGTACCTTAAATGAAGAAAAAACATAGTCTACCTATCCAGAGTGTAGCCCTTCATTTGATTGCACACGCTTGAAATTAAACTTTCTAAATATGAGGAACCTTGAAATAAGTGGTTCCCTGCTAGTCATGCTTTAAAAGCTAAGTTAGCTTTAAAAGCTTTTATCTCCAGACGGTGTAGTAATGTACAGTTTTATTGTGACTAGTTTTTAAAGGGAGTAAAGAAAGCATTTTTCACTAAACCTTGGGGCAAAAAGTAACTTTTTCTCCCTTGGTAATAAAAAGTGTTTTCTATTATTGGGTTATTAAACCAATTATATCATTTTTAGGGGAGGGTAATACTCTAAAATTTATACAGGTGAACCGAACATTTTTCAGTGGTGGCACCCCCAAAAATTTTAAAGGGGGGACCCCGACCAAAAAAAAAATTTGTATTGGCCAAAAATCCATTTAGGTCAAAAGAGTTGTTTGGAGTATATTTCTTTTTTAAATTTTTTTTGGGGGTCCAACACCCTAAAATTTATGAGGGGGGGTCTGACCTAAAAGATATAATAAAATATTAACAAAACGTATTAAAATAAAATCACTTCTGGAGAATAAAATTTGTATGCCACTTGGGAGTAAAAATGCTATTTTTCACCCCCTCGCAATTAACCTTCCTCGGCTTTGGCCTCAGGAGTTAATAGTCTCCCTCGGCTTTTCCTCAGGAGTAAAACACATAAATCCCTCGGCTATGCTTGTGAGTTAAATACTTTGGGTTTCCTCAGCTTTCCGCCTCAGGAACCCAACTGACTAGCAGGGAAATAATATGCATTCCTTTAAATTCCCTTGGAGCATAAATAAAACTATTATTACTTTTGAAGCTGATAAAATTTCCAATAAATCTAGTGTTTCTTCACCAAAATTGTGGTACTACATCCAAAGTTATGGCAAAACCACTAAAAAATATTAATTTTCCAGTCAGCGAATTCATTTTCAAAAATGTCTACGTTATCTGTATTTTTAAGTCAACTTAAATAACTTCAGTTGCAGTTATTCAATTTGTAATAAACACTCAATTTATTGGAAAATTTATAAGTTTTGCACATAACTAACCAGGGAACCACTTATTTAGAAAATAAAAACAACAATATACACATAAATTGTTTGTGTATTACACAATACACTATAAACATCAATGAATAATTTCTGCGATCTTTTAAATTTTGATCAAGCACATATGAATGAATGCTCCAACTATTGATTGGCAGACTGTTATGTTTTTTTCTTCATGCATTTATGATTTATTTAAAAAACTGGGGTTTGAGCAAGTGCAAAATGATCATGTTTTTTTTTTCAGGTCTGGCACCTGTACTATTAGGTTAACTTATATTTCTTACTTTTCCTTCATGGGGAAAGTGTTTTTTTTATTAATTATAAGTAATAATTATTAATAGAATAATTGATTAATTAGAAATGAATGCTTTATCAAACTAATATTTAGGAAGTGTAATTGAAATTATAAATTAACTGTTCTAAAGATCAAACCAATGAAACATGGATGTATAATAATAAATATGAATTTAAGGCATTAAATATAACTAACTTATATATGATTCAATGTTAAATATAAACTAACTTATATATGATCCAAAGTGGTTAAATATAACTAACTTATTATTATGATTCAAAGTGTTTAAATATAACTAACTTATATATGATTCAAAACGTGTTAATATAACTAACTTTATATGATTCAAGTGTTTAAATATAACTACCTTATATAATGATTCAAGTGTAAATATAAACTAACTTATATATGATTCCAAGTGTTAAATACAACTGACTTATATATGATTCAGTGTTAATATAAACTAACTTATATATGATTCAAGTGTTAAATATAACTGAATTATATTAACGTCCAATTCTTAAGACTCACTGAAATATGTTAATTTTAGCCCGATGTATTTAAATAACTTAACATTTATTAGCAGTTCAAAAATTTTTGTGAAAAATTGGGTGTATGGTACCTAAAAATTGTTCTCTTTGCTTACACCAATGTATAGAAACAACTTAGCTCATTAGTGGATTTATTTTTTTTTCCTTAAACATGTTTTTATTGTCAATCTAATAGCCATTTGTATTTTTTTCTATTCTATTTGATCGAACCTGATTCGGTTGTGTAATTTTATAAGTATGATAATTTAAACTCTGTAAATATTTATTATTACTTAACAGAATAAGTAAATTTTAATTGGCCCGTTGTTAATTGAAACTAAGTTATTAAATGTTATTTTTTATTTTTTTTTTATTAAACCTTGATCTACTGGAGTAAGCTAATAGCAATGCAAGGATAAATTCCTAGGAATTTGGTA
>JACMZG010001913.1:42424880-42689880 GCA_018340805.1 Microvelia longipes
AAACAGTTTTCTACATTTCTGGCTAATTTACTTAAAGGTTTGAAAATGTTTTGATTTGAAAATCAATTTTATAAAAATGAGTTAAGCGACATGTGTTGAAATGATTGATGATTATTTTGCAAGATTTCTACAAATCTTGTCTTTTAAAGGCAGTAATTTTGAAATGACAGATCTTCACAAAAATATTTATTTATGTCAGTTGCTTTAGCAACGTAAATATATAACAACTCTCCTCCTGTTATTCTCCCTATGTCTATTAACAGCACAAGATTTATTTCGAAACAAATTTGCTTTGTCCTGGATGTAACTGATAAAGTGCTGTCGAAACCTAAGTCAATAATTTATTGTTAGCAGAGCCTATTTTCCTTGCACAAAAAACTCTGAGATCGAATTTTAACAAGTTTATTTTTTCTTGTTCGGTACTTTTGTATGGAAAATTTTTTTCTCCTAAGTTCCATTTAAGCGTGTGCCAATGTAGACCATTGTATTTTTTCTCCTTAAAAAACCATTATTCCATTTCCATGTCCAGTTTAGAGTAACCGTCAGAGCACGTGCAAAAGTCGATATCATCTTGAGTGTTTCTGTATTCTTCCATGTAAAGCTCCAATTAGACAAGTTTATTTTCCTTATCGTTCAAAATATTTACCATTCCATAATCCGTAATTTTATTATGGATACTGACCTTCTCTGCATTAGAGTGTTTATGTTCAGTTTTTGAGTGTTCAATTTTATCCTCCTCACCATTGTTGTGTCCTTACTTAGCGTGTAGAAAAACTGCAAAATACTTGAGACTAATTATGTATTATTCATAACTTTAAAACACGGGTTTATGAAAGTAGCTTCTCTTGACACTGACGAGGCCTTACCTCAGAGACCTTATTCCCCAAAGACTCCTCCTCTACAAAATTAGCGGGAAGTTAGGAACTTCACTAATATCACTCACTTCTCTGTTGCGGTGGATAAGTCGTGATAACGATATCAAAACGTTCTCGCTTACCACACGAAAATACACACCTTTAGTGAAATTGTTTTCTTTCCTCTTACCCTTTCACCAATCACAGAATCACCAGTGCATTCCCTTTTGAATCAAAGGACAAGCCATTTTGACGAATATATGGTAGAATCAAATGAATATTCTATTTTCCTAATTAATTATTAAATTTAAGAATTTTAAAAAATATAAAGAGTTTTTAGAAAATAATATGTTTAAAAATTATGCTTGCAGATGGCCAATACTCGCATCCCTAAAAAAATATGTTGTACTAATCTTAAAGGCATCAATATTTGTTTTTCATATAAGTTAAAATATGTTTTTTTCAAATTTTTTAGGATAAGTATAACTATTAACTGAACATTGTTAAATTTTTAATAAGAATTATTTTTAATATGTAATAAAGCATGTTAATGCTATGTCATGATTGCGTACTTTAAAAATTATGTTTAAGAATATATATTTAAGAGTAAGAAATTTTATTTCCTTTTTGTTATTTGTTTGCTCACATAGAAGGGTAAGGACTGAGTGTCTTGTATATGACAATTTATTGCATATATGCCAGGAAAGACGAACAAAAGGGATTGATATTGCTGGGTTTAAACATAGTCCAAGAGCCAGGCCCTAAAAATGTGACTTATGTATTTCTTCAAACCAAATTTTTCTAAAAAATCATAAATAAGATAATTTTATGAGGAAGTGGTCAGATAGGTAAAGAAAACACAAAATTTGAGCTTTCGGCCGTAAATTAGGCCTTCATCACTGTTTTATTTTTATGTGTTATCTGATTCAGTTTGGAATAAAACTACTTCTGATGAAAGCCTATTTACGGCTGAAAGCTCAAACTTTGTGTTTTCTTTACCTATCTGACCACTTCCTCATAAAATTGTCTAGTTTAAATAGTTTGGTCAATAAGTTTATATTAGTTTTGTGGAAATCATAAATTATTAAGGAAAAGCATAGTCTGTCTATCCTGAGTGGAGCCCTCCATATGACTGCGCTCACTGAAAATTGCACAAATTCCAGTTTTCTCTGAATAAGTGGTTCTCTGTGGGTTGTGTGCAAAACATGAAGACAACCTTTTTAAAGCTGATGAAATGTCCTATAAAACAAGGGTTTATTCATCAAAAAACGGATAACTACAACTAAAGTTATGACAATGTTAAATGGCCAAAAAAAATCCACTTAACGTTAATATCGTTTCATAAAAAGAGATCTTTGGTTGTAGTGAACTGATTTTTACAATTAAACGCTCGTTTAATAGAACTTTCATCATTTCAAATTTCATTCAAAGCTGAAATTAGTGCGATTTTACTAAATATTGAGCATGCTGAATCATATACAGGCACTCTGGTTAGGCAGACTATGTTTTTTCTTAACACTTATAAGGTATATTTTCAGGAAAATTGGTTTGAAGTTGTATAAAATGAGTCACACTTTTTCAGGTCTGACTTCTGGAACAAGAGGGTTAGATGCTTAACCCATTCAGGATCAACAACAAGTATTCTCTACAATTTATTTCATTATGGACCAACAATGGGTATTCTTAACAAATATTTTTTCATTAAGGATGAGCGACGAATGTTGTCAATATTTTTTTTTCATTAACGACAAGTATTCTTAACTCCTATCACAACAATCAGTTGTTCCCCATATAATTTTAACATTAATAATGTGATATTTCCTTTACTACTTCTAAAATTCATTTACATGACCGACCATGCCTCGAAGATTATTGGACGTAATATAATTAGTTATATGAAGTAAGAGAGAGTTTAATATGCATTCCCTATAGTTAAAAATAAATTGTATTATGGGTGATTTGTATTCTTTAGATACATAAAATAAATGTTTTTTTACACTTAAAATTATTTTTTCATCTCTAATACTTTGCATTCTATGGAGGGACAAAAATGTAAAAGAGATCCTAAATAAGTAGTTTGGATGGGGAAAATTAAAAAAATATATATAATAGACTTATGTATGTATTTTTTGTTAACTCATCTCTTCATACTTCTATCAACTCTGGATTTATTTCAACATACATGTCTAAGAATTTTTCTCTTGGGGATAGGATTCAGGGTAGAAATAGCAAAAACAATTTAAACAAAAAATTAATTTTAATTAAAGCTTAGATTTTGATTTTACTTAATATAAAATTTAACACTAAGAGATCTTTATCAGTCATATATATACACATTTTTTTATTTATCAATTCATTTTGCTTTTTTTGATTCAATTGTTGTTAATAGTAAACATAATGCAAATTATACATTTAGTTTAATTAATAAAAAGAAATAAGTAAAAATTTATTGCATTTAATACCTGGAGTAAAGTAATACATAAACCAAGTAGGGAAACTCCTAGAGTAACCTGTGTAAAAAAAATCAGACTTGCGTGATCAGCTGATAGCTGGCTCAAAAATAATACTATTTTTGATAATTTTAAAGAAGAAAAACTACTAGAAAACCTTATTTTTATCAAGTGTTTCCCTAATTTGGCGCGAAATAGCAAAAATAACGTAAAAAATGAGATTTGCTCTCATTTTTTGACAAGTTTGACGACCTTGAAATTATTTCGCTCCAATGAACATTTGCGACAACGTATCCCCACGCTAAAATTGGATTAACTGCGCATGCGCATCGTAGGATTTACGTTTTTTTAGTTAGTTTTATTGGCAACCCTGATAACATTAAGTGAGATTTCTTTTAATCGTGTTTTCTTACTTTAATATGTACGTGATAGTTTAATGATTTTGTATTAAATTCTGTGAAATAATTGTTAAATTAAATTAGTTAAAGAAAAAGAGAAAATATAGTAAAGGTAAAGTACATGTTTTTATAAAATTTGAAGAACATCCAGACGACAATGTATTGCCTTAATATAACTTAAAATCACGATTGCTTTTATTATATCAAAAATGTTCAGTTAAAGTTGTAAAATTACTAATTACAATTAATATTTGAAGGGGAAAAAACAAATATAACTCGCAAAAATGTACTAAGTTAAGTAGTGCACTCGAAAAAAAGTTTAATTAGCCGCTCGTTTTAAGTAATTTAAAAAACCTAGTATTTCAAGATTTGCACTTAAATTTCTATTAGATATGACGAAACGTATTTCTAACACAAATTATTAACATTTTATACCACACTGTACAAATAAATGCAATAAAAACAAAAAAATTGAAAACCGTCAATAGTTTGTTTACATTTACGCCCATAGGGAAATTTGAGCCAACTCCCTGGTGGACAAAATGTGAACTACATGCCAGGTCTGACAGAAATCGTGTTTGTTTCCCAACTTGGTTTATATACTACTTTAACCTGGAGTAAAGTTACACTACAGTCTATCGTTAAATTTAAAAATCCTCAAGGTCATAAGCATTTTGGGGATTGACCAATCAGAGAAGCTGCTGCAAACCCCCTAAAAAAAAGTCCCTACTACCATAACCTCTGTAGGGAAATAACCTTCTTCCTGGCATTCGTTTACTTTGTTTGTGCTTTTTCTTGTGTTTACATCGTTTTGAAAACTACTTTCAAATTAATCATAAAAATGATATTATCAAATAAAACTTGTGTAGTTTTATTTGATAATATCATTTTTATAATTAATTTGAAAGTAGTTTTCAAAACGATGTAAACACAAGAAGAACAAATAAAGTAAATTAGAGATTTTTTACATTTAATTTGTGTAATTAAATGTAAAAAAACATCGCCAAGAAAATTCGGGTAAAATAACCTGATTTGTTTACATAGTTTTTTCCCGCTCCCTTCTTGCAGGGATTTTTTTCTTTAGAATCGGCGGTGCGTAATCTGACCTGTCAAGATTTTTAAAGTAGTCGATAGACTGTAGTACATTTATTCCATTATTTATCAGCAGTTCTTTTTATTTTTTTTTTTATTTTAATTCAATTAAAACATAAAGAATGAAACAATTAACTTTAACAAATTACATTGAATTGGGAACTTAATAAGTCAAAGCTTAATTCAAGTATTAAAAAGTAATTATTGATTATATTTTTAGCCTGAAGTCTTAATCGCTTAATGACTAAGCATTTCCATTGTGCTCACTTAAAACAAGTCATTGAGTCAGTGTTGCCAAAGCTACAAAATATGAATCTGTCTTACACTTATCATTTAAAATTTATATTTATTTAAAAACAGCAGAAACCACAGAGATGTTATTAGAGGGGCCCTATAGGTTAAATCGAGAAAAATCTAAAAAGTAACCTGACCACCTTTGATTGTAAATACAATAAAATAATCAGTGCAAAATCACAATAACCTTAATCGAAACACAAGCAATATTCAGGAAGCCAAAATTAATTGTTTTCTTATAAACTTAATTCACTCTTGAAGGAGGTTGCACTAAGCCCCGGAGTGCCCAAAAAGATGTTTCAGGCCTTTCAATTATTACGTACACACAGCGTATTTAACAGGCGATCGTATTGGATACGTATTCAATACGGTCAACTAACTTCACGTTTCTTACAGCGTATTTGTTTAGTCGATTGAGTGAGATTACGTGATAACTGATCCCGCCAAAACATCACGTTTTTTATTGTGAAGGTTCACTTTTGGTAATAAGGAGGTTTAAAACAAAAAAAAATATATTTAATTAAATAGTTTGCATTAGATTTCTTTGCATAATAATAAAGTTCACTAAAAAAAAAATATTTAAAAAGTTATTTGATCAAAAACGGTAATATTGAAGTGAAATAAAGAAGGTTTTCCGTTAAAGAATATTGTCTCTAAAGGTACATACAACGTATGGGGGGATCCATTTAGATTCCATCTCCCTAGTTTTAGCGTATGCGATCGGATCCCCTCCGCATGGTTCATACAGCTAATATTACCGTACTGAGAGATCGTATCCAATACGATCTGCGGATCTAGAAGTGCGTATAATGTGTCAAGCTTCATCTGATTGGTATTGGTTCAATGTTTATCGAATGACATGTATATGTAGTTTAAGAAATTGGTAAAAATTTAAAAATAATCTGATTGAGTTGAAATTTGGTACAAGTATATTACTATATGTAATAAAGTACACTAAGTTTTGTTTCAATACGGCAAGTATATCTACGATACTTGTTGAATCATAAAAGTTGAGCAGCATCGAGGGAAGACAATGTCTGGATGGGTGACTGCTGAGAATAAAAAAAACGTATTTATTATCTAAAGACGAGGAAAGCTAGTCTGAAGTGGGATGGATGACCGTAATAAATCCGCTGTGGTAAAAAATGGTCCGGGGTACCCCGTACCCGAATTTTTTGTTTGCTCATTCTATTTACGCATGAACAAAAAAATTTCGGGCGGTTGTAAAGTAGGGTTCAAAAACGTTGGTGGAATGCATTTGTGGACTCCTTTCTCTTGCTTAGAATAGATTTACTACTTAGATAAAAGTACGCGCTGCACATTTTTACCGTCTGCGACAGCATCGTTGGTATTTTACTGTCAGCGAAAGTAAAAGAGTGTTTTTACCATTGGTTAAGTTTCTCAAATGTCCTCTAGGTAGGCGCTAGTAGTTCATTACAAGGTAAATTTTTATTCTATGTATGTATTCTATGTCTATGTAAAGTATAGGTTAAAAATACTGTTTTAACATCTGGGGTTAAACCTCCCTTCTAACCTTGCGTGTGAACATAATATTACCTTCTTCTTCTTTATTTTGTTAATTAAATAAATAATCTGACGTTTTTGTTAACCAAGTTTTGTTATTTTTGGAAAGTGAGTTATTAATTATTTGAAAGAAGTGTACCGGCAAATTTTTATACATAATACTGTTTTTTAAAAAATATTTTTTACTATTACTACACCGAATTGAATGGCTTTTTTAACCTCGGCTCTTTATACTGCCTCGCTTGGCTCTCTCGAGCCATTATTATTACTATTATTCATTACCATTATCATTAACCATTTTTACTATCGTAAATATAGTCGCCACGGTAAAAAAACCTTCTTTACAGTCATGTAACATAATACACTATTATTGGTTTGGATATAAAATAAAGTATTTTATTTCATTATCTTCTTCTAGTTCACAAAAAAATAATTTATTAAACCATCGAAACACCCTGAGAGTTGAAGAAATAAAAACTAAAATGCTACCCGAGAATTATTTTTCTCATTTTTATATTAAGGCCTACAATGCAATGCTTTTAGTGGGTAATGCGAGGCGATGCAGCATTATTTATTTATACTTTAAGCCTCCTTTTCCTCTTTTGAATTTTTCTTTTTTTAACACCTGAAGTTTGCGTCTGAGGTAAACTTATCCACAGAAAAAAAGGTAGGTTTGTTTTATTTAGTTGGTATCATAGAGTTGTATGCTAGATGTGGCATAGCCTATCTCAATACATTGGGAGGCCTGAAACATCTTTTTAATCTCTCAGGGGCTCTGTGTAACCTCATTGAAACCTGATTGATTTCGGCTTTCCGCTCATTGATTGTGTTTTGACGATGCGTCCCACGCCCGCGGTGTTACATGAATTGTATTTTTAACGTTCTATTATATAAGTTATTGTAATTTTATACTAATTATTTAATTATATTTATAAGCGAAGGTGGTCAGGTTACTTTTTCGATGTTTCAAAATTTAACCTATAGGGTCCCTCTAGTAATAATATCTCTATGTTTGTTATAGGTAATGTTACTGTAAAGTCAAGTCCTATCTTTTGCTTGATAGTAGTTTGTATACACAAAAATTTGTTGTATTTGATTCAGCAATATTAAACAATCGGTGGTCATTTGACTATTTTTTATGGTGTAGAAACAAATGCCTGATTCTTTCCAGTTATTAATTAAATTGTATATAACTAGATATTCTATAAATATGATACAAAGATTTACACAGCCATGGTTGTATTGCTTTAGGCTTAGGCGAATAGAATTACAAGGATTTTATTAAACTAATAGTAGAATTATTTAATTTTACTATCCAATTTATATAAGTTGGATATTACTTGCTTTCCCTTGTTATTGGACTAAATATGATAATATCGGTTTCGGCTAAACAACTTAATCAGCAGGCGAGGCTACGCCTACTGGCGAAGGTCAAAACCAGTTCAAAGACAATCATATCCAGTAACAAGAATTAATGGTTACAAATATATATTCTCTTAACCTTTTTTAAATCTTTAGTTACGAGAGAGCACTTGTAATTTTATTTGCCTAGGCTTTAAAAGAAACAATATTGAGGAATTATATAAAGTGGTGCCCATGTTTCATCACCATGGTCTCCACATGTCTGTAGGCTCGCTAGATCCACATGGTTTGTCGTTATCAGGACTTTGAGGTGGTGTGTCACTGAATCTTTTCGACGACATTTCTTCCAAAGAGTCTGTGGCTGGCCGTTTTCTTGAAAAATCAACTGGTGTTTTATTGCTAGAATTCTCTTCTTGATCGGATTCTAAAATAGTTTGATCAGTTCTATCTGGAGATCGAGGACGAACAGCTGTGAATGCTGATCTACGAGGTTCAAATATTTCCTGTTCGTGAATTTGAGTGGTTTCTCCGTTATTGTTAACGTCTTCAGAAATAGGAGGATTGACATTAGCAGCTGCTGCTAATGGTGCGATTTGTCTTAAGCCGGCTACACACCCGCTTAAATGAGCAACTAATCTTTGACGAACTCCTCTGTCCACTCCATCTAATCCAACAACGTACCGACTGACTTCACTGGCGCATTCAGCAAAACCGTTTTGAAATCTGGCTAGAACAGAAGGATCGGCTCGAGCTGCTCCTCCCAATTGATCCCTCTGGACGTTTTGTAAATGTTTAACTGTCATCTCAAGAATATCAGCTTTTTCTAATTTAGGATATCTTGCTGGCTGCAATAACAAAAATAAATATCTTTATAATTTCATTTATAACACTTATCTCTGAAGAATATTTATACAAATTAAAATTTCGATAATTCGTTTTTCCGGGCACTACGTAGTAAATGTTACTACTATTGCTTGTGTTTTAATTAGTATATTTAATGTTCTCCTAAATAAGTTACTGTAATTTTGAACTGATTATTTGATTATATTTATAAGCGGAGGTGGTCAGGTTACTTTTTCAATGTTACTTTAAAGGAGGGGAACCTACAGATTTCTGTAGGAAGCCTTTAACAATGGATTTTTTCCAACAAACATATTTACTGGACAAAAGGGACAGGATAGCCCCTGGTAAGGCTTCTTTTTTAATCTTGAAAAAGTGGGCTTATTTAATAAAATTTGGTAGGAGAGGGGCTAAAATTGTATTTGAGAGGTGTTAGGCCCCCTCCCCAAGCCCAAGCTCTCCCTTAACCCGTCTATGTAGCGGGATTATTAATACAAGAATTTAATAACATAAAACGTATATTTTTTTCTGTTCCATTAATTCTCTTAATGAGAGAGAAAACCACACCGAACACTTTTTTCCTCTTTAAAACACTAATTAAGAGTGATGATGGCACAACTCTAAAAAATTGTAGTGTTAGAAAGTATTTTTAATACCAAAAAATAAAGCTTATAAAAAGAATCTTAAGCTATGAGCTTAAATCAACAAGACATGACAAGAGAAAGAGTGGAAAAAAAGAGCTATTAGAGGAAAGAGCTTTTCATGGAGCGAAGTCTTGAGAGACAAATAATTGGAGCGAAAGAGAATATAATAGGGGTCCAAACAGAGAGTCCTTACGCAAACCACAACCAACACCAACTGACATAACAAACTTAAGAAAACTTAATAAGTTAGCAACTTGTTTTTTAAACTTTTACTTAATTTTTAATAAATTTTACTAACGGGTATTTTTTAATACATTGCATAGAAATAAACTTGGCTGATTAAATCTACTTATTTGAATTATTGATGGTCATACATGGATTTTACGCGACAAATTATTAATCGTAAAATAGAATCCTATACCACGGATGAGATCGTAAAGAGATCATTTTTCTTTTTTTTGTGACGTGTAAATAAAATATTTTTTATAGCACTAAGTAAACATTTAACGTGTTGTTATTTAATTTACACTTATCAGCGAATTACAAAAACAAAAAAAAATAGCTTGTGAGTTTCGGATCACGGAGAGGAAGAAGCTATTTCTGAGAGGGAACTTACTGATCAAGTATATATATATATATATATATATATATATATATATATATTATATATATATATATATATATATTTTGGTTGAACTATACAATTTTACTTGTATAATAGATAAGAGATTAATAAGTCATGTGAAAAAACTGATCCGTTGAAAGGAAGTAAGTACCTGAGTTAGGGGAAGTACCCTGGGACCTGACCACGGTGCATGTACCCCTACCCGTGAGAACTTCGTACCCCAGGTACTTAGCAGGTTCGTGGGAACTAACTCTTTATTATATTGTACTTAAGTACCTGAAATGTTTTGTGTACTTTAAAGCTTTTAATGACATTGACACTAATAATGTTCATGTGTGTAAATTCTTTATTTTGAACTGTACGAGTATAACTTCGTATAAACCCGTATAACTATATATATTATATAGTTATACGTATATAAACGTATATACGTATATAAACTCGTATAACTTCTTTCTTTTACACTACTTCCTAGAATTGTTAATGCTAGATAAAATAAATTAATTATAAATAATTAATTAGGAAATTAATAAAAAAATACTGTGTTGAAAGTAAATTTTTAATGTTTATAGTTAAATGTAAATTTTTTATTAAAAACTGTGAACTTTTTATGTTTATTGTATTTGTAACGATTCTATAAGCAATATGATTTTAAAAATACACTATTCTAAGGTCGATCAAAGACTGATAAAAGTTTTCCCATCGAAAGCTTAAATTTTGAGCCGACGACATTTTCGTTAATGTGTTGTCATTAATAATTAATCGTTATATAATAATTTATTATTATAATACTCACATCTTTTTTCATTGCTTCTAAAATTAGTTGCTTAAGTTCGTTTAAACAGCTGTTTATCCGAGCTCGCCTTTTTCTCTCCATTATAGGTTTGTTACACTGCAAACAAATATAAAAAAAATTAAATAAATTGGCACATTAAAAAATGGTAGGCAAGAGGCAACTTCGGAACTTATCCTCACCACACCGGACTCGCTTCGCTCGTTAGACAATAAATACATTCGTTTTATGCCAAATGGTAACCAATCCAGGCATTGACCTTGCTCAATGCAGTTTAACTTTTATGATCCAACAAAATCAATGTGTAAATAGCTATTACACACACACACAATAGTTTTTTATGCCACTAGGCAAAAATGGAATTTTGCTGACAAGTTTTTTTTAATTTTATTTCGAGACGAAAGCGAGAATTGATTTACATCAAAAGCAAAGCTTATGATGGAAAAATAAAAGTTTACTACTAACAAGGCGGAGCCGAGTTTGCTAATACATTTTTGCCTAACAAGGCGGAGCCGAGTTGGTAAATACATTTTGACTAACAAGGCGGAGCCGAGTTTGGTAAATACATTTTGACTAACAAGGCGGAGCCGAGTCAAGCAACCTCCTGAGGTGTAACCGAAAGGGATGAACTTGAAACGAGTTTGGAATGAAAATACTTTTTACGTCATTAGCCCGCTATAATGACTGCAAAAATTTCAAAGTCATAAAATACAAAATATTTTGCGATCGATTTGAGATTTGGCAAGGATGCGGTCATAGTTAAGATCGACAAATTTGCCAAGTTTCATCTCATAATCAGCATTCACTTCATGAATGACTTGTATAACTTTTTTTTTAAATTGTAAAAAATCTATAAATAACCTAATAAATAGCACACACTACACACAATAAATTTAAGATACAAACTGTATTTAATTTAAGATATAAGAGCCAAAGAACAAGTTAATTTTTTGTCTTATTAAACATCTTTGGTTAGAATAAAAACAATATATTTATTAAAGAAAGACAAAGACAGAAAACAAAATCCATGTCAGGAAGAACCCGGAGGTAATAGCAACAGGTGTGCATTAATTTCCGCTTTCCTGCTGTAATAAGTTCTGTATATCTTAGAGAGGTATTTGATAAAAAATTGTAAATATTTCCCAGGGTGGTCGTTCAACTTATAAACAGGTGTCTTCCCTAATTATATTTAATGAATAAAACACGTAGGTTTCGTAAAAAAATTAAATAAGTAAATTTTTTAAAGTACTTCTATTTGATATTTTTCAAACAATTGCTAGCACAAGCACAGAAGCTAAAGATAATAGAAAACAAAAAGCTTCAATAAATCGATAGATCGTAATTAACAGGATTTTGAAATTACTTTAAAAACAACGAAAATGTTTAATTAAGTTTAACAAATTTTCCGAGAAATTTTAGCTTGTTGTATTATAATGCTAGAAGTGGGCGTAAAGTATAGATGTTAATCATTAAATTCAGTTTATAATTAGTTATTATCTGAAATAGGTAGTTATTTAATGGAATATGAGGTTCTATTAGTTAAACCATACAAAGGGTAAATTTCAACAAAAGTTAATTAATTTACATTTAAAAGTTTATAACACATTAAATTTGCTTTAAAATGACTGTTTAAATCGATGAAAAGTTAACAAAGTGAACATTTTAAATGTACGATTCAAAAGAATACAAGGACAAATGAAATCAGGGTTGCCAAGTTCATTTAGACAAATCGTTTTCTACAATTATTATTTTTTATGTTTATATACATGTGTATGTATGTATGTGTAGGTATGTATATATGTGTGTATGTATGTATGTGTATATACATATATTAGAAATTTAGCTCCTTTTACAAGTATATCATATAAACTCAAAAAGAAAACGATTTATAAAAACATTTTTTTTCTCTTATACTTAATTTCATTATAAAATACTAACTAGAAATAAATTGAGAATAAAAATTCAAACGAATAACTAGCCACGTATAAGCCTTAAGCTTATGTGGCTAGCAAGATTTTAATTATAAACAAATAATATTGTAACTAGATGTAATAAAACGTTTAGAGCCTTTTGTATGATTGTATTGTGTATCACTCTGTAAACTATGTTTTAAATAAAAATAGTTATTTATGCAACAAGGGATGAAAGTAAGTTTTACAGCTCAAGTTAAAGTTTCGTCCTAAGGCAGCGCCGAAGGAGGAAACTTTATTAGCTCACGAGGCCGGTAGGCAGAGGGAGATAAACTAGTTAGCTCCCGAGGCTTGACGAGGGAGATAATACGAGAGCTGAAAACTTTCATCCCTTGTTGCATATTAAATTTTATCTACGACTAGAGAACTAATACTAACAAATATTAATATATTCTTCAGCTCTTTAATTGTTATTGTGTTAGTTTAGTTTATTCTTACCATGTCAATTACTCTGATGAAGAGAGAATAAAGCCACTATCTTCACATTATTTTATTGTAAACTGTCAATAGAATAATGTGTAATACTATATTTGTAATTTATACATTAGCGTGTGTATATTGTATATTCTACCCGTAGTACCAACGTAACACCAAAAAATTCCTCAATATTTCCTAAAAATCCTAAAAATTTTACTAAAAAATTCTGTTGGCAACACTTTCACTTTTCCTCCCTAGGAAGTAAAAGTACATTTACAGTGTGAGATAACAAGACTGTATGTAGAACTTACAATACAAGGAGTAGATAAAGTATTATTATTAATTTTTTTGGAAAAAGCCTTATGTTTTAATATTAATTTAAAGACGTATAAAACAACCTAGTACTAAAACAAAATACTAAAACGTATGTGTTAGTATCAGTAGTTTGAAACTAGACACCTGTTCGCATGTAATTTAAGCGACGAGTAGAGATGAGATTCCGAATCGCTTGTTGCCACATAAAAACCGAGTTTATTCGAACAGGTGGACGCTTCTCACCTTTTTGTTTGAAGAAGATTATTTTGTACCTTGTAATAAAAACAAACAAGCTCAATAACTATTGCCTTTTATTACCTTTAAGAATTATTAACAATACTTTTTATATTTGTTTTGAACTTTATTTAATCAGCGTAGGTTTTTTTGATGAAAATCCGGTGGAAAAAAATGTCAAACTAATTTAATAAAGAGTTTAATTTTAATATTTAATAATTAAAATTATTAGTATTTAGCAGGTATTTTTGTATAGTAAATTTAGTAGGTACGATTTTGACTATTATTTGTTAGGGTAATGTTGGAAAAACAGAGTAGTGTTAAAGCAAACATATTTAATATGTTTCTTGACAAGGAATAACAAGTCGGGTTAAATCCCTGAGATATAAGATTGACATTACTTGTTGACATGATCAACAGGTCGTTTTCTACATGAAAAACTTCATATTTACAAAGGGGACTCCCACAGCTCTGTGTAGCTGTAGCATGTTGCTGTCATAATATTATGCTAATAGAAACAGACGATTTCCTTTTTGTATATTTTGAAAAAAGAAAATATAAAAAATTAAGGTGCGCGTGCGCAACAAGTCATTTGTGGATTATTTTCACTTTTACTCATTCATAGCGTAGGTGCATAGTAAAATTATCGTGTTTGTAAAAAATCGCGAAACAGGGATTTGGATTTGTCGGTACCATATATGTTGGTCAAAATTAAGACATAGTGCTAAAATAAAAATAGAACATATGTGCTAAAATAAACTTATTATCAGCATTATTTAAATTTTACAGAGAGACTTTTTTTAAATTTTAAAAAATCGGATAACAATCCAATTAAGGGTAAATTTGATACAAATATGTTTTATAAATGATTATACTTAGGTTCTTTTGAATACGACAAGTATACCTATGGTTTTTGTTGTATCATAATAGTTAAGTAGCATTAAGCGATGTCAGGGCCTGGATGAGTGACCATTGGGAATAAAACTAATGTATTTACTATTTGAGGTTAGTAAATAGTTTTATACGCAATGCATAAAAGATCTTATGCAATGCACATTGAATATATATATATATATATATATATATATATATATATATATATATATATATATATATATATATATATATATATATCAACTTACGTTCAACATGAAGAATCACCTACCGCCGATACTCCCAGCTGAATTTAATTATTTCCGGACCGGTTTTGACTTAAATCACCAGCAAGTGTGGCAACACTAAAGCTCTCGACCAATTAAGTTATTTACTGATATAGCTTAGTATAACTATTCATTGATAACTTAATAAAGTTATTTACTGATTATTTGATAAAAGTTATTCATTGATACAATTCAAGAAAATTTTTCACTCATATAACTTAATAAAGCTATTTAGTAATTAACTTTTCTAGTCGAGAACGTAAGTGTTATTTCACTTTCTGGGAAAATACCAAAACTGTTCCGGCCTTAAGCTTATTTAACAAAAGGTAACATAAAGGGGATATTATATATTATATATATATTATATATATATATATATATATATATATTATATATATATATATATATAGCTTTGCCACACACAACTCGGAAATAGCCCTTTTATCACTTTAAGTTATAAAGCTGTGTAGATAGTAATTAATTGGATTTATCCCTCACCGGAACAGGACATGCCTTATGTGTCCTGAGCGATTCTCTAATATACATTTTGCATTTATTCCTGTATTATAAATACATAATATTCTCTAAAATTTATTCATGACTTAATCTCTTTCTCATTATCATAAGAAATTATCCATGTATAATATTATTATATTTTTGTTACTTTTCCTCATTTACTTATATACCGCAGGTATATAAGTAAAGTATTGTGTTAACACTAAAAATCCGAAACTGGGATTCCGACAGAACTATCTGTTTTAGGATTTAAGACTTCCTGTACGGTTTTATCGATTTGACTCTCTGTCATTATGCCAGAGATGTACATTATCAGTGGTTTTCGAGGTTTTGTTATGACGTCATAAACCGTTATTTTTTATTCAACAAAAAGCTAAAAAAAAATTTAAAACCAGACAGAGAGAGATCATTTTTGAAATTTGGCCCGCATGAGGCTTATACAAGAATTTATCTTCGTTTCTTCTCGTTATCTGCTTCAGTCCAATATTTTTTTCAATGCAATGTTGCATTTTTTCGAAAATCGTTTAAAATTACCATCTTGTGAGGTACCCTCTACCCGATTCATTAAAAGTTAAAATAAAAGGAAATTAAAAATTAATCAATTGAGTAAATAAAGATGGTGACAAAGTCATTATAAAATACTACTGGAAACTTTCTAAACTTGGGAGAGGATTTAATTAGTGCCTGAAAGTAAAAGCTAAAAGCGAAGCAGGTAAAATCGCCTTAGATGGCAACTTTTAATGTTCAATCCCTAAGGAGAATCCCAATTTAATTTTCACTTTTTATCTTTTCCCTGAAAAAAGAACCTTAAGTAGTAATTAGTTCAAAACATGTCCCTGACCTCACAAGAACATTTTTAAAAAATTATGCTATAAAATTATAAATTTTGTAAAGGCACTTTATAACTGCAATGAGTACTGCAGATAAAATAAAGCTTGAATTTCGATAACCCACCCATGAGGCCAAACTTTTTATTTTAAATTATACTAATTATGATTTGTACTGACGGACAACAAATGACTACCCCGTTCTATATTTTCGATATCATTCTCAGAAAATTATATTTCTTCTTATGTAAAGATATGTGTGATTCTGAGGTGGGAAATTGATTTTCCTTAATCTTGGTTTCCTAAATTCCAGAATATTATATATATATATATATATATATATATATATATATGTGTGTGTGTGTGTGTATGTTAATTCTTGAACACTTGTTCTGATGGAAGGGAATGAAATATGGCACAAAAATTAATCTTACTGCCCTACACAGGTATTGGAGGACCTGTGGAGGTATTGTTAATAAAACGTTTATGACGTCTTCAGAATAAAAACATTTTAAAATCAAACAGGGGTCAAATTCTGATCGTTTTTAAGAAGTTGGAACAAATGAGCCCAATCTGGGTCCAATCAATAGGATCATCCTATAACGTCGTCAATAAGAGGGGTCGATCTGGGTGTTACATCTTTGTTTAAATTAAAAAAGTAGTCCTAAGAAAACATTTTCAAACTACAAAATAGATAAACAATTTGGGTAAGAATTGACCACTGGCAGCCCTCAGGACCGCGAAGCGGCTCAAGAACAGTCATCTTATGTGGTTTAAGATAGCATAGATTTTAAAATGCATAAAACCGTTTAGCCTTGAAGAACAATCAATACATGATAGCATTGACTACATACTTAAAAGAAGGGGATATTTTATCATATTTTCAATCATCCGATAGAATGGAAGCGTTTGAAATAACTATACAATTTTTTTCGATTGTAAAAGTTGCGCCAAAAGGAGATTTTAAGGGGGTACTTTAAACTAACTATTAGAGCCCCCATATATATTCAATCTCATAAGATAGCACGAGACCATCACAGTATCTTGTAAGAGCTCTTTGAAACCTAAAACTTCTCTAAGGTTTTAAAAACCAACTTTTTTCCGTCAACAGTAAAAATCGTCCATTCTTTCTCATCATACATATAGGTTAGCACAGAATATAACCATACGTGCCTTATCGATCTTTTATTATTATACATACTTAAAATATAACTGACCGCTTAGGGTACTCTTAGGACTTAAGACAATAAGTAATTTTTAGCCATAGAAATATATTAATATAGAATAATACCCTATAAAAATACATTAAGGGCTTGAAACATCTTGTTGGGGCTCCCTGAGCATCTGTGTAACCTTATTGTAACCTACTCTAAATGTGTGTTAAGATTATCATTCGTTGTCAGTTTTCTTACATTGTTTGTGTTTTCCGACTGTGACTAAACCTGGGTTCAGTTTCCTCTCTAGACAGACTAGTACCCTGTTATATTAGTTACTTTTTATTTAATTATATTAGTAATCAAAGGTTTACAGGTTAATATTTTGATGTTTTAAAATTCATCCGATAAGGCCTCTCTAGAATTAATATCTTTATGTTTTACCTTTCTTAGCTCAGCTTTTGATAAAAATCCGTGATTATGTGACTGATAAGGGTTTTGATAAGCCGAAGGCATTCTTGAATATTCATCTTCTGACATAGTTGCCATCTTCTCCTCTTCACTATCGGTATTATCCGTATGACACAGCTTGACTATTTCTGAACTATCCCTTGTTTAAAAAAATCGTACCACAAAAAGTACTACTTAGTACCTCAAATTAAATATTTTCACGACTTTATTTTAATAATTTAACTTTACCAACGAATCGTTTTTTTTAAACTTTACGTAAATATGCAATTTTTATAAACGTTTAATAGTCGTACATGTAATAGATGTAAATGGGTACTGAACCTATGAACCCTATTAAGAGGGTTGGTACCTGCAAAGGTACATTACCCCCACTCCAGGTAGACTCTCCCACTCTTAATTTCATTCACACCAATTCATATGTACCCCCACGAAGTGAGGTAATAACTGTACAATTAGGTATATACATCATTCGTTAATGAAACGATGAATGCAAGTATAAAAATAAAAATAACATATTATTATTGTAGCATAAATGTTGTTTAATTTATAACTAACATTTTGTGTTGATGATGTTACTCTTTTTCATTAAAAATAGCTTAATCTTATTGTGTTATAATTTAGTTACATTTATTTAACTGGAAGGTAGGAGTAAGGGGTTCGTTTTTAACCCCATTCTTATAACATACATTTACTCTAATCATATGAAATAATTATATATGTCAATAGATAATTATAACTTATTTGTTATTGTTATTAATGTAAGTTTTAAACGAGGAGACTAGAAGTTATTTCCCACTGAATTCAATAATCTAATTTGTAATAAATTAATTAAGTTTTTGTAGACTGGTATCATATCCCGTTTCAAGATATAGGTCATTTGTTAAGGTAGCCTTTATTTTTTTGATAAAATGAGGAAATTTGCTACCAATCTAAAGCCGTCGCCCTTTAGTTGCCAGCGCCAAAGGCCTCTGTTGTCGTTTCGGCGCCTTGGAATTCTCTAACCTCAAAACAAATTATTGTATTATAATTTCTCCCGTAAACTAGATATAAACCATAGAGTATAGAACTTAACTGAAAGAGATCCAACTACACTATGTTTACGTTTTTCAAATATCAACATATGCGCCACTAAATCAACGGAATTGCGGAACTAAATCTGACATTGGCCAATAGAAACACAGGATTAAATATATATTATCCTAATATTCCTTGCGTTTTAATTGTCCCTCTATAATTATATATTATTTAAAAGTTAAAAAAGTACAAAATAAAATGCTAAAAATGCACCTCTTGGATCATTTGCGGACGCTCCTGGTAATAACTCAGGATAAAACTCAGAATTATATTATAATTTTAATTATAATTTTGCAATAATAAATTTTTAAACCTCTAAAAAGATGGAATTACTAAAAAATAACCAATTCGATTTTTTTAAATGTATTTATTATAAATGATACAATGAAATAAAAACTAAATTTATAATTAAATTTAAAAAATCATAACTTTTTGCCGCAGGCTTAGCTTGTTTTTCTTCAAAATCGAGAAATAATTGAAATTATATTAAAAAGACCTTTCTTTTCTTTGTTTGTTCTTTTTTATATCTTTATAAAGACATGGTAGCTAGTTATTTTTACAGATATAATTCTTAGTGAATTTCGTTAGAAGAAATTCGCATATAGGATTTGGTAGCTAGAGTCATACACTGGGCAGTTTACAAATCCGTTTTAAGTATCCCTGAAAACGAATAAATAATTTAATAAACAATTTATTGAAGACTGCTGTCCTTTTAAAAAAAAAATATATTTAAAACTTATATGAATTAAACGTTTGGCAGAGTGAGACTCTGCCTCATCAGTAGTATCATATATCGCAAACTGTTCCACCGCCAAAAATAACTAAGTATTAATGACATAATACATCACTGTATTATACAACAAAATTTAAAGTTGTATCAAAACCAGAAAATTAACAGACTAACAGAACCCAAATGAATTAACATACAATAAACTAATTTCGAAACAAACAATTTGAACATTTTAAAGAAATCACAAGAGCAAAAATATTAAACTTAACAGATGGTTGCAAACAATAAAGTATGTTTATATTGTAAATAGTTTGCTTTATATATATATTGCTTTTATATTATATATTTTATTGCTTTTAGCGAATTTCCTTTGGGAAAAAATTCGCTAATGGATAGGCGTCATGGCGGAATTCGAACCTCGGACCACGACACAAATCCGTTTCAGAGGTCCCTAATGACGAAAAAAAAATTTTCGCGAGACTTTATATATATATATATATATATATATATATATATATATATGTATATATATAATATATATATATATATATATAATATATATTATATATATAATATTATATATGTATTCTAGACACTTTCTTGTAAACACTCTATCTTTCGAACGGATTAATATTTTTTAACCAAACTTGGTACAAAACTCAACCTTCGGGAGGACACGAACCCTATTGAAAACCAACCCTATTTTTGTGACGTCATTAACCCGGTTTGCTGAGTCAGCGAAATTTTCAAAAAATCAGCAAAATTCAGGGTTAATATTTTTTGCCGCAAAAAAGGTCAATATTTATGTTTTTTGAGACGCTGAATCGAATGAAACCGGTCCGAAGTCGATACGACCACTATAAGTGACCTAAAAATCGAAAAACCATTCTAAATTCCCGAAAACCAAAATTTAGGTCGATAAAAAATAAATTTCGAGTAGGGTGTCGTTTTCAATGTAATTTTGGGCGCGGAATCGAATGAAACCGGTCCGAAGACGATACGACCACTTTAAGTTACCAAAAAGTCGAAAAAACCACAAAAAATATAGAAAACCAACATTACGGTCGTTGAAAATCGTTTTTTTTTTACTAAATATAAGTTTACAACTAGAAAATAATTCTGGCACGGTGGTCCGCATGTCGGGCGAATTTCCTTTGGATGCGAGCTCTCAAACCCAGAGTACCTGGATTCAAATCCTAGTAGGGACAATAATTTTTATCGTTTTTTTACCTAATATAAGTTGACAACTTAAAAAATTCTGGCGCGGTGGTCCGCATGTCGGGCGAATTTCCTTTGGATGCGTGTTTCCGTGCTTTTTACATATATAAGTTTACAACTAGTAAATAAATAATTCCGGCGCGGTGGTCCGCTGTCGGGCGAATTTCATTTAGAATGCGTGTTTCCGTGCTAAACAACCCATTTCTTGCTTATGCAAGAACCATGCCCATTGCGTGGTTCCGGTTCATGCTTTAGAACCTAAGCAGTTACTCAATGTCAAGCACTGCTCGTAACTCATTTTGTCTGTATTTTCCAAAGGAAATGCGCATAATCATCCAGTTGTTGTACAAAACTATGCCTCTAAAATTAGAAGTACGCACTATTATTTGCACTAGTTTAAAGATTAGTTACTTATCTTTAAGCTTAGTCAGTTATCTTTAAAGGTTTTAGCGCATTTCCTTTGGAAAATACAAACAAAATGAGTTACGAGCAGTGCTTGACAATTGAGTAACTGCTTAGGTTCTAAAGCATGAACCGGAACCACGCAATGGGCATGGTTCTTGCATAAGCAAGAAATGGGTTGTTTAGCACGGAAACACGCATTCTAAATGAAATTCGCCCGACAGCGGACCACCGCGCCGGAATTATTTATTTACTAGTTGTAAACTTATATAATGTAAAAAGCACGGAAACACGCATCCAAAGGAAATTCGCCCGACATGCGGACCACCGCACCAGAATTTTTATATTATATATTGCTTTTACTGATAATTCAGTGTTTCACTCAACGAACCAGTCCAAAATCGTCCAAAATAGTTCAAGAACCAGGCCTAAAAAAGCGACTCATTTTGTACTACTTTAAACCAAGAATATTTTGAAAATATACCTTAAACTATGAAGGAAAAGCATAGTCTGCCCATCCAAACTGGAGCCTTTCATGATTGCGCACGCTCAAAATTTTATTAAATCGCACTAATTCCAGTTTTCTAGCAATAAGTGGCTCCCTGTAAGTCGTGTACGAAACAAGAAAAGATTTTTTAAAGCTGATAAAATTTCCTATAATACCAGTGTTTAATCATCAAAATCGGATGACTGCGACCAAAGTTATGACAATTGTTATATGGCCAAAAAAATGCTCAAAAGTCAATATTTTTTCCAAGAAATTTGCCATAAATATTGAATGAGCCATAACTCTGGTTGTAGTCACCCGATTTTGATGATTAAACGCTCGTATTATAGGAAATTTTATCAGCTTCAAAAAATTGTCTCTTCATGTTTCGCACACGACTTACAGGGAGCCACTTATTGCAAGAAAACTGGAATAAGTGCGATTTTATAAAATGTTGAGCATGCGCAATCATATGAAGGGCTCCACTCTGGATAGGCAGACTATGCTTTTCCTTCATAATTTAAGGTATATTTTCAGTATATTCTTGGTTTGAAGAAATACAAAATGAGTCACATTTGTTTCAGGTCCTCTTGGACTAAAACGTTTAGTTTACATAATATATTAAAAAAAACTCATAACTCTTCAGCAATTCGTATTTTTTTATCAATTAATATCTTCCTATCGATTTTAGAAAGGTTTTATTCGATTCTGCCACCCTAAAAAATAATAATGAACCTTTTTTGGCGACCACTTTGGGGATCCTCTAGTTCTAGTTCCTTCTCACTAAGGATTTAGAAAAGATCAAAAGGTATGATCGTGTTCTGACATGGGCGCAGCCACAAAATTTCAACTCTCTAGCATAAATACACTGGGCGCTACGATGATAACAGACACACACACTCATACAGACAGACAACTTTGCAAATATCACTCAGGAGGCCTTGAAATCGCCTGAAATTGACAACTCCGATTTCATCCGGTTTGGGTTTTTTTGCAAACACAATACTTTTCCTACATACCTACGGTATAAATGAGGAAAAGTAACAATTGTTATTAAAAAAACAGCTTTAAAAAAATTGTTTTCTTTAACGAAAAGTTTAAATGAAGAGAAACACTTTATTTACAAATATTATTTTAGCGCAGTAATTATTTTACTACCAGGAAAAATTTTAAAAAGTTGCCTGTTTGGAACAAAATATTAGCTTAATTAAGGATATAAAAACGTTTAACGCTAAGAAGATTAGGGCAAGTTTATGAGTAGCCAGAAAAGTGAGATAACCAGCACAAGGGTAGAAAGATACTGGTATATTTGCAGCCTTAGTCCGGTCCAACACTACAACTACAAAAAACTAGTTAGGTGTACTTGTTGACCCCGACACTGTTAGGGTTGGTTTTAAAGGAAAGGGTTAAGGAAGTAAAGAATAAATCTGAAGTACCAGGAGGCTGGTATGATACAGGAGCTCTCACACTCAGCCTATACCTTTTTCCTCTCAAACCCACATGTATCCTGTATCCTGCATGTTGTATTCACTAAAAATTTTCTTTTAGACCACAATCTTAGTTTTAAACTTTTTTTTTTATAATGGAGAGACAAATATGCACTTATGATTAAAGACGGGTTAGAATTTTACTTGTTAAGTCATCAGATGATAATTTAAATTTTGATAATTTTATTTGCTAAATAATCAGGTGATAATTTTACTTGTTAAATCGTCAGGTGATCATTTTTGTTAATCGTCGGTGATAATTTTACTTGTTAAATCGTCAGGTGATAATTTTACTTGTTTGATCGTCGGGTGATAATTTTACTTGTTAAATCGTCAGGTGATAATTTTACTTGTTAAATCGTCGGGTGATAATTTTACTTGTTAAATCATCAGATGACTATTTAACAAATTTAGTTTTACGCCGAATCGACTTTTTTTTAAAATCGATTAAATATGAGTCGACTTAACAAACAATCCTCTCGAAATCGATTTGAGTCGAAAGTCGATCCAAATTCGATCTAAATTGACTTGATTCCATTGAAGTTGATTGGTTCAAATCGACTAAAGTAGATTCATATTGATAGTAAGATGAGTTGTGGAGTTTCCAAAAAGGAGACAAAAAAAGATGTCACTCCACTTAGTATATATTTATCGATAGAGATAGATTTGTCCAGAGGCTGGAGTCAGACACCAGCCTCTGGACAAATCTATCTCGTCTGTCTCCTAGCTTCTTTACTTCGCTTACACCGGCACCGATGATGAACGTTAAGTTTGAAATTCGGCTCTGTCAATAAATATATACTAAGTGGAGAGTCATCTTTCTTTTTTTCTCCTAAGTAGATTCAAGTCAAGTTGAGTCGATTTAAGTCGTCTCAAGCCACTTAAGTATAGTGACAATAAGAGTATATTGTAGTCACTCGCACTCGAGTTTATTTAAGTCGAGTCAATTTAAATCGATTCGACTTAAGTCAATTTAAAGCGACTCGAGTCAACTAAAGTGATACAAATCAACTCCTGGTGACTCTTATTGACTTAAATTGACTTGACATAAAAGGAATCAACTCCAGTCGATTGAATCGACTCATATTAAAATCGATTCAAAAAGTCGAGTTGGCACATTACTACCTTAAATAGATGAGTTTTCTTTTATGTCAGCACATGGGCGTAGCCAGGGTTGCCTTTAGGGGGGGCCCATCATATATATATACATATATATATATTATATATATATATATATATATATATATATATATATTATATATATTATATATCTGTGTGTTGTGTGTGTGTGTGTGTGTAAGGTTTATGGTTTTTTTAAATAATTCTGGCGCGGTGGTCCGCTGTCGGGCAAATTTAATTTAGAATGCGTATATCTGTGCTTAAAACCCCATTTCTTGGTTAACGTTCCGGTTCATGCTTTAAAACCTAAGCTGTTACTCAATTGTCAAGCACTGCTCGTTACTCATTTTGTCTGTATTTTTCAAAGAAAATGCGCATAATTATCCAGTTGGTTATACAAAACTATGCCTCTAAAGTTAGCAGTACGCACTATTATTTGAAATAGTTTAAAGCTTAGTTACTTATCTTTAAGCTGTCAGTTATCTTTCAAAAGTTTTAGCGCATTTCCTTTGAAAAATACAGACAAAATGAGTTACGAGCAGAGCTTGACAATTGAGTAACTGCTTAGGTTCTGAAGTATGAACCGGAACCTTAAGCAAGAAATGGATTGTTAAGCACGGAAACACGAATTCTAAATAAATTTTGCCCGACAGCGGATCACCGCGCCAGAATTTTAGTAGTTATATACATATATAATGTAAAAAAGAATAAAAATTAACGTTCCTACCAGGATTGTTGTTAATCAAGGAAGCACGCATACCAAAGGAAATCTTCCGATATGCGGACCACCACGCCAGAATTATTTTGTAGTTATAAACTTATTTTATGCAAAAAAACGATAAGAAATATCGTCCCAACCAGGATTTAAACCCAGGAGAAAGTTTGAGTAATTGTATCGACTCCGGACCACTGCCATTCAACACGCAGGCCCAAAAAACATGGAAAACGACTCCCCACTTGAAATATGTTATTTAGGGTTCAAAATTTAGGTTTTCCTGCATTAACCATCGTTTTTTGACTTTATGATCACTTAGAGTGGCCGTATCGACTTCAGACCAAATTTAATCGATTTGACGCCCAAAAATACATAGAAAACGACACCTTACCCAAAATTTTTTGTTCATCAACCGTAATTTTGGTTTTCAGTAATTTGTTGTGCTTTTTCGACTTTTTGGTCATTTAGAGTGGTCGTATTGACTTCAGATTGGTTTCATTCGATTCTGTGCCCAAACATACATAGAAAACGACACCCTACTCGAAATTTATTTATTTTTTCGACCTAAATTTTGGTTTCCGGTAATTTACAATGGTTTTTCCGACTTTTGGTCATTTAGAGTGGTTGCATTGACTTCGGACCGGTTTTATTTGATTCAGCGTCTCAAAAAACGTATACATTGACCTTTTTTGCGGCGAAAAATATTAACCCTGAATTTTGCCGATTTTTTGAAACTTTTGCTGACTCAGCAAACTGGGTTAAACCTTGTTTTCAATAGGGTTTGTGTCCTCCCAAAGGTTGATTTTTGTACCAAGTTTGATTAAAAAATATCCGTTCGAAAGATAGTGTTTTTACAAGAAACTGATGCCTATCCCATTAGCGAATTTTATTCCCAAAGGAAATTCGCTAAAAAAACAAAGCTCTTAGAGGACAAATCAAAACAATTTTTTTTAAATAGTCTTAATGAAAACAAAAAACAATTCCCTAAAACAAAATATAAATTATTATTGAACTGAACTGAGCTAAATATGGTTTTTATTTAATTATAATAAAACCACAAAGTTAATATGTCGAACTAAAAAAACAAATTTAATTTTTAAGACAAAAGCTACCTTTAAGCTCTAAATTATTATAAATAAAAATTATAAATTAATTAATTATTTTATAAAATTAAAATTTAGATTAATTTTATAAAAAAAATGTTTTTCCTTGCCTGAACCATAGTTTTTATATAATTTTTTGCAACAACCCTGCTCGGCTAGGGGGGCCCGGGCCCCCCCCTGGCTACGCCCATGTGTCAGCAGTTATAAAAAAGAAGAAATCTTTCAGAGGTACCATACCCTATATTTTTATTATTGTTATTGTTTTGCCTGAAATAGATTTTAGGCAAAACAAAGTAGGACATTGTTTTTCAGTAGTTTTTCAGGGATTTAAAAAAGATTTAGGGGGCCTTGTCACAATATAATTACAGTTACAGGTGAAGACCTGAGTACAAGAAGTAGATAGATATTAATTTTATTTTGTATATTTATTATTACGCTGAAATGATTTTTAATTAAGCTCCTCACTAAGTATCCTGAAAAATGATTACAGAATTAAAATGTAAACAATAAAATAAAAAAATGTCCGTTTCAGGGGCTCTCAGCCCATCAGGGTATTCACCCTGCGGGAACCGTCTAAGGTGGGTTGTATCTACTACACTCTAAGAATTAATTACAGTTGGCGAAATCTTTTTAATACAAATACTATTCATAAAATCTTAGAGCATAGCCCGGGCTGCAAACACTGGACCTCCGGTGCCGAAATCGAGTGCCCATACGATCATGGCCACGGAGGCAGACTAAAATGTAAACATTATTCCGTATTAAAACATCTTTAAATAGTAAAAAAAAAAAATCGGAGAAACAAAAAACCTTCCCACGAAATAATATTCATGATTATTAAATTTTTATTTTTTCTGTCCATCTTTCTTTTTCTCATTCCCATGTTTTTGAGTTTCACACGGGTACTTGATCAAATAGAAGGAATGGGTCGTGTGAAGAAAACCCAAGTCTTAGGAAAGTCAAGGTTAAAGTTTGAAGAAGTACCAAAGGGGCGGACACAACCTAGTGTCATCTAATCTAGAGGGTGAAGTTCCCTCCTTGAGAGACCAGGAAATAGGAGTCAAAGAAAAAAAAGATAAGGGTCTAGCAAGGGATAACGAGTGTGAAAGTAACTTTGTCCCACGGATCTACACCTCCGTAAAGAGTCACACAGGAAAATAAACTAAACACTTAATCGGTAAACACTTAACGAATTGATATGACAAGTTATCACTTCTTGATAACTTGAGAAGACAGGGTAATCATATCTATTATAAGATTATTTGACGTAACATTGTCTAACACCCTCTAACACACATTATTTATTTATTTATTGTAACAACGAGCCAACACCCAAACACACACACACTATATATATATATAGTGTGTATAAGTATATGTATTAAAGTTAAAGTTTGAATAAGTCAAATAATAATAAGTGTGTGTATATATATATATATATATATATATATACATATATATATATATATATATATATATTATATATATATTATATATATATAATATATATATATATATATTATATTATTATATATATATATATATATATATTATATATATATAATATATATATATATATATATATATTATATATATATACTTAATTTTAGGGCTCTCAGGAGCTCTGTGTCTCACTCTCTTCAAGAGTGAGGTAAGGTAATTGTCTTCGGTTTCCTGTACATTATTTGTTTAGATTTGTATTTTAAACCTATAATTTGGTTCTGTTTATTTGATTATAGTGATAGTCGAGGATGGTCAGGTTAGTTTTCCCATAGAGATATATAATAGAGAGACCATTGCCTATCTCAATACATTGAGAGGCCTGAAACATTATTTAGAGGCTCTCAGGGGCGCTGTCTAACCTCATTGAAACCTCCTCCAAGCGTAAGTTAATGTAATAATAAATCAATAGTTTTTAGCTTCCCGTACATTGTTTGTCTTTAGATTTGTATTTTTAACGTTTTACTACATAATTTATTGTAATTTGGTACTGATTATTTGATTTTATATATATGCGAAGGTGGTCAGGTTACTTTTTCGATGTTTCAAAATTTAACCTATAGGGCCTCTCTAGTAATAATATCTCTATGACTACATACTTGCCAAATCTCTTACCGATCGACAATTATTTCTGCGTTTTATGAATTTTCGAAATATTTGCTGAGTCATTATTGCGTGTTAATGATTTAAAAAAAATATTTTCCGGATAGCACAACTAAAGCTAAAGATTGATTTTTGTGCCAAGTTTCAATTCTCTATCATAAATACACTGGGAGATACGATAATAACAGAATCATACACAGACAGAAAGATAACATTGTGAAAACCTCTTAGGAGGTCTTAGAAACACCTTAAACGAATCCCGGTTTCGGATTTATTGCTAACACAATAATAATTTTCCTTTAGGAAAATTATTGTGAGGAAAAATTATTGAGAGGAAAAAGAAATAATATTGTTAATCTATGATGAAAACCGTCATCCATCACGTTATAATATAATCGTGTCAATTGAATTCTCATAAAGATAAATAAAAGTAAAAATGAATACATCTGACAACTATTCGTGACTAATTCTTACAAGAAAACGTTTAATCTCTCATAACTTCCTTTTCATATTTATTATTACGGATGGATTCGACACAAAAAAATAAAGTTCTCAGTATTTTTTAGGGTAGGTAACAGAAAAAATGTTACCTTGTACCACGCTAGTCAATTTTTTGTGGGTTTTCTAGCTTTTTTTACGTAAAAGAAGAAAAAAATTACAAAATTATTTTGAATTTGGATACAATGTTTCCAAGTTTTTTTTTATAGGTGTACTTTTTACTTTGAACCATTTGAATGAGTGGTACTTTATTGCTTTAAAGGTACTTCTAATTTGTTCTTTGGGATGTTAACATAACCTATACGACAACTCAATTGTTCCATTGATAGGAGAGAATCTATAGCTTAACAGCTAATTGATTTGAAACAGCTCAAGTGTTTGAAATCAATGGGATAATAGTTCAAACGTCCGACATTTTATTTTTGCAAATAACGATAAATAACAAAGAAATTAATAGAATTGTTCGAAATTTTTGCCGAGTCATTATTGCGGTTTAATGAGATCATAAAAAATTATTTTCCGAATATCACAAACAAAGCAGTAGACAGATTTTTGTATGAAATTTCAACTATCTAGTATAAATACACTATGATGATAACCATTAGTTTTATCACTAGGTTGCGAACTTTCTTTTTACTAAATCTATTTACTGCGTTAATAGCATGTAATACAATATGTGAAGCATGCTGTACAACTAGCTTAAAAAAATACACACACACACATTTAGCTGATTCTATAATAAGGTATGGATTAATAGGATGGGGTGCAGCTCCGTCCACTCTCTCAGAAGACCTATAGAAATCTTACAAAAAGCTTTACTTAGAATAATGTTATATAAGGAGAGAGAAGAGAGATCAGGTCCTCTATATAAAAAATTAAATATTCTTAATATTGGGTTTATGTGGCAAATGACATCTCTTATCTTTCTTTATAAACATAATAAATCTGTTAAAAGAGTTTCTGGTGTAACCAGGGCAGCAAAAAAGAATACTCAATTAGAACCTTCAATGAAATCAACCTTGGGGCAAAGACATTGGAAGTACACATCCACAAAACTATACAATGAACTACCAGATAACATAAATTTTAATATAACGAAAGAAAATTACAAAAACAAAATTAAAACTATTCTTATTGATAGACAATATAACACATATTTAAAATCCTTATAAGTCGAAATTTAACAAAAAATATTTTAGTGGGAAATAGAAATATTTCTTATGTAGATATATATATATATATTTAAAAGAACATAGTACTGAAAGATAGATGACTAGATGTTTTTTAAATAGTATAATAAAACAACATCCTCTTTGCAGCACAAGACTAATGTCTTACAGCAGAGAGTATTTTCCTATATGCTGATTGTAACTGATCTGCAATATTTATGTAATAAATAAATAAATTTGCATGTTTCATAAGAATGTTTAAATTGTCATTACTTTTAATCATAGAGTCAGTTATTTTGTACTTAAATTTATTTAAAATAAAGGAATATTATAAAAAAAACACATACAGACAGACAACTTTGCAAAAACCACTCAAGAGGTCTTAAAAACGCCTAAAACGGATTATTCCGGTTCCATCCCGGTTTCGGATTTTTTGCAAACACAATACTTTTCCTATATACGGTATAAATGAGGAAAAGTAATATCAAAAGAAGTAGAAGTAGAATGTTTAAGAGGAATCATCCGCTCAAAGTACAAAGCGTTGAAGCGACAAATGTGTTAGCAGTGAATGAGAAAAACAGGTAAGAGGGTAAGGGGTTCTTGAGTGAAGAAGACACCTAACCAGTTCCCATAAGAAACTCTTTGTTTCTTAAAAAAAAAGAGAAAGAATCCGAAAGAAATAATTTTCATTCTCATTGTGAGATTCACATCGTTGACTGAATCTCGTCAATTTTTGTGTCTATTTCTCTGGGGAAGCATTTGTGTGTCTGGGAAGACGAGGAAGACGTATTTCATTTTCCTTTACGAGTATGGAAAAGTTCAAGGACGGCAGTGATTTGTTACAGGTCCTCGGGATGAGTCGGCCGTACTTTTGTTTTTCCCATAAAGTTTCTGTTTTGATTTGGGTGTGAGAAATAACAACGATTCTCATAGAATTTTTTTCCATTTAAGTGGAAATGCTCTTCAAGCACTTCCACTTTATTGAAGTCATTTGATTTCAATTAAGATGATCCGGAGGATTTTGTTTTCGGAAATGCCTTTTTTATAAGACTTAATAATATTGGAATTCTGAAAGAATTTAATAAAAGAAAAGTTTGTTAAACTTGGCTTCTTCTTTTTACTTGAAATTAAATTTCACTGTTTTGTTATGTAACAATAAACTTCGTTGGGCTCACACGCGGAGATGAAAAATGGCACCATTATCAACTTTAAGGTCTACTTGTGCTGCCCAGTGAATCTACTATTTAAGACCTATTATATAACCTGGTTAAGATGGATAAAAGGTGTTTGAGGCAAAAATCAGAAAAAATAGAGTAAGGAAATTAGGCACATCAAACTCGTGTTAAAAAGACCCAATCAGTCACATCAAACTTGTGTTAAAAAGACCCAATCAGGCACATCAAACTCCTGTTAAAAAGACCCAATCAGTCACATCAAACTCGTGTTAAAAAGACCCAATCAGATACATCGAACTCCTGTTAAAAAGACCCAGTCAGGTACATCAAACTCCTGTTAAAAAGACCCAATCAGGTACATCAAACTCGTGTTAAAAAGACCAGATCCCAATCTGACTATGGATCAGCAGTCCTCCTCAACATAAGCAGAATGAATTTCAAAACAGTAACAAGACTATTATTGTATGACACACGGTTAAAATCAGTTGACAGCGTGAGCAAATAGTGAATTAATTAACTGTTAAACTTGAATGTTGAACACCAAAATTAAAAAATTATTTTAATTCATTTTACAAATAAGTACGGGGGACCTAGGGACTTTTCCTTGCTACTTCGGGCTCGCTTCGTTCGTTCTCGGAATGTAATATCTTCAAATGCATAATACAATACATTTTCGGACTTTGTTCTATTCTCAGCGGTTCTATTCTCTATTATCATCCAGGCACTGACCTCCACCGATACTGCTTAACCTTTTTGATAAAAAAAACCTTAGACTTACCATGTCCGTAGCCAGCTGAAACTTGTAGGGTGGTGAGGGCAAAACTAATACCAAAAGGAGGCGAAATTCACACATCTATAAGGGAATAATACTGAAATCTACCTCTTCAGAGAGGGCGAAATTTTTTCCCTACCTGGCTAAGGGCTTGATACGTTTGAAAAAAAAAAAAACAGAATACTTATACATTAAATAAAAGGATACTGACTAGTTGGTACCGAATTCCTACTGAGTAGCATTTTCTATTGATTTCTCCTTTTTTAAAAAAATATACATTGTAAATATTAAATATAAATGTCATTCTATAAAAACTGAACTAACGCTGATAATAAGATGAAAATTTTGTTCCATCTTACTCATACTCACATTTGATAGTTTTACAGATGATTATATTTGCGCAAAATTTCAAATCAGCAAAACATCTCTTCGCGTTAAACGGGTTGTTAAAAATTTTACCAAGTCATCATGGCCGATTATTATCGTCGTACAAAATATTTTTAGATGGCACAACTAGGCCAGAAAATCTTCTGGCCTTTCTTTGTGTTTTTATTGGCCTATTAATTATTTGATTAATTAATTATTGGCCTATTGGTTATTTGATACGAAAATCGATCGATTTTCGTATAAAATAACAACTCTAGCTTAAACACACTTGATCCATCGATGATACACTGTTTGTTATGTGTATGTATTTGTGTGTGTATGTCATCACTTCAACATAAAAACTACTCAAGAGGGCTTACAAAAACCTGAAACGGATGATATTCTGCTTTCGGAGTTTTAGTGCAAAAACAGTACTTTTCCTATAAACCTACGGTATAAATAAGGGAATGTAAAAACCACTTTGAGAGTGTAGTACCAAATTTAAAAATAATTTAGAAAAACAGATTTTTTTAGCTTAGGAAATTTAGTGATTGTTTTCTTTTTACGATAAAAGAAGTGGTCAGGTTTGAAATAAGTGAATCTGTGGGTTGGTTGTTTCCCACCAGTGGGCGCTACAGTATCCTACGAATCATAAGAATAGAAAAAAAATCTTTTTATCTTCTCATCAATAGAATAGAGCTTCTTGTATTGACTGGTCGTAGAAAAAGGTTTTTAAACACCTTTAACCACAACCTGAGATGTGAATGCAAGTAGTTACAGTTTCTCATAGGGTACCTGAAACCTGAACTTCTTTAAGGAGACAGGTTAGTGTGGGAACGTGTTAGTCGCGTGCCGTCCCCTCTCATCTGACACTCTTATTGTTGCCATGAATTAAAGACCCTTATTCCAGATTTGTGTCATAGTATAAATTTTAATTTTTAAGGGGAAAACTTAATAAAAGGTAAATAGAAAATAATAAAAAATGTTTATCAAATGTTTTTTTATTTTATTTATTTATTTATTTATTTATTTATTATTGAGGTGCTTAACACTAAGGTCATCAGCACCTCTTCTATATTGACAAACAGTTAAAATAGACTAAGACTACACTGATGAGCAGGTCAAAATGATTAAATATCATAATAAGATAAATTAATTAAATCAAATATAGAATAAAGATAAACTAAATATAAGATAAAACACAGGGTTGGTACAAGTATATTGTGTAAGTGTTTTTGTTTATTATTTTATTTAATATATTGTTTACTGTGTATTTTTTATTTGTTATTTATTTATATTAATTATATTATGCATTTATAAGTGCGTAATAGTATTAGTATATACTGAAATGCTTTAAAGTTCTATAAAATTAGTTAAAAAGGTTTAGGTTTAGTTATATTTCGTTAAAGAACTCGTTGTCAAGGAGGAAATGAAAAAGATTTTGAGTAGTGAGTTCATCATTGCCTAAAATTTCTTCCATTGTTGATGGAAGAATGATTGTTTTTATTAGCACATACAATTATATATCTATAATGTATGTATTTAAAAAAATAATTTACAATATAACCATACATGATGGCTACTAAATAATTGAAATTGATTCAATTCTTTCTCTAAATATGTGTATCTTAAACGTTTAATTTTGTCAACAATTAACTGACTAAAGATGTTTTAAACATAGAGACACAATACTAAAAGGGACATAGCCTATCTCAATACATTGAGATGCCGGAAATATCATTTTAAGGTTCTCAAGGGCGACAAAATGAAAGTTAAAGTTTTTCCTTCTTTTAAGAGAAGTAAGTTGAGGATATATAATATTTATCAATTGATTTCAGCCTTTTGCGCATTGTTTGTGTTTTGTATTTTAGTCTTTTTACTACATGATCGTCAGTCATTGTATTGTTTATTGGATTATACTGATGGTCAATGGTGTTCAGGTTACTTTTTAATTGTTTCGAAATTCAACCAATAGGGCCACTCTAGCAATAATACCTCAATAGTTATGAAGAATTTACTTATGTCAAACTCTTTAGCTACTTTGAAAGTCCTTTCAGAAAGTATAAAACCAATAGAGGACCCACCATACATCTATTTTTTACACGTCAGCCATTTTGATCTGCACAAACGAGGTTCTTGAATGTATTATGTTGAGAAATGTATCAGATCAAAATACCTCTGGTATTTCCTGAAAATTTCTTTTAAATCCGACCAACGCCCTTAAAAACGCTGTGAACATAATATTGTAGAGACCAAGGATTTTGAAAAAAGTAGATGTAGAATTTGGGATTTTTTTGTATAAGATAGTGAAATAGGAGCAAACTTGCCTTCCCGTGGTTATAGCATAAAAGGTTCAAAACGCAGTTTCATAATATAAGGATACCATCGGGAGGTAAGTTTGCCTCTAAATTAAGGACTTGCGTAGTAATGTAATGATTGTAAGCATGCGCAGTTTGTATAAAGCATGTGCTGTTTGTTTGTTTTAACATGTGTTTTGTGATGGATTCTTCTCTATTTTATTATCGGTAGTAGCGGTAATAAATACCTTGCTGCAAATGGTCTTTGTGCGTCATCCTTTATTCAAAATCCATGGTACAGACAGATACCCATTCTGAAGAAACAACTTTTTAAAGTTCGCCTATAAATGGGAAACCTTAAAAATTCAGGCGTTATTGCGGAATTCGAACCTCGGACAACGACACAAATCCGTTTCAGAGGTCCCTAATGACGAAAAAATACGTTTTGCGAAACTTTATAATATATATATATATATATATATATATATATATATATATATATATATATATATATATATATATTATATATATATATTATATATATATATATATATATATATATGAATGTATTTCTAGACACTTTCTTGTAAACACTCTATCTTTCGAACGGATTAATATTTTTTAACGAAACTTGGTACGAAAATCAACCTTCGGGAGCACACGAACCCTATTGCAAAACCAGGTTTTTGTGACGTCATTAACCTGGTTTGCTGAGTCCTCAAAATTTTGAAAAAATCGGCAAAATTCACGGTTCATATTTTTTGCCGCGAAAAAGGTCAATATTTATGTTTCTTGAGATGCTGAATCTTGAGAAAATAAAACCGGTCCGAAGTCGATACGACCACTCTAAGTGACCAAAAAGTCGAAGAAACTATTGTAAATTACCAAAAACCAAAATTTAGGTTGATAAGAAATAAATTTCGAGTAGGGTGTCGTTTTCTCTGTAATTTTGGGCGCTGAATCTAATGAAACCGGTCCAAAGTCGATACGACCACTCTAACTTACCAAAAAGTCGAAAAAAACCACAAAAATTATAGAAAATCAAAATTACGCTCATTGAAAAATAAATTTTGAGTAGGGTGTCGTTTTCAATGTTTTTCGGGACTATGAGTTGAATGCCAGTGGTCCGGAGTCAATACGACCACTCAAACTCAGGGTACCTGGGTTCACATCCTGGAAGGGTCGATACTTTTTTATCGTTTTTTAGCGAATTTCCTTTGGGAAATTTCATTCCCATTTCGCCTAATGAGATAGGCGTCATGGCGGAATTCGAACCTCGGACCACAACACAAATCCGTTTCAGAGGTCCCTAATGACGAAAACGTTAACTCTATAACTAACTCGTTCTTCGGAGTCTGTTAAAGACTTCACGGAGTCTTGTAAGATGTTCTGCCAGATTTGTGCTAAATAGTATAATGTCATCAAGGTAAGCAGCACATGGTGCGCCTCGAAGTATATCGTTCATGGCTCGTTGAAAAGTCTTAGGACTGTTTCTAAGGCCAAAGGGCATGCGGACAAACTTATAGTGTCCTTTATCTGTACTGAATGCTGTCTTTGGTATGTTTTGTATGTCAAGTTCCAGTATCTTATTCAATATTTGTGACTTAAATGTTTGTGACAAACAATTTATCACAAGACAACTGCTCTCATATTTGACTCGCTGCTCATCTCTTTGTCTGCCGAGCCGTATAATGACCCATGATGTAATATTTTTCAACCACTGGCAAAGAATCTCTTAGATTTGTTTGCATCCAAGTTGAACCAAGTTGTACTTAAGCTTGGCAATCTTTAATTTATAAATAAATATTTAAAAGGCAAAATTTAAGAATAAACACTTAAACATACTCAACAAAACATGTTAATATCGAGAAATATTGAAATGTTTTCAAATAAAATTGAATTTTCTTACATAATTTTAAGCTATTGCCAGCATTCTTACAACTTTTGCTTATGAAATACGCGTTGGAATATCCAGCTTTTATAACGAAGATGTTCAAATTAACTAACTTTTAGTGAGCTTTTATCCCAGTGAATCTCTTAGAATTGGCTCCTTAACAGAAGCCAAGAAAGTAGCTCTCTGTTATTGTTTAAATTTACTTAAAAAGAAAGGCTCATTTGCCTGTCGAACTGCGTTATGTTTGTTTCTTAAGTAGTGTCTGCTTTGTTCTCGGAGTGATTCTTTAGTTTAAAGAGTTTTCACAATCAAATCTACTTTTAATTTGTTAAGTTATGAGATTAAAATTTAATAAATTAATATATCATTAAATATTAATGCAATTTTTATTATTTCAATTTCATACTAAACTTAACTACAATTAGTCATAAAATAGAACTCCAAATCAAGCCTTCATTCATTAATTTTAGTATGCAAATAATATACTCAAATGAACCAATATATTAGTTTATATGTCAAATTTTTTACAAACAGAATAAATAAATGACTTTCAGAAGACTGTAAAGTAGACGCTTTACATTGGAAATTGAACTCCTCGGCCACTCAGCAGTTAACAAAGTACTTGAAGCACTCCCTAGTGTTTAAGTTGGTGAGCTAAGTTTATAAATGAATAGCACGTCTTTATGACCTGTAAATGAATATTTCGTATTAAAATACTGTAATGTTCTCTCTCTACGGCACAAGATATTTTTTTATCTTTTAAGGAGGGATAAACCTGATTAATATTACATATGTATATTAATAATTTTATATTTTAAAAAATAAACGTGTTCTTTTTAAATGTTAATTTATTAGAACATTTTGTGACCCATGTAAGTTATTATAAAAAAATCTATCTAGTAGTACAGTGGCATACTATAGCTGCGTAATAAATGTTTATTGACAAGCGATAGCGAGTCAATAAATAATTTCCGAAGTAAATCGATGAAAACCAATTGAAATCAATTTACCGCCATGTAAATAAATAGTGTTAAAATACTTGAAACCGTACAAGTTACAAGTTCTTTTTTATCTTTTTATATTTTAGGTAAAACTTAATAGGTCAGACGATAATTACTGTCCGATAACTCCTTTTACTACCTCGGCAATAATATTCTACTTAAACAAATTAATATTTTGTAATTATTTATTTATGTTCATTTGTTATTATTATTATTGTTTTTGTATTTGATTCTTTTCTTAAGTTTTTATATTTTCTTCTTTTCTTTTGTAAATATAAATAAAATAACTTGTTTCTTGAAATGTAAAAAATGGAAAAATAAAGCAGTAATAATAATGATAATAATAGTATATCAATTAAACGTTGTACAATATGTGTATTTAAATGGAAAATGAGATAAATAATGGAATGCTGTAATTAGATTGAATCAGGACTAAAATGATTGATAAAATTTTAACCATATTTTTGCTTGTGCTGTAAGAGGTTTTCCAGTCATTAAAATGTAAGTTACCTTGTTTAATCCTGAATTTTTAACTCTTATGCCCTAAACCTAAGGAAGAATATAATAATAAATCATAGAAATGTTAATAAGAATAGTACAGTTTAAACAATTCTCTTTAATATATTAAGCAACAATAGAGGGAAAAAATAAAGGCTGGAAAACCTCATAATAGGATAAAATCATATACATTTTAATTGTAATTTAATCATTAATAAAAGTTAATACTAATATCATAGCCACCTGAGCGCATGCAATACTCGGTGAAACATGCGCTTTAAAAAATTTAAAAAAAAGTAATAATAATATTCTACTTTACTGGCTTTTTTAGTCATAAAGTACCTACTTTTCTGCCGCTTTAAACAATATATTTCTTATACAAAAATATCGATATTAAAAAGGTCTTGAATTAAATTAAAGTTTTGTTATTTTGTGTGTTGATTTGTTTTGAAAAAGTGGGAATTGATCAAAATAAAATAATTACAGTTTCCAGTAAGACGTGGTTTACTTCTATATTGACATATCCAACTATCAAGTATATACTCCTTGCAGTCATTTTCCTGGCTATCAGAATATTGGTTGTCAAGTCCTTGTATGTATCTAGCCATCGGATACGATAAAGGGATTCGTCTATTTCTTCTGACTGCAATCAAGTTTTAACTATTCAGCGGAATTAAATTTTTACAAACTCTTAAATTAACAATATACTAGGTGTAGGATATTTAAGAAAAACAATCTGTATGGTTAGAGGGAGAGAGAGGCATATATAGACCATAATAGACAAATAAATAGACATAATTGACCAAGAGCCCAGGGGTGTTTTGTTAGTAAAAAGTGTAATAGCAACCGGTCTCAATTTTTAGCAAATACCTTCCTGAACAAGGATCTGCAATTCTGCCGACTCGTATCGGATGGGTGTCCCAGACAGAGCCTTTGACCCCTAAAGTGCGTTCTGCCTGAGACACCAGGAAGGTATTTATGAAAAATTGAGACCGGTTCCAACCATTACACTGTTTGTTAAATTGGGTGGTAAATTTGACTTGTAAAGTGCGTTCTGCCTGGGACGCCCATCCGATACTACTCTGCAGAATTGCAGATCCTTGTTCAGGAAGATATTTACGAAAAATTGAGACCGGTTCCAGCCATTACACAAAAACACCCCTTGGCTCTTGGTCTATAAAGTGCGTTCTGCCTGGGACACCCATCCGATACGAGTCGGCAGAATTGCAGATCCTTGTTCAGGAAGGTATTTACTAAAAATTAAGACTGGTTCCAGCCATTACTCTTTTTATTAATTTGGGTGCTAAATTTGACGTCTAAAGTGCGTTCTTCTTGGGATACCCATCCGATATGAGTCGGCAGAATTGCAGATCCTTGTTCAGGAAGGTATTTGCTAAAAATTGAGACCGGTTCCAGCCATTACACTTTTTATTAACAAAACACCCCTGGGCTCTTGGTCTATAAAGAGTAAAAGATATAAATACAAGATTAATTGTCAAGATAGGGGATAATTATAGCAATCCGTGGCTTCCTTGATTCCAAAGAAGATGAGACGTGAAGTTGACCAGGCCTGGCAAAGAGTGAAGCTAAACGCATCCAAAATTGGCCGGCAGCATGGCGTGCACAGCACAAAAGAGTACAAATGAATTTTTAAGTTTACTCGACAACAACAGCACTGATTTCGGCATACGGAAAGTTAAGCAATGAAAATAATAATTGTTTATAATAAAATAGTGAGAGATAATAAATGAGATAACACTTGGAGAGGAAGAGGTAGAGAGAACGAACGGAACGACATCGAGGTTGGTAAAATACAAGATGGCGAGGAAAAGTGTACGGAAAAAGAGCGGGAAAGGTTTGGAAACTGCGGGAAAACGCGAAGTTACATAAATAAACATAACAGCGCAGCAGCAGATGGGGAAACAGAGAACTCTATCGAATTTAAATAGAAAATACGTAACACTTGGAGTTGTCCATTTTGCTTCTTCCTTGTTATATTTAAATATAACAAGATATGTTTAATAAGATATAATAATAAGATATTATACAAGATTTGTATTATGAGGTTTGTATGTAAGTATTAAAAGTGTAGTAGGAAGTAAGAGAGGAAATAATAGTCCCTTTTTCTCTCAAAATTTTTGACTGCGCGGAGATATGATGGCGGGACAATGTTTCACCACTTGCCTTCTACCAAACACAGCGTCTCAAAGGCCGGTCCTCTCGTCATGGGGGTTGCTTCGCAGAACTAAGCGGAGAAACTGCAGACTGTGAAGATCCTTGCGGACCATGCTGTGACAGTTGCGATCAATGAGGAATTTAGTTCTTCGGATGGAGTAATCTTTTGCCAAGATCTTTTGAACTCGAAAATAGATGACATCCAGGCGGACCTCGCGTTACAAGGTGTCATTCGTATGGAGAAAGGTACTAGAAGAACCCGACAAGGAAAGACTGAGACGTTCTACTTAACGTTTAAGTTCGATGACTCTCCTGAGGAGATCAGGATTGATTTTTATGGAGCGGTGAGTTTCATTCCTAGCGGTAACCCATCCAGGCACTGACCACGCTTGATACTGCTTACCTTTTATGATCTAACAAAAATCTTGGATATAATTTTCATATTGTAACGAAACTGAAATCATTGGATTAACATTTATAACACCTTATACATTTGGTCAACCTTATTGGTTCTTTTTTCTGTGGAAATTTACTAAAATGTCACAAATAATGCAAATACTTACTAGGGTAGCCATTCGCTCGCTTGTCACGCCAAATATGCAACTTAGTATAAAGATAGTTAGAGTAAACGCTAGGTAAAGCAGTTTAGTAGACAGCGGTATGGATTCCTATAAGAAGCATACTAATGAATTAGTTTTAAATATACAACACAGTGGTTTGCTGTAGTTGAATTGTAAGGCTCTTGTCGCAAGAAGTAACCATACACAGATAAATTTGAAATAATTTAGCAAAACGGATTTTGTTTTATTAACAGCCATTTTTTTAAGTTCTAATTTTTCGAAATGAAGGTAATTATAAAAATCGGGTACGGGGTACCTCGGAACTTTTCCTCACCGCATCGTATTCAATATGCTCACCCTCACTACTTTGGACTCGCTTCCATGGTCCTTAGATAAATATACTAATTGTATTTCCCCCGGTCACCCATCCAGACACTGACCTTGATCGATGCTGCTGAACTTTGATCGATGCTGCTGAACTTTTATGACGCCACTAAACGCGAAATATACTTGCCATATTAAAACGAAACTAAGTATATTTCCACGTGTATGTTATCATCGCATCTCCCACTGTATTTTTGCTAGAGACTTGAAACTTGGGACAAAAAGCAATCTTTAGGTACAACAAAACTTAAAGATCCGGACAATAATATTTTTTTTTGAGGTAGTACGTAATTGAGCACTTTATTGAATCGTATTATAGAAGCCAATCATTATTGTTATAGGAGGTTATTTAGTACTTTTCACCTCCGAGGACAGTAATGAATGTAAAAAAACTCCTAGGACGTAAAAGTAATTCATATATTGCCGCCATTACTGTAATGAAGCGTGTTCAAAAAACAATCTGTGTAAAATCTTCATGAGGTTTCTTTGAAAAACGTTCATTTTGTTTCTGTTATTGTTTGTAGACTAATTTTTTTTTTCGTTTTTAAAATGTGTTCTAATTGACAATTTTTGTGTGTTTATTTATAAAGCTTTTACATTTTTGAGTAAAAGTGTGAAGCTATGGATGAATTCAATGACGACGATAATATGGAGTTAATTGGACGTTTTTTTTCAATTAAGTATATAGCGCAGTTTATTTAATGAGTGCTACCTCAAAAAAAATAGTGTATGCCATCCGGCTGAGAATGTCTTTACGTCTTGGCAATTTTTACCGACTTGCTTCGCTCGTCGGTAAATCTCATTGCCGTGACATAAAGACACACTTCTCAGCCTTATGGCATAAATAACTATTTTACGACATTAACCGGGAATAGTCATTTTTTCTATTAATAACAAGATTGATTCTTGTCTATTTTGAATTTCATTTGTTGACAGAATAATTTTTACTTTTCCTCATTTATACCGTAAGTATATAGGAAAAGTATTGTGTTTTTGAAAAAATCCGAAACCCGGATGAAACTGGAATCATCCGTTTCATCCGTTTTAGACCATAGTTATTTGAGCTTAGTGAAATAAAATCTTGATAATTTTATAATTATCAATTATACATATAATGGGAGATTTCTGCAGACCAGATTGGGTATAATTTTTTCGCAGGTACATTTTATCCGGTTATCGACTTCTACATACACTCAAATATCTAAGACTACAACGTTTTAGGATAAAATATTAATTAGTGCTGCTACAAATACTTACATCCATGCTGAGAATCGTAGTAACTGCTCCTGCAAATGAAAACAGGTATAAACATACCACAGATACTTCTGCAATAAACTCATTTAAATTTCTGTGAAACCTGAAAAGATATATTAAGTATATAGGCTGTAGATTTGTAGTGTAATCATAGTTTATCATATCATATATTTTATTCTTTTTAAGTACAAATACATTATAACACACGACTAAAGTCAGTTGACTGCGTGCCAAAAAATGTGGGAGGGAAAGAATTCTATTCGTTTAGACCGACTGCGCCCCTTCCTTCTCCACCTCATGCCAACCTCGGTACAAATGTAAACCTCGCGTTGCTTTTATTTCCCTCGTTGTGCATATTGATCTGTTTGAGTTCGTTTCGTTTCATTCCAATCTGTTCAATTCATCCAATTATTTCGGAGTTGTAATATGATCTGAGTGCCTATATTTGACGCTTGGACATTGACGTATTCTTCAAGCATTTCTTGCTACTTGAGCACAGCGCAGAGTCTGTGGTCTGTCAACCAAAAGAAAGCATTTTCTGGAAACTGCCATGTCTTTCAATAATGACAGTCTTGATTGTTTTAAGTCATGAATGCGTATTGTGTCATATCATTTCTATAAAATGAAACAATACGCATTCAATCATACAAACTTGACACAAAAAAGCAGTTGGTTTTGGAAAAAAGTAATTATAGCCGACGATTTAAATAAACTTTTATCAAAGAACTATTATGATCCATAGCATTACGTAATTAACAACTTTAACTCTACTTAATTCATACTTCCCGAACAAATTTAAAGCAACACTTAGTTGGTAAATTTATAAGATACAACAATTTGAATGAGATTGAGCACAAGTGGAGTTATTCATACTAGGAAATGAAGAAAAGAGTCTCTCCACAATAATAATTGTTTATTGGCAAAGCGCTTTCAACCTAACATGAGGTCATCATCAGTGCCTGCACAAATAAGTTATTACAAATTAAAACAAAATAAAAACAAATTACATCATAAAAGCCAAATTAAGAGAAATAACAAAGAAACACAAAAATACAAACAGAACCGCGAATATAAAATAATATACGGGCCTTCGGCCCGTAGCCGCTACGCGGCCTCGGCGCTTCGCGCCTCGTCCGCTCCGCGGCGTCCGCTCCGCGGCGGAAGGCCCGGGGGCCTTCCGGTGACCGCTTCGCGGCCACATTGTTGTTGTTTTGTATTAATGTATGGTTTCACTATCGTTTCTTGTTACATGGCATTTTGCCACGTATTTAGCGAATTTTCACAGACTCGTTTCACAGGCCCGCTTCGCGGGCCTGAGAGGCTTTCTCACAAATTTGATTTTATTAATCCTCTATTATTAATAGTAAGCAATAATATTACAGTTAACAAGCAATATAAGAAAATAATAAGTATATTTAAATACATAACTAATACGTTTTTTATAGAGGTATAAAGAATACAAGGGAAAAATCCACACGTTGCAACTGTTGAAGTAACCTTGTATAAAGGGTAAGAAAAGATTATAGTTTCATCTTTCATCAGCTTTAGTTATCGTCCACTATACAAAAGGGTATAAACTCTTACTTACATTTATGATTGTTTATAGAATTTAAAGAAAAATGTCAAATTTTTTTTGTAAACAAATTGTTTATTTGAGTAAAATCTTCAGGTTAAAAAAATATATTCATGATTATTTAAAATAAAAATACCGTTTGCGTCACTTAGGATAGTCCGATTGAGCTGAAACTGGTCGCATTCGTTTTAGAATAACTTCGACCATATAAAGACTACTTCGATGTTCTTCCTCTTTACGGGTCTGCTTAGCTCGGCGTGGTTCAGTGGAAGCCATTTTTGTCCTGTCTTTCTGGGACAGTAGGCTTACCATGATGGAGCAAGAGGTAGAGGTCTCTCTTTTATACTATATCCCCACCCTCTAACACTATTGAACCCAACAGATATCGTACGAGTCTTTGACTTAGACGTATACATATATACAAGATTATATATATATGTATACCGATTGCGCCATTTGTGATGGTTTGATTGAGCTGAAATTGGTCTTAATCGATTCAGCTAGCCGTCTACTTAAACACGAAATACTTTGTTTTGAAGCCATTTTAAGTTTCAAAAAAAAATTTTTTTCATGACGTCATAACTTTGGTTGATGACGTCATAATGTTTTTATAAACAATAGGCCTCGTAACCTCCACAACATCTCGCGATTTGCAAAGTTTCGTTTCAATTTGAGAACGCCTTCGAGAGTTATCGTTCGCCATACGAAAGGGTAGAAACTCTTACATACATATATATATATATACATATATATATATATATATATATATATATACATATATATATAAACTTTTTTCGGACATATATTTTTGTTATCAGGAAGCCAATAGGAACCGATTCCACTCACTCCCACCCTCAACTTCCGTCATCCGAACAACCTCATAAGCGTCATTTTCATTATGAAAATTCGCTAAAAAATACAATAATAAGTAAATAAAACGCATAAAAAACCATAAACGAAAAATATGCAATAAATACAGTTAATAAAATAAAATAAAATAAATACCATGAAGATAAAGATGAAAGTTAAAAATGCATAAAACTATTTTCTTTTCCGAGATGGTAACAGCTCGGTGAGTCGAGTAAGACTAATTGGTGGAGGGGGTGGCACCTTTAGTAGAGCGCGCAGAAGTGGCGAGCTATCTCCTCTGACGTTCAGATTCAAGTCGCCCACATTACTCTGGCTCCGAAGGATTTCAAGGTTTTCTAGGAAATCAAGCTTCCGCCCTTTATCAGCACGATGAAGAAAGCCAGCTTCGTGCGGACCTTCTTTATGCCCTTCTGCAACTATGTGCTGATAGAACCTACTTGAAGACAACTTAGTGTGCTCGGCTAAGCGCGTACTTAAACTTCTCCCGGTTTGACCTAAGTACTCAGACTTGCAAGTACCACATTTGACTATGTATACCCCACTCTTTGAAGCAACAGGAACAGGATCTTTAACTTTACTCAAGTGAGCACGAAGCGTACCGTTAGTACTAAAACCAACATTGAATCCGTTACCTTGCAAGACTGATGCTATTTTATCAGATAAACAACCAATATAGGGCAAAGAACACCACGTCTTACTATTTTGAAGTAGGTTCTATCAGCACATAGTTGCAGAAGGGCATAAAGAAGGTCCGCACGAAGCTGGCTTTCTTCATCGTGCTGATAAAGGGCGGAAGCTTGATTTCCTAGAAAACCTTGAAATCCTTCGGAGCCAGAGTAATGTGGGCGACTTGAATCTGAACGTCAGAGGAGATAGCTCGCCACTTCTGCGCGCTCTACTAAAGGTGCCACCCCCTCCACCAATTAGTCTTACTCGACTCACCGAGCTGTTACCATCTCGGAAAAGAAAATAGTTTTATGCATTTTTAACTTTCATCTTTATCTTCATGGTATTTATTTTATTTTATTTTATTAACTGTATTTATTGCATATTTTTCGTTTATGGTTTTTTATGCGTTTTATTTACTTATTATTGTATTTTTTAGCGAATTTTCATAATGAAAATGACGCTTATGAGGTTGTTCGGATGACGGAAGTTGAGGGTGGGAGTGGGTGGAATCGGTTCCTATTGGCTTCCTGATAACAAAAATATATGTCCGAAAAAAGTTTATATATATATGTATATATATATATATATATATATATATATGTATATATATATATATGTATGTAAGAGTTTCTACCCTTTCGTATGGCGAACGATAACTCTCGAAGGCGTTCTCAAATTGAAACGAAACTTTGCAAATCGCGAGATGTTGTGGAGGTTACGAGGCCTATTGTTTATAAAAACATTATGACGTCATCAACCAAAGTTATGACGTCATGAAAAAAAATTTTTTTTGAAACTTAAAATGGCTTCAAAACAAAGTATTTCGTGTTTAAGTAGACGGCTAGCTGAATCGATTAAGACCAATTTCAGCTCAATCAAACCATCACAAATGGCGCAATCGGTATACATATATATATAATCTTGTATATATGTATACGTCTAAGTCAAAGACTCGTACGATATCTGTTGGGTTCAATAGTGTTAGAGAGTGGGGATATAGTATAAAAGAGAGACCTCTACCTCTTGCTCCATCATGGTAAGCCTACTGTCCCAGAAAGACAGGACAAAAATGGCTTCCACTGAACCACGCCGAGCTAAGCAGACCCGTAAAGAGGAAGAACATCGAAGTAGTCTTTATATGGTCGAAGTTATTCTAAAACGAATGCGACCAGTTTCAGCTCAATCGGACTATCCTAAGTGACGCAAACGGTATTTTTATTTTAAATAATCATGAATATATTTTTTCAACCTGAAGATTTTACTCAAATAAACAATTTGTTTACAAAAAAAATTTGACATTTTTCTTTAAATTCTATAAACAATCATAAATGTAAGTAAGAGTTTATACCCTTTTGTATAGTGGACGATAACTAAAGCTGATGAAAGATGAAACTATAATCTTTTCTTACCCTTTATACAAGGTTACTTCAACAGTTGCAACGTGTGGATTTTTCCCTTGTATTCTTTATACCTCTATAAAAAACGTATTAGTTATGTATTTAAATATACTTATTATTTTCTTATATTGCTTGTTAACTGTAATATTATTGCTTACTATTAATAATAGAGGATTAATAAAATCAAATTTGTGAGAAAGCCTCTCAGGCCCGCGAAGCGGGCCTGTGAAACGAGTCTGTGAAAATTCGCTAAATACGTGGCAAAATGCCATGTAACAAGAAACGATAGTGAAACCATACATTAATACAAAACAACAACAATGTGGCCGCGAAGCGGTCACCGGAAGGCCCCCGGGCCTTCCGCCGCGGAGCGGACGCCGCGGAGCGGACGAGGCGCGAAGCGCCGAGGCCGCGTAGCGGCTACGGGCCGAAGGTATTTTTATTATTTTATATTCGCGGTTCTGTTTGTATTTTTGTGTTTCTTTGTTATTTCTCTTAATTTGGCTTTTATGATGTAATTTGTTTTTATTTTGTTTTAATTTGTAATAACTTATTTGTGCAGGCACTGATGATGACCTCATGTTAGGTTGAAAGCGCTTTGCCAATAAACAATTATTATTGTGGAGAGACTCTTTTCTTCATTTCCTAGATACAACAATATTCCTACTTAAAAAGGAAATAAATAATTAAGAAACTGCGTAGGCTTCCGCGGTTATTGTCATGAAGATTTAGGTCTTCCGGGGGTGACCGCGTCCCTATTATCCCTTCTCATGGCTATAATCTTCGTCCTCGAAGACAAGGTCAGAGACAGGTATAAATAGGGCCTCCATCGTCTCCATCTTCAGTTCAGTTTTGTAGAGCATTGTGTTTCTATCCATGATGTCCTACATCCCTGAAGATGCCTCCCACGGTGGAAGCGAAGCGTCGGATTCTTCATCTACATTGACGCGGTCACCACCGGAAGACCTAAATCTTCATAAATAAATAATTTTTAAAAAATAAAAAATGCGATATCAAATAAAAACAAATAATAAAATTCAAAACATATCCTGACTTACAGTATTGCCAGAGTAGGGAAAATATTTGTTACTTAAAAGAAGAAAGCATTGAGATTTTGGCGGGCTGTCAATTGACTTTAGCCGTGTATAATAATAGTACAATGAGACATGTCAAAAAAATTACTAAATTTCAAACATATAACAAGCAAAAACATTATTATAAAAAATAATAAAAACACAAATTAAAATTTATATTAAGTTTAAGGATTAATAACAAAATGCCGTAAATGACTAAGATTTCATGTCTAATAATATAAAACTCTATTTACATATCATAATATAATAGTAATAATAATGCCTACTTACAAGCTTGAGGCTCATTAGGTATATCCCATGGGGGAATCTCCTCATGAGGTAGTGGCAATTGTTACGCTCAAAGATTTATCAAAAATTGGCGAAAATATATATAAATAATAATCTTATTGAACTAAGATTGTTACCTGGGATGCTAACCTCAGATCTATGTGGTGCCAATGGATATCTTCTAAACGCTTAAATTTCCTCAACCACGAGCAAAGTGTATCTGTGCAGTGAGTATCTGTTCTTAACAGATTTAGATCTAATAGGTCCTTTGAATGTCCCTATTAATATTTGATTGAGGATCCAGAATATCATTCTGGACTTGATTTTTGGATTAAGTCAATTAAGTTAGACATTTTGTTAATATAAATGTTTTTAGTCCATGCTATACAATCTGATCAGTATCACTACACTGCTTGTAAGATAATTTTTTAGATTTTGTAAAGGAAACATCCTAGAATATTTGAATGATCAACATTAAACAAGCTTAGATTCATGTAGATTAATTATGCAATAAGCAGATTAAAATACTTACTCAAGAATAACCTGATGGTGTTGGAATACTTTCCTGATACATTGTTTGTGAATCATGATAAACAATTGATCCTTAAAAAGCTTATCAGTGTGTAAATGATTTGTATGTAAGTCAATACCATTATTTTTTAGTAAGGCTGAGTATACGAATAATGTTCTTTCTTCTAACTTCACAATGGCTTTAAGAAGTATTTTTAATTCTAAGATAATTCTGACCACATTATTAGAAACGATAGTTAAGTAACAACTCATGCTACAAGCAACGTTGTATATTATTATTGAAAGGAAAACGCTAGCGACGTAAAAGTAAAATGGTTGTCGAGTGTCGAACGGGTAATACATGGGCATCGGAAAGGCGTCCTTATTCAACCATGAAGGAACATCTTCATCCTTTTTAATTCTAAATTCATAACTATCTATTGCAGCACCAATAAATACATTGATGCAAAACATACAGTCCCAAGTAACCCTAATTAACCAATTGTAATACTCAGCTTTTTTCCTGATTTCATTCTGATAGTTATCTGTAAAGTCGTCGTATATAAAAAACTTTTCCATCTTAATTTTATACATTCTTGATAAATATCTTCTTTTGTTTATGTACAAATAATATGGGAAGTAAGAATAGGAAAATGCCGCTGATATAAAACACCAAAGGATACTGTAGTTATAGTCAAACGTCCAAAACATTATACAAGTAGCCCAGGTTAAAAAAAAAGATATCAGCGTCAATATCATCATGATGAAAGTTTTCAGCAAAGTCCATTTCCTCTTAGGTCGCCTCAGATCCCACATCCAAGGAGAAAGTAACCTCAAATATTTATTTGCTTCTCCATTGAATTCATTCATAACTTCGTCTGAATCGAATTCGACCACATAATCTAGGTAGTCATTTATCTTTATTTTGATTTTCTCATAATGCAATAAGAAATCAAACATAATTTATGATATATTAAATTTTACTGCCTACACGAAAAACAAATACTATGTCAATAACATGACCTTCTGTTGTAATAAAACTGACACAATACAAATACTATGACTTATATGATATCACTACCTATACTGGCACTTAATCAATACAATACTATGACTTATATGATATCACTACCTATACTGGCTTTTAATCAATACAAATACTATGACTTATATGATATCACAACCTATACTGGCACTTAATCAATACAAATACTATGACTTATATGATATCACTACCTATACTGGCTTTTAATCAATACAAATACTATGACTTATATGATATCACAACCTATACTGGCACTTAATCAATACAAATACTATGACTTATATATATCACACCTATACTGGCACTTAATCAATACAAATACTATGACTTATATGATATCACTACCTATACTGGCTTTTATATCAATACAAATACTATGACTTATATGATATCAAACCTATACTGGCTTTATATTGTTTCAAAAATAAGACTCAATATCAATATTGAAACTAATACTTCTGATTTTTAAGGAATTATGTTAACTTTATTTGGATAAATAAATTACTTATATGCACCGTTGTGAACCTATAACCTCAAGTGATGCTAATTCTATGTGTTTTAAAAAATCACTAACGTTTCCAGAATATCAATTGTTTTAATTAATGTTACTAATAAAAAATGTAGCTATAAGAAATATTCGTGTGACAACACGCTTTAAGAAAATCATTAAATAATCACTGTCGCGTGCTAAGTATCCACAAAAATTAACAAAAACAAAATAAGCACCTCATGTTTTATTAATTTTAACATTTTTTATGGATTTTCAAAACTATTAAGAAATATAAATCCGTAATAAAAGTCTCAGTCTATACAGAAATAGATTAAACTACTGAGGAAAATAGGTGAAGAAATGGGCAAATTGATATATTTTGATGGCTACCTCCATGAGATAACCAAGGATCATGGCTATCTAGTAGGTTTGGAATCTCGAACGAGTTAGTTGCTGATAACATGCCATTTAGTGGTATGAAATGATAGTATTTGCAAAAGATTGTGGATTAAAAATTACAACTTCAAGCCCACAGTACCCTCGAAGTAATGGGTTAGCCGAAAAGGCAATAGGTATCGTAAAAAAGATGCTTGAAAGAACTTAAGAGTCGAGAACAGACTTAGATTTGCATCTTCTCTAAATTATCGATATTTTCCGGTCACAAATTTCTAATATTCCCCAGTTCAATTATTAGTGAGTAAAGTTTTTCGCGATTCAAAGAGATAGTTGTAAGGTTGGCAATACCAATGGCGGGAAAACGAAAGGGTGATAAAAAAAATTATCATAGGATTAGCATGGGAGCCGTCGAAAATTCTTCTTTTATTCCTTTATTGTTCTTTAATTTGTGATAAATGAGTTAAAAATTAATAGAACGACCATTGGTGCTAAAAAATGGCCAATATTTCATAGATAAATACTTCGATTATTCCAGGATTTTAAATATAGAATCAGGCTCTTATCACTACAGACTTGGATTTGTCCGATTTAACCCAGAAATAATAAAACCTAAACGCATGATTTAAACAAACATTTTTTTCAAAAACATGAATTTATTGAGTTATTAATTATTTTAGTGAGTAAATAAATTAATTGATTAATTAAAACACTATTAATGTGAAAATCGGCCTGTTATCAGTTAATTTAAATACCTGTAACAACTAATTTAAACAATTATACAATTAAAAGGTAATTTTGTGTGTTTGTGTAAACTAAAATTATTTAAAAGTAACATTAATTAGCTATAACTAAAATAAAACACTATATTGTGATTTTCACCATCTTATAACTCAATTTAAATACTCGTGACAACCCATTAAAACCCTATTTTTCAAAAGAATAGTGATTGTACTGAGTTCATACGCCCTAAAATTAATTAAATTAAAGCACTTTGATAAAAAATTTAAAGAAATAATCGTCACAAATAAGAAAACCCAAAAAAACTCCCATAAGGACTTTAACAACGATCACCCTTTCGTTATCAATTTCTTATCAGCGACGGTGGCGCTGCTACGGACTTTGAATCGCGATTAAGAACTAAGCCCCTCCCTATAAAACCATTTCGTTTACTGCCTGAGATAGTTACTTATAGTTTACTGCCCCTCCTTGTGCTTATCAAGGCAATGCTTTCACGGAAAGCAAAAGGGGTATTATGATCGTCGTCGTGTGAATGAGCGGTAGTTGTATTCACTACAACTAGAATCTTTTCAAACTAGTAGTTATTTTAATGTTTTAGTATTAACTTGATGTCTGAAAAGTCAAGAATGTTGAGACCTGGAGTGCTATCCTGACAGATGTACGATTGGTTTGGATTTTATGGGCCGGTACGCGTATTTATCCACTAGATTGAACCGCTAGAAAAAAATCTTGTTTGGAAGTGTTTGTGCTTGTCATATTTATTTTAATTTGATTTTGTTGCATGATTATTTTGTTATGAAAAAGCGATAACTTTGTATCTAAGACTCATCATGGAAAGAAAGTTAAGCCTAATAACTTTGGTGAAAAGAATTTCTGTTTGATGGGTCAGCATAGTTATACGTTATTACCGTTCCATAACATCTGCATTAATGAATGTTGGAATTTTGATGATTCACAAAATAATAATGGTATTTCTAAATAAGTCCCATGTTTTATTAATAAAACCAATACCATATTATCGAGCAAGGTACCCAGGCAATGAAGATACCCTCCGGACCACTCTCATTCAACTCACAGGCCCAAAAAAACATCGAAAACGACTCCCCACTTGAAATATATTGTGTACCGGCCGTATGTTAAGTTTCTGGTAATTACCTATTGCTTTTTAGCGTAGTCATGTCGACTTTGGACCGGTTTTATTCGATTCAGCGCTCAAAAATACTTAGAAACAGACGCCCTACTCACAGAATAAAAATAAAAGTACAAAATAAAAAAAAAATCAAGTACAAAATTACAGTAACTTATATAGAAGAACGTTAAAATACAAATCAAAACACAAACAATGTGTGGCAAGCTAAAAACAATTGATTCATTATAACCTTAGCTCACTCTTAAAGGAGGTTTGAATGAGGTTACACAGAGCCCCAAAAACGATGTTTCAGGCCTCTCAATGGATTTTGATAGGCTATGCCCCCTTTAGTATACATCTCTATGCCTCTATCTATAAAATCGTCTAAAGTTGCTCATTTTTCCTTTGGAAATATTCGTTAAAAATTTCCTTTATACTATATACTATGCGGTACTTAGTCTATAATAATTAATTGTTCGTCATCGTTATCGTTCGCGCGCAAAATCCCTTGTTTTATTTGATTTGTTTAATTAATTTCATTTTTCATTTTTCCTTATTTATCTTTTTATTGTTTAATTATTTACCTTACTATTTCAAACAGCAGCAAAATATGTCCCATTTTTCAAGGATGAGAAAAAACCGAATGGAAATTAATTAGTGAAAAATAAAAGTTTGACGCACTTTACCATATGTTGACGACAGCACTATTTCTCATGCAACTTCTATATTGTTTTGTTTTATTATAACAACAGATGACTGTTGTAAGGGGGTATAGGTAGGTCAGTTCCCAGACTAGTTCACAGAATCGTGGACCATGACATCCATATGGATGTATCACCATATGGCCTTGGGAAAAAGACCAAACGAAGTAATAAGGCTTAATTATTGTTAAACAGTTACAACGTATGGTCAGCCAAAGAGACCTAAACCATAATGCAAATTCCTGTCAAATCAGTGATCAAACGGAACTATAATATAGTATCTTAGTGCTTTGTAACACGGCTATTTCCGCACACGAGTTTAACTCACGCGGAGATGCACTAAAGGATTTTTGTATTAATCATGTGTTTGTAGAAATGTTTAGTGGAATAAAGGAATTTTTATTTTTTATTTTTTTATCCAATATTTGCCATTGTTAGTTATTTATTATAGAGAATAATCAATAACGGGATTTCAAAAAATCCGGAAGGAGTACCTCGGAACTTTTCCTCACCAAAACGGTTTCGCTACGCTCATCCTCCCTACTTCGGACTCGCTTCGATCGTCCAAAGAATAGAAAAATCATCATATCCATACTACAGCATGTCTCCGAACTTGCTGTGTTCGTCCTCAGACAATAGTACATTTGTTTTATTCTTAGCGGTCAACCTTCGGCCGCTAACGGCACTTTCAACCTTTCAACCTAACGGCACTAACTTCGCCCATTAACACAGAGCTCCAACGAACTAACTTGTTTCAAAGGCTATAAGAGACTCAAATAGGGCCTTATTGGTTCAAGGGCCTGCATTCCTAAATATTCACTAGACCTTAGTTACTCTTTTGGTCTTCATGCTACTGTTTTCCAAGCAAATCTTACTATCTTGATGATTGCGACCATTCCAGTCGTGCAAGATGGTAATAACATTTTGTGTTGATAGTCTGGCTGCAATTAAAGCCTTTAGTTCCAATCCCATAAACGTTTTATGACATAGAGAAATAAATTATCAAAAAATGTTTGGATCAATTTGAAATTTCGCACGCATGTTGTCGTATATAAGAACAACAAATGTGCTTAATCCTAATAAAAGTTTCAACTCATTATTAGGATTAGTTAAATTTATATTGAATGACATGTAAATGCTTTTTTCGATACTACAATCGAAATAGTCCAATTTATTTGAAATTTTATTGAAGTGTCTCTTTATGTAATAGATACGTATATATATTACATTTTTTATTCGTATAATTATTACATTTTTTATGCGTATATATATTAAATTTTTTATACGTATATATATAAAAATTTTATGTATGCGGCTTGTATGTCTACGGTTTTTTTGGATAACTAATAATAAGCTGCATTTAGCGAAGTAAGTGCCTGGATGGGATCTTTACGTTTTTATTGTTTCGACCAGCGAAGCGATTCAAAAGTGGTAAAGACGAGCGTAGCGAATCCGATATGGTGTTGAGAAAAAGTATTAAGAAACCCCGTACCCGATTGTTTGAAAACGATTTTTCAATTAGTTCTTACCTCTTTATATACTAAGAATTTTGACAAGACTACTTGTTTGTATACAGCAGTTGTATGATAATAATGACTACAACAATTACATATAATTTTTAATTTATAGAATTTACAAAAGCATAGGTTACATTGATCGCTATTTTTGTCATATAAGTAATACAAAAAGAGCCTCCAAGAAGAAAACCTTAACAGGAGCCTGTTTGTCGCTTGTAAGTTAGTGCTTTCCTATCTAATTTCTTATTTAGTTCAGTTTTTTTTTATTTATAAAAGAAAAAATAGATAAATAATACAAAATAAATATAAATTAAAACTAGTCATAAAACGAAATTAATCGTAATAATCATTCATAATACTAAAGCTAGAAAATAAAAATGATATTTGGTATAATATAAAAAAAATAAATTAATTGAGGTTAAATTGAAATTAAATTTAAAACATGTTTGTTAACCAGAGCTTAATTAATTTTTTATACGTATTAAAATATTTCAAATCCTGAATACTTTCGAATTGCTCTGCTAACAAATTGTATAATTTAGGACCAGCAACACTGTGATGTCCATGAAGTAGGTTAGTGTTGCATGAACGCTTGTAACTTATTTTATCTGACCTACTCTTAGTATGGTACTTACGGTTTATAATTTTTTTTATAGGTTTTGAAGTAAAATAGTAACACTGATTTACAGTCTATCGTTTAGTTAATAAATCTTGACAGGTCAGTTTAGACACCATTGATTCTTAAGAAAAAAATCCCTGCAAGAAGGGATTTTTGTAAACAAATCAGGTTATTTTACCCGTATTTTCTTGGCGATGTTTTTTTTTACATTTCTTTTGTGTAGTTTTATTTAAAAATGTCATTTTATGATTAATTTGAAAGTAGTTTTCAAAACGATATAATCAAAAGAAGAACCACAAACAAAGTGAACGATTGCCGGGAAGAAGGTTTTTTCCCTACAGCGGTTATTGTGGTAGGGATTTTTTTAAGTGAGAGGTTAACAGCGGCTTCTCTGATTTGTCAATCCCCAAAATACTTATGACCTTGGGGATTTTTAAACTAAACGATAGACTGTATGTTTATTTACATTATTTATTATTTCTTAAATAATTTAGAAATATTAAAGACCGGAAAGTTTGAAAATAAATCCTCTGTTGGATAAAGCAATGGTTATTGTAAATATGATTTTTATTTTTATTTATTTTTTATTTATTTATTTATTAGCGCATCAACGGGCTTAAGCCCTTTTTACATTACTTTATTATTACTGCTTTTTGCGCTATTTATAGTTTAAGTTGAGTTGGATGGGTAAGCAGATCCACAAACAATGATACCATAGCTCACTATAGATTCCACTAATGCAAAATATACTTGTTTCATTATATACTGCAAAATCCTCTTAAACATCTGAAATAATCAAGGATGTTGAATAAAGGGGATGACGCACTAAGTCGAATTGCCATTCAACAGTGACCCCATCGAAAATCAAAACATAGAGATGAATGCAACACGAAACACACGTCAAAAACCAACATCACATGCTTGGTACGAACTGCGCATGCTTATGATCCATATAACAGCGCAGGTCTTAAAATTTAGAGGCAAACTTAACTCTCAATGGGTTTCCCATTGTTTTGCTTGCGAAGGTTATAAACAAAAAAGTTCATACTTTTTAACTGTTTTTTGTTAATATTGCTTAAAATTAACAACATTAAAGAAAATTAAGAATATTACAACCAAAATTGATTCTTGAAAACTAGCAAACCATTTCAATAAGCTAACAAAAACAAAATATTAACACATTTAACTTACTCTCTACGAAAAGTAAACGGTAAAGCTTCAACTACTCTCACTAAAGTGGCTACCTAGAGTCCAAAATGTAAAATATAAGCACAAATGACTTGACAAGCACCAAATGTAACAATAACGAAAGCACTGAAGAAAGTTGAGAAGCAAACTCGACAACCAAGAATTGTATAACAACTTAGCTACATAACCTGCGTTTGGCTTCTTTTTTAATTATAACCTATGGGGAGGTAAGTTTGCTCCTATTTCTCTATCTCATACAACTTCCATGGGGTCAGAAATGTTCCTTAATGCGTCATCCCCTTTATTCAACATCCTTGGAAATAATATAGAAACTTTCTTAATTTTTCACTAAGCGATTCTATATGAGGTTTCCAACTTAACCTATTATCAATGATAACACCCAGATATTTAATGTATTCAGTTTTTCTATTGAGGGACAGTTACATATATCTGTATTTAGGGATAGACTACATTTAGAATCGAAACTTTTTTTTACTATCAATCTCAACAGGCTGCAAAACTATTTTGAATCCTTAGAATGGTATTCAGTAGAAAACGATTCCATCCTTAATAAAAGAGAAAGAAGTCTCTCCACAAAAATATATTCTTGATAGCAAAGCGCTTTCAACCTAACAAGAGGTTCCATCCTTCCTCTTAGGTTCCAAAATCCTCTTAAACATCTGAAATAATATAGAAACTTTCCTAATTGTTTCCTTCTTAATATAGAAACATTCCATCCTTGTTTTTATAATATTGAAAATGAAAGGTTGGTTGAAATCAAAAGCAAGGTGTAACTTAATTACATATTTTAGCTTCCGCTATGTTTATAATGCTCGTAACCTTCACGCTAGTGTGAGTGAAGCAACAGCTAACTCTCAGAGGGTAAAACAACCTATTCAAACGAATAATGGAAACTTAACAAAATCATTATATATGTCAAACAATAAATTAATAATTATAACAAAATTTAATTATTATTAATCTTGTTGATGTTGATTAGAAAAAGTAGTAAAAAATTGTCTGATTAGATAATTATTATAGTATTGTGTTTTTTGTTGTATTATAGTATGGTTGTTAGTTTGCATGGGAGTTGAGTTAATATGCGTTAGTTGTGGGGGTACCTGAGTTTTAAGTAAGGGAATGTACCTGCTACTGGGTTCCCACACAGTTATGAGGGTAAAGGTGCATCTGTTGAACCCTATTGATAACAGTACTTGTCGATAGTTACCTGAAAGCTTTATTTAACCTTAATTTAAAAGAGTTGGAATTGTTAGTGATGGGAAGGCATTGTAGGAAAGGGAAAGTTAAATGTTGCAATGATAAATGTAATGTAAATAATTACATAATAATACAAATTTACTGTCCAAGATTTTATATGCTCAGAGTGTAGAGCAGAGACTATAGATACTTAAACAGAAAGACTGTTGGCTCAATGGTGGGAAAATTAGGATTTCGGTCGACACTAGCGCGGCGGGGGCCTATCTACCTTTCAATTGAGTGGGCGTGTCTTAATTTCCCGCTTTTTGCCCACAGTCAGTTTGAAATTAAATTTTTATACTTTGTATAGTCATACTTCTAACTAGCCGTACCGCTTCGCACGGCCTTGATCGTCTTTAAACATTCACAAAACGCTTCTGGTTACTTTTAAGTTTTTCATTCAAGTAATTTAACAATTTAATTGATTCAATCAGGTAATAAGTGGTTGAAGCTTACATGTGCTAGAAGATAGTTTTTGAAATTTAATGCAGCCTGTATTTTAATTACATCGGCAAGATGCTGCACACATGTGATTAAATATAATTACCCGCAGAATAGATATAATTAAAAGCAGAATAGATATATTATGTGGAGCATCGCTGTATTGTTTAGTCCTGCGAGACGGAGCCAGTAAGTTATGCTTATTTCGAGTATTAATTTGGTGAACATCTGAGTGTGATTTAAATAAATCTGAGTATTGCCTTACAAATTTACATGCTGTCAGAACCAATATAGAATAAACCGTCAAAATCCCATTTTCTATAAAAATGGGTTTGACGGTCTTACCATTCGGGATATTAAAAATTAATCTCAACAATCTCTTTTGCACGAGTAAAACCCTTTTGGATTCTGCACTGACGCTCCAAGTAAGAATGTGACCGGCGATATAAGGGTAAGACCAACCATAATATAACACTAATAAGACATTCCTAGAGAACTTCAGTGAGTGATTCCTAGAGTTGTATGGTTTAAGTTTACGGATCAGATGATAAGCAGAGTTTAATTTATTAACAACTATATTTACATGTTCATGAAAATGAAAGCCATTATCTATTAGCAAACCTAACAGTTTTGCCATTGGGACAGTTGACAATGGACTGGAATCAATTGTTAAGGTAAGTGATCTCTGGACAGTGCGATTAGTGAAAAGAACTGACACGGACTTAGTTTTGTTAACTGATAGACCATTAGCTAAACACCACTCTTCAAAAGCTTTTCACACTAAGTTTATTTTATTCTCTAGATCTTCCAAACTGGAACCAAATATAAGAACTGTGGTGTCATCTGCATAAATAACAATATTTAAGTCAGCACATATTTTTTGAGCCATTTTGGCAAGTCATTAATATAAAGAAGGAATAGTAATGGCCCTAAAATGCTTCCTTGGGGCACTCCTGATAAAATATGAAAGATCTTAGACTTAAAATTGTTAACCTTAACCCCCATGGTGTAGGAGGAAGGAGGGGAGGAGGAGGAAAGCCATATCAAAATACAGGGGCTAGTTTTGTCAACGAACAGGGATTTTTTGAAGTTTTAAATAGTTTAAATTTTATTTTAGGAATCTGTTAGGATATGTTTAGGGATACTCAGAAAAAAAAGTTCCTTAACTTTGCAAAACGTGTCCCGTTTTTCATGTTTTCGTTTGTATATCTTGGAAAAAAAAATATCGAAAATTTTTTTCAATAAAGTTTTAAGCTAAGTAAATTGTCTTGAAACTTATTTTTTGACAATTTACTTAGCTTCAAACTATACTTAAAAGAATTTCTGATATTTGCTGTACTATACTATAAATTGACTGAAAAAACTCAACAATTTGGCGAACTCCTTAAAAATTATAGGGGTCTGAAAAGAATTACTCGTTATCTTCAAATGTTATCTTTGAATTTCCTGCACACAAGTGAAATAACCCAGGTTTCAATAAATGTCCAATTGTTGGAATTTTAAGAGGAGGCGATTTACTTAGATATAGGCCTCTTTAAACCATTTACCGATTGACGTTAAGTCTAGTTCTGAATGTCACGTAGTCTGAGTCTTCACTCACGCAATACTTTACTGCGATGCATAATAGTATACGTTATCGAAGTGAGGGGTAATAACAAGCAGTATAAAAAGAATTCATATCCTTCAAAAGTCAATAGCATATTTATGTTACGGTATCCGGGAAAAAATACACGGGAAAATAATACAGAAAAAAGTATAGGGAAAAATATACGAAAAAAACACACGGAAAAAGTACTTTTTTAAAAATAAAATGTATTTTTTTAATTTTCCTAATTTATACCGTAGGTATGTAGGAAAAGTATTGCGTTTGCAAACAAATCTGAAACCGGAATGAAACCGGAATTATCCGTTTCAGGCGTTTTTAAGGCCTCCTGAGTGGTTTTCTCAAAGTTGTCTGTCTGTATGTGTATGTGTCTGTTATCATTGTAGCTCCTAGTGTACGTATGCTAGAGATTTGAAATTTTGTACAAAAACTAGTCTACCGCTGTAGTTGTGCTAGTCGGAAAATATTTTTTTTAGGATGTCATTAACCCGCAATAACGACTCAGCGAAAATTTCGAAAAATCATAAAACGCGGAAAAATGATACGATCGGATTGAGATTTAGCACGCATGAGACTATGTAAAAGACTAACATATGTGCCAAGTTTGATCTCATGATCAGCATTAGTTCAATTCTTTTTGAATAACTTGTGTACGTTTTTAAAAAAATGGGAAATGGTCCGAGTGAGTTGTAATTTTGTGCATGAATATATAATTATCTAATAAATAAGTACTCTAAGTTTCGTTTCAATACAAGTATATCCATGATTTTTGTTGGATCATAAAAATTAAGGAGCATCGAGCGTGGTCAGTGCTATATGGGTGACCGCTGAAAATTATACGTATGTATTTACTATCTGAAGACGAGCGATGCGATTCCGAAGGCATGTTGCAGTATAAATTTGGCGAACTGCATTTCAAAGGACGATCGCAGCGAGTCCGAAGCTGGGACGATGAGCGTAGGGAATCTGATGCAATGAGAAAAAGTTCCGAGGTATTTGCCACCCGTTTTGTTTTCAATAGGAACGTATTTTTTTATATGAACGTAATTTTTTGTACGACATGATTGAATGGTTGTCTACTGTAATGCTTAAACTACCCTTAAGATATAACACCCTGAAAATTTAGTGCGTTTTTGCAAAAGTCAGCCGATCGATCTTAATCGGTCTGTGTTATAGCGGCCATTTTACCACTACTACCAAAGTGACCAGAGGTAAGTTGGCAAACTCTTTTTGTTCTCTCCTTAAAATAAGTGAATCGACGGTAAACCTAACAAAAATGTTGTCAAGTAACCCACCTTTATTTAGTCACTTTGATCTGCAAAGCCACCTTGATTATGAGACACGCCCCCCGACAAACTATCCCCTACTGACCGCATATTACCCCCTACTGACCACATATTACCCCCTACTGACCGGAATTGACATATTGGAAAACGGATATTTGATCAGAGTGATCTGATTGGTTAACACTGACGAAAGTATCCTTTGTTACCTAATTGGTAATCTGAGGTTTTAAGGGTGAACCGAGCAATACTTTTCTTATATTACTAAGCGATAAAACGCTAAAAAACAAAAGAGAAAAAAACGATTGAAGTAAGAGTAATCAAACTTTGGAAGAAAGGCTTTGACAAAAGATTTTAGTTTAACTAAGTTTAACAGTGTAAGGTTGGTAACACTATTATAACACAATAACACCCTAAACAAAGGAAAAAATAAGAAAAAAACTGACGGGAACTAAGTTACCGAGTTGGCTGCTTTCCTAAAATCTTTTTTATTTCTGCTTTCACTTCCTACAACTTGTTTTTCCAAGTTCTTTTATCGAATTTCCTTTAGAGAAAAATCGCTAATGAGAAATGCGTCATGGCGTGAGTCAAACCTTGGGTCATGGCCAAAATCCGATTAAAAAATCCCTGATCACGAAAAAGTACGTTTTGCAAAATTGTCTAAAAATACACATTTTTAGACCCTATCTTGTAAACACAATACCTTTTGAATGAATAAATATTTTTGTAATTAAGTTTGGTACAAAAATCTACCATGGAGAAGATACAAACCCTGTTGAAAACCAGGGTTAAGCGGTCAGGAAAATTTGCAAACAATCAAGGTTATTTTGCCGCAAAAATGTCCTTTATTATGTTTTTTACGCCGCTGAATCGACCATCACTTATATGCCACTTTATGTGACCAAAATGTCGAAAAACTTGTGGCAAAATGTTGGGAATCAAAATTACAGTTGATGAAAAATTAATTTTGTGAAGGGTGTCGTTTTAATGTTCTTTTGGGTGCTGAATCAAATAGAACCCGTCCAAAGTCGAAACGACCATTTAAAATGACCAGAAAAGTCAAAACGATTGTTGTAAATTACATATTACCCTAAAATACGGCCGTTAATCATCATATTTCTAGTGGGGAATTGTTTTCGATATTTTTTGGGCCTGTGAGTTTCATAAAAATATATCAGTGTCGGTAAAAGCACTCTAAGCCTGGGTTCCTTAGTTCAAATCCTGGTAATGACGCACGTTTTTTATAGTTTTATTTACATTAAATAAGTGTAAAACTACAAATAATTGTAGCGCGGGGGTCCGTATGCCGAGCGAATTTCCATCGGAATGCGTGTTTCCGTGCTTAACAATCCATTTCTTGCTTAAGGTTCCGGTTCATGTTTTATAACTTGAGCAGTTACTTAATTATCAAGCACTACTCGTGACTCACTTTTCTATATTTTTTTTCCAAGGAAATGCGCGAAAACCGTTAAAGATAAACACTAACTGAGCTTTGAGCTAGTGCTAATAATGATGTGCATTGCCAATTTTAATGGCATATTTTTGTATTACCAACAGAATAATTTTGGGCATTTCCTTTGAAAAATACAGAAAAAAAAGTCTCGAGGAGTACTTGATAATTGAGTGACTGCTCAAGTTATAAAGCATAAACCGCAACCTTAAGCAAGAAATGGATTGTTGATCACGGAAACGCGATTCCAAAGGAAATTCGCCCAGTATGCACACCAGCGTGCCAGATTTTTTTTATCTTTAAGTATCTAGAATGTTTGTGGACAGGTTTTTCCTTTTCAGTTATTTTTGGCAATGTATTGTTTTCTTTATTTGAATAGGAAGTGTAAATTTTTTTATCTACTTACGGCAGCAAAACTAGTCATTACTAAACCGTTTTTAAGCTGCAAAATATTGTTTTACTTATGATGTCAAAAGCTCAGGGACTTTTTTTTAGTAATACTCTATCTTCGTGGAAGTTATGGTACATTACAACCGTAAAAAAAACGACTCCCTGAAGTTGTTATGTGAACGGGATTGAACACGGTGTTCAACCCTGAAACTCAGTTTTTATCAGTGTAGAGTCTACATTATAGGTTAAATAATACCATGTGAACAGTTGGGGGTCTAAGACCCAAAAGGGTTGAACATGGGGTAGAAACCCCTGCCAAACTCCGTGTGTGAACGAAGTATGTGTAAATTTTAGAGGCGTCTCGTGTTTTTCGACTTGTAAAAAAAGATTTTTAGCTTGTTTATAATACTTAATTGTTATATTGTTACTTTAAAATATGATATAACATTAGATACTATACAATTTTATAAATTACCTATAAATGTTATTTTAAATAAATTATTGGCAACACTGATATTTTCGGTTTGTTTGTTTTGTTTTGTTTGAATTTCAATCGTCATTTTTATTTATATTTAATTTAATAAATTATTTATAATAATTTAATTTAAAATTATTTATAATAATTTAATTATATAAATTATTTATAATAATTTAATTTATAAATTTAAATCGTCATGTTTTATCGATGTTTGATCGTTTGTTTCGTTACTTGTTTTTCATTTAATTGATTTAAATGAAATTGATTTGAATTGATTTTAATTCAATTTGACATTGATTGAATGAATTGATTTTAATTGATTTAATTAATTTTCATTTCGTTGATTCATTTAAATAAAGTTACAAATTCAAAACGTTGTAAACTATAACTGAAACTGCTATTAAAGTACATTAATGTAAATTACATTAAACATTTACATTAAAGTAAATTAATTTTACTGAAAAAATATAATAACAGTAAAACTGAATCAGAATTAGAGTGAAGAGAATAAACCTAGAAAGATAGTAGGGATTGACGAACACGTGACATTGTAAGAGTGCAACTCCTTCAAACCAGTATTTACTACCTTCCAAATCTCGTTGCAAGTATTTCAAATCCTTTTTCTTGATATTTATATATTTAAATGATTGATTCTTAATAGAACGAAAGAATAAAAAGTCTCTCCACAGTTATAGATTTTATTAAAAGTAAAGCAGAGCGCTTTCGACCTAACAAGAGGTCATCGGCAGTGCCTATTAAACAAAATAATATTTGTTTAATAGGCACTGATGATGACCTCTTGTTAGGTCGAAAGCGCTCTGCTTTACTTTTAATAAAATCTTTAACTGTGGAGAGACTTTTTATTCTTTCGTTCTATTACGATGGACTCCATTTATGCTCATTCTCAAACGATTGATTTTTATTTTAAATTAATAATTAATAGTAATAATTTTGGCTGTCACCAATTTTAAATTCGCTAAAATTAGACAATGAGATATGCCATCAACTGTCACCTTATTAGGTTATTTTTACCTCAATCCGGAATAGAATTCACTCAGTTAAATCTAGAGGATTTCGCCGTGTTGCTGATTTAGCATATTCATATTTATGAATATGCTAAATTTCTTAATTTCTTAAGATTTCTTAATGCACCAACCGGATCTTAATTTAGATTGTCAAATGGAAACGAAACGTATGACAAGCATTCGGGGTTACTAGACTATTGTTTGCTGAAAATCATTAATTAAACTATACCTTCAAAAATATGAAAATTTAATAGGCGTTTAAACAGCGTAGGACCAGGTACCAGGAGCTAAAGGCTTCTATTATAAATTCAGCTTTGGATGTATTGTACCAGTTAATATCCATAACATATTACTTGTTCACAGTTCAGGTATATTATCGTTTCATAGTTCTACAAAGATTAGAGGAAAGTTTACTAGTTGTCTTAAATTCAGAGACAAGTTTGCCTCTAAATTTAAAACTTGCGCTCTTAATGCAATTATTGCAAGCATGTGCAGTTCGTAAGAAGCAAGTGCAGTTTGTTTTTGACATTTGAATTGTGATGAATTCTTCTTTATTTTTTTTATCCTCAACAGGGTCATTTTGTTACATGAAAAATCTATATGTTCCTTGTTCACTGTTGGCATATATTATCCGTTCTTAGCCCCTATAAGGGTTTCATTAGAAATTTTTTGTGTATACAAGAACAAGCAGGAGTATAATTCTATTCGACGCTCAAATTTTTGTTTCAAGTATAGACATTATTGCAATATACAAAGCTGAATAACCCTTTAGAGGCTCATGTTAAGGTTTTATTCTTGGAGGCTCTTTTGGTAGTACTTATATGACGAAGTAGAGATCAATGTAACTTATGCTTTTTGTAAATTAGAAATTGCATAGAGGTATATACTAGAGGGAGCATAGCCTATCTCAATACATTGAGAGGCCTGAAATATCTTTTTGGGGCTCTCAGGGGATCTGTGTAACCTTATTGTAACCTCCTTCAAGAGTGAGTTCAGGTTATGATAAATCAATTGATTTTGGCGGCACTCTTCCAGATTAGGTGTCCCCTTAGGGGTCATCTAAACTAGCTTTGGTGTCATATGGTAAATAGATAGTTTAGGTGTAACTTGTGTTTATTTACTTTTTGAACATTAATTAATTATAAAATGGATATATTTTCCATTAATTTGCAATCATACGGGACTGATGGGAACCAGGGGGTTTATGGGTGGGGGATAATACACTGGAAAATGGATACATTTTCCTTTCATTTGCAATCTTTCGGGACTGATGGGAACCAGGGGTTATGGGTGGGGGATAATACACTGAAAAATGGATATATTAACCTTCAAAAGAATCCTTTTCCAGTCTAGGTGATCTCACAATGTTTCAATAGCTTAAAAGGTGTCATCTAATCTGGAAAAGAGGCTATAGGGATCCTTTTCCAGTTTAGGTGTCCCCTCAATGTTATAATAGATTGAAAGGTGTCATCTAATCTGGAAAAGAGGTTATAGGGATCCTTTTCCAGTTTAGGTGTCCCCTCAATGTTATAATACATTGAGAGGTGTCATCTAATCTGGAAAAGAGGCTATAGGGATCCTTTTCCAGTTTAGGTGTCCCTCAATGTTATAATACATTGAGAGGTGTCATCTAATCTGGAAAAGAGGCTATAGGGATCCTTTTCCAGTTTAATTGTTCTCTAATAAACTAGTATAGATATTTTTTTAACACGGAAAGTGTATCCATGGGTTTTGTCATATCCTCGGGTTTAGCAGCATCGAAAATTGCCACTACATAAACCTTTGGGACTGTTGCAGTTTTTTTCATAAAGATTAAATGAAGAGCGAATAGAGTGCCAATTTGTGTGAACATAAGCATAGGGAAATAATTACTGAGACAAAAAGCTCTGAGGTATCCCGTTCTCAATCATTTTATTTCTTTCTCTTTCATGTACTCTAATTTTAAGCGTTACAATGACTTTATGAAAGTTTTTTGTTTAAATTAATACATAAATATGTCAATACAGCTTTTTGACATTTCTATTTACATGTCAAAAGCTTCACTTTTCATTTATATTTTTCCAAAGTTTTTCTCGTTTTTTTTTCTTATTTATTGAAATAGCTTTATTAAAATGAATCAGTTAAAAGGAACCGCTCTTTTTGAATACTCTCAATAAATCAGACGGGAACTTCAATCTATGGTTACAAGGTAAGTGTTTCCTTCCCTTTTATTAATTATATACTAAATATAATTAGTTTATTTTAGTAGTTTTCCTAATCTATTAAATCTGGAAATATTTGGATTATAATTTAGTTTGCCTATTTATAAATATTTGTATGACTGTTTTTTTGACATTGGTTAAAAATTGTTTAGTACTAAGAAAAATGCTTTTTATGGAACTTTTCGTTTTTCCTGCATCTTGAATATATCATAATAAACTAAATATATTCAAATAATTAGAATGTATTATAATAATTATAATATATTTTCATCTTTAAAGATATTACAATTTATGATATTATTTTATTATAAATTTTTGTTTTGGACTTTTCAGGTTAATGAACAGAGATTTCATCAAACCAGTAGCTAGGAGATGCTACCCGCTGCTCCACGTCATTCAAAACTTTGGCGTCAATTTCCAAGAGGATCTCCTATTCCATCAACGGAATGAAGACCTGGAAGCTGGTGAAATGGACTGAACTTGTTTGTATTAATTAATTAAAATGTCTATTTCCTTGTTTTTATACATAAATATATTTAACCTCTGAATAGGGACTTATGGAACAGTTATATTCATCCATTTTGTAGAGTATTTTCCCCTCCTATTAACCCCCTAGTTCCCATTGGTCCCATTTTTATTTTTTTGGCCTTTAAAATAGGGGACACCTAATCTGGAAAAGTACCATTTTGGCTTCCAACAAAATGGCTTTTGTTTTTTGGATTTTGGCTTCTTGTTTGTGTTTTGATTTGTATTTTTAACATTCTCCTTTATAAGTTATTGTAATTTTGTACTGATTATTTGATTGTACTTATAATCCAAGGTGGTCAGCTTATTTTTTCGATGATTCACAATAAAACAAACATACAGGGCCACTCTAGTAATAATACCTCTATGAGATATTGTGTGTAATTTTTGCATGGATTATTATAAAAAAATATGCATTCATCCGAATAAGTATAATAGGGTTTATAAAAATAAAACAAATAATTTAACAAATTTCACATAAATTTATATAAATAAACATCTTTAATTGTTTTAAAACACATAAATGGAAATGAGTAAGACAGATCTTTATTGAATAATTAATGGTCTGGATTAAAACACAAATGTTCAATATTGGTAACATTGATTTAAATCTAATATGGGGGACACAAACTTAATATTAACATCAAACCAGAATTAAGTTGAGTTAAAATGTTACTTACGTTAAACTTATGCTAAAATAAGTTTCTGGCTAAGTCAGTAAAATTAATTGGTTTCGCTTATTATTTTTTGCGTGTATTGATTTTAAAATGCAAGTATCAAATGCCTTGTCATTAAAATCTTTCGCCGTCGAATCACTGTTGTAAACAGGTTAATCCTTCCTCTTTGAGAAACGATTCGACATCGAAATATTTTAAAGAAACGGGTTTGTTTATTAATTTATCTTAAATTAGAAAGAAGAAAAAGAAGCATTTGAAGTTTACAATAAAATGTTTTTTTTTGTTATTTCATAATTTATTTACATAAATAATAAAAACACCAAGGATCTTTTATGAAGGTAAAGCAAGTGCATTTTGTTTATGTCATTTGTTTTGCGATGAATTCTCCTCTATTTTTTATCCTCTAAGGGGTCACTTTGTTACATGGTGAAATCAACTTCATCTCCATTTAAAGATCCTTAAAAAGTACATGTAACTTGTTCAATAAGACTCTAAATTCTGAAATTTAAATCAATTAGATCGGAGCAATTAAAATTAACCTCACATCATATTATTGCTGATTTCCAGAATAGTAGATCATTCGACAATACAAAAGGCCATAATCACTGTCTTAAAAACAAGACAATACAATATTATTTTAATTATTATATTCAATTTCGTATTTTTAACTTATTTTTAACATTTTAATTTCACTTTTTGTTATTTTTTTATAATTATTTGTTTGTTAGGAGCTGATGATGACCTTTGGTTGTTTAAAAGCTGCTTATGCTGTATTTTAACAAAATATTTACGTAAGTGGAGAGAATTATTTTATTAATTTAATTAAGATATTAGTGTTACTGCCTTATTTGTTTGTCGAGCACTAATTATTTATATTGTGAAAATTCACAAAATAAGTCATGTTGTATTTCTGATAGTCAGCTTATAGAACCGGTGGAATTTCCATTTTTGTGGAGTAGTAGGGCCTTAACAAACGCTCGAACAATTGATTTAACAAAAATGTTTTTTTTTACTTAAATAATTTAGCACCAATCTCATTTCCACATTATATTCTTTTCAATTTCATCAAATTTAAGTATTACAAAAAAATCATATAAAGTACAAAATGATCACAATACTTTCTCTTACATCTACCGTAGTAGGTGAGGAAAGTAAAAATTAAATAAACGTAATAAAAGAGCGTCGATTCATTTACATTATACAAAAATTTATTAGATAATTGTAGTAGTTTGTAGAAAATTTTGTACGACAAATTTAGATTGTGAAAATACTTAGAAATTTCTTAATTTTAAAGAAATATTCAAAAAATGGTAGTACATCTTTATTGGCATGTTAGTACATATTTAATATTACATGATATTTTTTAATCCATATTTGATAGAATGTTTATTTGTATCAATATTTCAAAAAAAGGAGCATTTTTGTAAAAATGCTTTAGTCCTAGAGCCAGGCTAATAAAATGTGACTCATTTTGTACTACTTCAAACCAAATTTTTCTAAATATATGCCCTAAATTTTGAAGGAAAAGCATAGTCTGCCTATCCAGAGTGGAGCCCTTTATATGAATGAGCTTGCTAAAAATATTAGAAAATCATACAAATTCTAGTTTTCTTGCAATAAGTGGTTCCCTGTAGGTCGTATGCAAAACATTTTTTTAAAGCTGATAATTTTCCTCTAAAACGAGTGTTTTTCGTCAAAATCAGAAAATACGACTAAATTTATGATATTTGTTAAATGTCCAAAAAAATGCACAAAAAGCCAATATTTTTCCAAAAAAAATCGCTGACTTTGCATAAATTAACAATTTTTCAGTGTTTTTGAAAGAGCCATAACTTTGGTTGAAAGTATCCGATTTCGATTATTAAACACTCGCTTTATAAAACATATTATCATCTTTAAAAAATTTCCTATTCATGTTTTTCTCACAAACCAATGGGAACCACTTATTTCAAGAAAACTGAAATTAGTGCGATTTTATAAAATTTTGAGCATGCGCAATCATACGAAGGAGTCCACTCTGGATAGGCAGACTATGTTTTTTCTTCATATTTTAAGGTATATTTTCAGAAATATTTGGTTTGAAGTAGTACAAAATAAGTCATATTTTTTCAGCTTCGGCTCTTGAAAGCTCTTTTTTAACCGCGGGTTACTCGACTCTTATAAAATGGGGTTACAAAAAAAACAAGGCTTATATCCACTGTACTGGACAGTATACGTCACGAAAGTTCATGAAGGATTTTGAATAAAAGGGATAACGTATTAAAGAACTTTTCTGACCCCATGAACGTAGTATACAAGAGAGAGAAATTAGAGCAAACTTATCTTCCCATGTTAATAGCAAAAACGGTGCGGGGGGCCACCTATAGCTCCCTGTGGCCACTTTGCGGCCATATGATTTGTTTGACATATTTAATTTGCACACGACCCACAGGGAACTACTTATTTAAAAAAAATTGAAATTTGTGCGATTTTATAAAATTTTGAGCATGCGCAATCATACGAAGGGCTCCACTCTGGATAGACATATATAAGTGGCTAAACTTACTATAAGAGGCTACCACAAACTTTTAAATGCGTTAGTCAACAAACGTGATTTGTTTACATTATGCTATATATGTCAATCGATAAAATCGGAAGTAATACTGTTAATAGAATGTAACTTCGTATTTGTGTTAACTATACATATTGTGATCGTAGTACAAGTGTGAAAATATTTTTGACGTCACAAATATTTTATAAACAAGAGAGTTAGGGACATTGTAAAGGACGATTTTCAAAATGTAAACGTAAACGTCCCGAGAGAGCGTTCGAAAGTTATCGTGTCCCCTAGAATGAAAATCTAGGAACAAAAACTCATACATACATACGAACTGTCGGAAGGTAAGTTTGCCTCTAAATTTAGGAATTGCGCAGTCAATTTACTGATTGTAAGCATGCGCTGTTCGTAACAAGCATGTGTAGTTTGTTCATAACATGTGTTTGTGATGGATTTTTTTGTTTTTGATAATGCCACTTTGTTATATGGCAAATCGACTAAGTACGTCATCCCCTTTATTCAAGATCTTTGTTTAGCTTAATAAATCAATGCTATTATAGTATAACACACGGCTAAAATCAATTGATAGCCCACCAAAATCTAAATGCTTTCAACCCTTTTGTTTAAAAAAATTCTGGCGCGGTGGTCCGCATGTCGGGCGAATTTCCTTTGGATGCGTGTTTCCGTGCTTTTTACATTATATAAGTTTACAACTTACTAAATAAATAATTCCGGCGCGGTGTCCGCTGTCGGGCGAATTTCATTTAGAATGCCTGTTTCCGTGCTAAACAACCCATTTCTTGCTTAAGGTTCTGGTTCATGCTTTAGAACCTAAGCAGTTACTCAATTGTCAAGCACTGCTCGTAACTCATTTTGTCTGTATTTTCCAAAGGAAATGCGCATAATCATCCAGTTGTTGTACAAAACCATGCCTCTAAATTAGAAGTACGCACTATTATTTGCACTAGTTTAAAGCTTAGTTACTTATCTTTAAGCTTAGTCAGTTATCTTTAAAGGTTTTAGCGCATTTCCTTTGGAAAATACAGACAAAATGAGTTACGAGCAGTGCTTGACAATTGAGTAACTGCTTAGGTTCTAAAGCATGAACCAGAACCTTAAGCAAGAATGGGTTGTTTAGCACGGAAACAGGCATTCTAAATGAATTCGCCCGACAGCGGACCACCGCGCCGGAATTATTTATTTAGTATTGTAAACTTATATAATGTAAAAAGCACGGAAACACGCATCAAAGGAAATTCGCCCGACATGCGGACCACCGCGCCAGAATTATTTTCTGTTTAAACTTATATTAGGTAAAAAAACGATAAAAAATTATCGACCCTTCCAGGATGTGAACCCAGGTACCCTGAGTTTGAGTGGTCGTATTGACTCCGGACCACTGCCATTCAACTCAGAGGCCCAAAAAACATTGAAAACGACACCCTACTCGAAATTTAATTTTCAACGACCGTAATGTTGGTTTTCTATAATTTTTGTGGTTTTTTCGACTTTTTGGTAACTTAAAGTGGTCGTATCGACTTCGGACCGGTTTCATTCGATTCAGCGCCCAAAATTACATAGAAAACGACGCCCTACTCGAAATTTATTTTTTATCGACCTAAATTTTGGTTTTTGGTAATTTACAATGGTTTTTTCGATTTTTAGGTCACTTAGAGTGGTCGTATCGACTTCGGACCGGTTTCATTCGATTCAGCGTCTCAAAAACATAAATATTGACCTTTTTCGCGGCAAAAAATATTAACCCTGAATTTTGCTGATTTTTTTGAAAATTTCGCTGACTCAGCAAACCGGGTTAATGACGTCACAAAAACCTGGTTTTCAATAGGGTTCGTGTCCTCCCGAAGGTTGATTTTTGTACCAAGTTTGGTTAAAAAATATTAATCCGTTCGAAAAGATAGAGTGTTTACAAGAAAGTGTCTAGAAATACATATATATATTATATATATATATATATATATATATATATATATATATATATATATATATATATTATATATATATATATTATATTATATATATATATATATATATATATATATATATATATATATATATTATATATATATATAAAGTTTTCAAAAAAGTATTTTTTCGTCATAAGGGACCTCTGAAACGGATTTGTGTCGTGGTCCGAGGTTCGAATTCCGCCATGACGCCTATCCCATTAGGCGAATTTTCAAAGGAAATTCGCTAAAAATAAAGATGTTTTAGTATAGGCAACCAAAAGATGGAAAAAACCTTAACCTTTACTACTTTTTGTTTAATTAAAAAATATACACAATTAAAAAAAAATGTATACACATATTTGGTGTATAAATGTATTTTTAATTGTGTATACATATACACAATTAAAACATAAATTATTTTTTTTTTTAATTTATTTTTTTACAAAAATAAATAACTTAGAATAAACAAGTAAGAAATTAAAAAAATATCTCTTTAGTACAACATAAAAATTCAACAATAATATTTTATAATTATTAAAAAACTCATTAAGTACTAAGAAGGTACTGTTTTACAAGCAATTTTAGTACTTCATTTAATATTGTTCCGTTTAACAATTTTTATATGAATAGTTCCTTAAATAACTTTTTTTTAAATAAATAATTTTAGATATTTGTTAGGATTCGGGAAGTAGAATGACTGTTATGCGTAGTTAATTAACTGGTCGTTTAATTAAAATTCAAGTAATTTAAAATATTAATAAACGCAGTATTTGTATTTTTATACAATTAATATTTTTTGTTGATTTTTTACAATAAATTATTTTTATAAATTGTTAATTAGTTTGTAATTTAAAAAATTATATTTTTATTCATAACTTTATAAATAAATTTTATGAATTATTTTCTAAATTGAACTGTGCGTATAACTTAACGTTCATTTGTTGTAATTAATAATGATGATAATAATTAATAAGACAGATTATAGCATAAGATTACTGTAATCGTAAGAAGTAATAAGGTAGAACCAGGGGATTATTTAGATACATGCTTCATGGTAGAACTGTATATTTTGTGGGCAATATCGGAAATGCGGGCTATGTCCACACTGGTTTTCTTGAGCAATTTGGGAAATATGACTGAATATGTTTGTGCACCATGCCCGCTTTAGGTTAGGCAATTTGGTCACAATTCATTTTTTTACACAATGTTAGTTTTAATTAATTTAAATTAAACTAGCATAATAAACTTCGTAGGCCTCAGACCACATAATAACTGCGTGGGATTCACCGGTCATCACCGGAAGACCTAAATTTTAAAACTAGTATGTTGAATTTTTACTAGACATTGTAAATTAGTAAAAATAGTTTTCGATTATAAAACAAATTAAGTGCGAGGTACCTTAGATCTTTTCCTCTACACATCAGATACGCTACGCACATCCATATTTTTCGCTCTAGTTTGGCATTGTGCACAATGTCAGCATTGACCATATTGCCCCCAATATAGACACCAGCATGTAAAAACAACTTACTAAAACCTTACCTTAAAAACTGTCTTAAAATTATATATCACTGCAATACAGTACAATTTATTTTATACCAAACTATATCTATTTACACGTAAATAAAAGACATATACAACACAAAGGTTCATTCATAAATACATTTAAATTTTCAAAAACATCTCGCATGACCATTAAGAATAATGTGACGCCATGGTTTCCATTATTTACAGAAACAATAAAAATATAAATATCTATTAATTTTAAAACCCCTTGAACTTTCATAGTAGGCAAGGTGTATGTATATTATATATAGGGTGATCAAAAAGTCTACCCACATCTTCAATTTTGAACTGTTGGCCATAAATGATCAACTTGGGTAGTTTTCTGTGTAAAGAGAATTTTTTCTAGTTTCGAGACATTTTGTCCCTTGCATAGTTTTGCCTAAGATCGCTATTTTGGCGGAAATAAGTGCCAAAAGAATAAAAATTGGACAGTCCAACTTAAAATTGTCCAACTTTAGATTTTATTAGTAAAAACCGGTGTTGCTTACACCATCATTAAAAAGAAGTCCCTTTTGCACAAAAAGGTACACTAAGTTTCATTATTTTATAGCTAGGAGTTAAAAATTTAAGAGGAGGGGACTTTTGGACAACCCTATAGAAATAAGGTATTAAATACTAAATAATCACATTATAATATTTAAAGGTTGCGCAAACTGACATCCGTTAACATCAAAGCATTTCTTAGTAAATTTCCTTCGTTTGACCGTAAAAGGCAATTTTTACAATTATCAATCAAATACAATTTAGAATGCAAATTTTACGATATCACACATTTTTGTTTGTTAAGATGAGAATCAAAGTATACTTTATAACATTTTTCTTTTCAATCCACTTTTAAAGTCTTATGAAAACCAATTTAGAAAAAGCCGAGAAACTTAATTTTTTGATTGTCACTTACATTCATCAGTTAGTTATACACTTGATAATACAAAAACGAAAAAAAACAAGAACAGAGCTCGGTGAAGTTCTGAATCAAATTTACTTCACGAGATAATTTAATTAGCTGAGCTAAATGTTTAATTAATTTAATAAACTTTGTACAAAACAAAAGTAATTTATAATGTTTATGTTTTAACGTATTAAGAGCAAAAACCCAACCAAGTATCCAAGTTGGTAAATAAAATCAGTGTTAAGCACATTGCTTCACACTTCGGCGGCACAAGTTGTGTTAATTGTGCCCTAAACCTTAGGACACAAGGTTAGTAAGTAAGACGCCAAATAAATGGGCTACTTAATAGGGGTTGAACAAGTGTTCACACTCTCCCTTCTAAATGCAATATATTTTATTCTAGAACTATTTACCGATAATGATGGTTAAGGACTTTTGGTGGTGACCCCGTCAATGAAGAGGATAAATACAACGGTTCTTTTTAACTGTGGGAGGCGTCTTCTGGGAATGATGACACATCGCACACATGAATGAATGAAGACACAGGCATCGCATTCTGGAGGCATCTTCAGGGATGTAGGACATCATAGAATATTCTACAATCTTTGATGTCCTACATCTCTGAAGATGTCTCCAGAATGTGATGCATGTGGAGGCATCTTCAGGGATGTAGGACATCATAGAATATTCTACAATCTTTGATGTCCTACATCCCTGAAGATCCCTCCAGAATGTGATGCATGTGAAGGCATCTTTAGGGAACTAGGACATCATAGAATATGCTACAATCTTTGATGTCCTACATCTCTGAAGATGTCTCCAGAATGTGATGCATGTGGAGGCATCTTTAGGGATGTAGGACATCATAGAATATTCTAGATGTCCTACATGATCCCTCCAGAATGTGATGCATGTGAAGGCATCTTTAGGGAACTAGGACATCATAGAATATGCTACAATCTTTGATGTCCTACATCCCTGAAGATGCCTCCAGAATGTGATGCATGTGGAGGCATCTTCAGGGAAGTAGGACATCGTAGAATATTTTACGTCCCTGAAGATGCCTCCACAGAGGAAGCGATACGTCAGAATCATCATATCCACTAATATGGTCATCACCGGCAGATCGCAACTTTCGTTTTAATATCTGCAGAACCGTTCGTTATTATTTACCAGATGTGACGTAATGGTAGACTATCTTAAACTGGTTATCATGGTACGAACGGTTATATCAGAATGATAATAACTTATTAATAAGTATAAAACAATAGTTTATCTTAAGTACAGCAGTTAGTTATAGACAAACTAACAGTACGCATTAGTATGATTACTTACACTACGTAATTATGTAAAAAATACTGCAAAACCCGTAAAATACCACCAAATATTTTTGTCCACTCGACAAAATTTAGAACAAAATCACTTAAAATCTATAATTAACATATATACCAAAATGTTTGACTAATAATTAAAAACTCAAAATGTCGGAATAAGTTTAAACAACAATAACATTAGGGCTCGTAACATTGATTATTATTTAAACATACATGGACATTTATTAACTTAAAGTTATATTACTTAACCTGAAGTGTTTACAATTAATATTAAAATATAATTTACAATATAAAGGATCACCTTGTAGATTGTGAAAAGAGTTAATATTAATACACGTGATGATAGAATTGTGAAAGGCTTGGTCTAGGATTAGTCGTTAATTAAAATGACACCTGATCCACAGTACTACCCCAGGGTACTACCCTGCCCAAAATCATGAAATGAATAGAGAGCTGTACTTAATTCTTAAAGTTGGCAGCACTGATTGGTGATAAGAGCTATGACAAGGCCTTCATTTTCCAAAAAATACCGTAACTTTATGGGGGATTTGACTAAAGGTAGATTCATTTAAATATGTTCAATGTTTGAGAAAAAAATTATGCGTTTTAGTTAAATTGTATGTTCTTATATATTCTTTATTCAAAAGAAATAAACTTAAATATAATTTTCAATCTATAAAAATCAGTTTATATGAAAAATCCAATCGTAAAAGATAGGATGTTTGGAAAATGATTTGTGGTGGGAACTTGTAAATCTCCCCATTAGGTAATCTACAGGTTATCTTTGTTCAGCTGTCTTCTATAGTGGTATACATAGAGATCTATACTAGAAAGGGCATAGCCTATCTCAATGCATTGAAAGGTCTGAAACATCATTTTGGTGCTCTCAGGGGCTCTGTGTAACCTCATTGCAACCTCCTTCAAGAGTGAGTTAAGATTATAATGTTTATGTTTTGAATTGTATTTTTAACGTTCTACCATATAAGTTATTGTAATTTTGTACTGATTATTTGATCATATTTTTAGCGAAGGTTGTCAGGTTTCTTTTCGATGTTTCAAAATTAACCTGTAGGGACTCTATAGTAACATATATGGTGGTATATATATTTGTATTGATTTCGTCAAATTATGAAGTCATGAGTAATTAAACTCTCTTTTAGATGTTAAGAAAAACGTCGAAACTGATCAAAACAAAATTGAATGTTTACTTTCCCTAATATATATCGTAGGTGCGTGTGAAAAGTACCGTGTTTATCGTACGGAAATCTGGATTTCTCCTGAATTATCCGTTTTGAATGTTTTTAAGACCTCCTGAGTGTTTTTTTCGAAGTTGTGTTTGTGTGTATTGTATATAAATGTATGCGTGCGTTTGTTTGTTATCATTGTAGCTCCCAAAGTGTTTATACTAGGCACAGAAATACATCTTTAGGGTAGTTATACTATCAAAAAAATAATTGTTTATTTCATAGCAAAAAGCTATGTTTGGCTAGCTATTGTTTTTTTGTTTTGTTTTTGTTTGTTTTGTTGTTCAATAATTGTCGCAAAATCACAAACGCGGAAAAATGTTTTGCTCATATTGAAATTACCTACGTACGTAGTCCTTTATAAACAAAACAAGTGTGCGAAGTTGTATTTCATTATCAGCATTAGTTTCATTGTTTTCAAATGAAATAAATCTTTTAAAAAATCGTAAAATAATCCAATTGAGTTGAAATTTGGTTCAAGTATATTTCTTTAACTAAGAAAATCGTATACTAATATTTATCAATATTGTTAGGCAGCATTAGGCGATGTCAGACTCGAATAAATGTCCGTTAAGGATTAAAACGACATCGATCTTATCCGTCTGATGAGATCGAAGCGAGTCAGAAGAAGTTATTGCAATATAAATTAGATAACTATTATATTCTGAGGACGAGTAAAGGGAGTGCGAAGTGGGAGCATGAGCGTAGCGGAAGGAGTGGGAGGATGTGAGTAGCGGAAGGAGTGGGAGGATGAGCGTAGCGGAAGGAGTGGGAGGATGTGAGTAGCGGAAGGAGTGGGAGGATGAGCGTAGCGGAAGGAGTGGGAGGATGTGAGTAGCGGAAGGAGTGGGAGGATGAGCGTAGCGGAAGGAGTGGGAGGATGAGCGTAGCGGAAGGAGTGGGAGGATGAGCGTAGCGGATGGAGGTAGCGGATAAGCGTAGCGGGAGTGGAGTGAGCTTAGCGGAGGAGTGGGAGGATGAGCGGACGATCCGATAAGTCGAGGATAAGTTCTGAGGCACCTAATATCCAATTTTTACTCCACTTAAACTTTGTTTGGAAGATATTAAAAATAAATTAAATATGATGTCCTTACTATCTAATTTTAAACCAAGATAAACAATATTTTGACTTTGAATTATGTACAAACACGTCTATAGATACAGACAGACTTGGTATAATATCTAAATTGATATTGGTATTATCAAAAATCAAAAATATCGATTATTTTACAATATTAATGCTATACCAAAAGTAAATTCAATTAGAGTTAGAAACGTTCTCAGAATCTGCTTGAAAATAATTAATTTGTCTAGTTACTCAATACCAATGCCTCACTACTAATACGTCCGATAACTCAATTTAAACATAATTAATTCAAAATATATGCAAGCTTTTCACCTCAGTAAAGGTATCCTGTTATTAATAAATCAACCAATATTTAGATGTTTAGTTATAATCTGCCGCAAAATAAAACATTTAGCAGTGATCCCTACGCGATCTAATTTAATATGACGCCACAGAGAAAATATTTTCCGCATAGCGCAATTAGACTTAAGCATTAATAAGTTTCAACTTTCCAGCATAATCACTATGGAGATCGTAAAAACATTTGAAACGGGTAATTTTAGAATAATACTATATATAGAAGGAGCACTACTGATAACACGAAAGCCGGTTCACTGGCACCTAAGTAATACTGCCAACCTAACAAAATAAAATGTTTTTTAAACAAAGTTGGCAATATTTCCGGTTGTTGAAGTATTTAATCAAATTATTTATTAATGCTTCATTACTTATTAATTCTAAATGTATAAAATGGTTAATTATAATATTTTAGGTATAAGAAAATGTATTTGAACGATTATAACAAGAAAAATTTTAATTATGCATTATCGAGATGGCCGATAGTTTGATACGTCTTGTGTTTACTTAAAATAATGCAAGTCATTTACAGAGGGAATATTTTTCATATTATTTTACGACTATTTCTTTCTCGTGTTTATGAAAAATATAGTTTGTTTTTTAATAAACAAAATTTGTCCAATAGATCCGTGTTTACCCACGTATGTAAATGAAACAAACTTATTTAGTTTACGAAATAAATAATAATGTGTATCATTGTGTTCAAAAAATAGTATATGAGACTATTGTATGGCGTCAGAACTGGATATTGCATTGTTACTGTATTGCTATCATAGTGGGGAAGTCAAAATATTTAAATACGACAGGAACTAATAAAAATTTAAATAATGGCGGGCTAGCACACCGACTATGTAAGGATGGCAACATAAAAGCAAAAAAAAATACGTTGTTGTCAGGTTGGCAGCATTACTTAGTTGCACCAGTCAACTGGCTTTCGTGTTATCAGTGGAATTACATTGTGTTTACGGTCCTGTGCTCCTTCTATAAATAGTATTATTCTAAGCGGGTAATTCATAAGAAATATTGATTTTAGATTTATAGTGTAAGCACAATTATTTTCCTGTATACTGAGGATGTAAAAAAGGGAAAATTAAAATAGTTATGAAGAAATTTAAATAGAATAAGAAGTATATAATTTAATTTAGACCAACATTAAAACCCTCGTATGCCGCCATTATTCCTTTGGACAACTCGCACAAAAATAACATTCCGAAAGCTTAGAATAATACCAGTTCAGAAGAAGCATTGGACCAGTTGTACCATAAAAACAACGGAATTTTACTGATAACACGAAAGCGTGTTCACTGGTGCTCTTTAGTAGAGGTACCACCCTAACAAATATAAATGTGTCATAAATATCCATTAATAAAGAAAGTTCATATAAAACAAATATTATAACATAAATACAGGCTAATTATTTAATAAAATTGGTTATAGAAAGCAAAATGGCTAACGAAGTTCGAGAATCTACATTTAGTTGACAAGGACTACTTTTTAAATATTTTTTTATTAAAAAAGTTGAAATACAATTTAAAATGTTTCAAAAATTATAATGTACTATTATTTAGATTAGATTAGTATTTACTAAATAATGGAGCATTAATTTAAAATATAAGTACATAATCCAGCAGATCATAAGAAAATTGTATATTGTTAAGGTGGCAGCATTACTTAAGACTACCAATGAACCAGCCTTAGAATAATACTATGTATAGAAGGAGCACAGGACCGTAAACACATTGTAATTCCACTGATAACACGAAAGCCGGTTGACTGGTGCACTAAAGTAATGCTGCTAACCTGACAACAAAACATTATTTTAAACATTTTTCTTAAATATCTTTTAATGAAGAAAGATCGTAAAGAACAAATATAATAACTTTAAAAACCTGCTGAGTATTTAATAAAACCGGTCTTAGATGGCAAAAGGGTGGCGGAATACAAGAATCTACATTTAGTTGACGAGGACTACTTTTTATATATAATTTTAATAAATACGTTAAACTACAATTTAAAATGCTTTTAATATTGTAATGCACCGATATTTATATTAGTATTGTATGAATAATCAATCATTAATTAATAATAGAACATAATAATTCAGCAACCGGAAGTATTGCCAACTTTTTTTTAGAAAATTGTATTTTAGGGTGGCAGCATTACTTAGTTGCAGCAGTCAACCGGCTTTCGTGTTATCAGTAGTGCTCCTTCTATATATAGTATTATTCTAAGGAACCAGCTTTGTTGTTATCAGTTATGCTTATTCCATGTATAGTATTATTTTAGGTCCGAACAGTCAATTGTTTCTTGATAAAAGTTAAAGAAAGAAAAGTTGTTATCGTGTTCTTGTCAAAGTAATAAAATTACAAATACTTGTAACAATATTATGAATATCCATTATTTGCTGAATTTAGCTGCGTGTTTTGCTCATGCCTTAGGATTCTGGAGAAGAAGCTTTATTTAGGAAAACGCTAGTAATTACTACAAGAGTGTACAAATATATTTTCATTCAGCAACAAGTGTTTTTCATAGATGTTTTAAATCTCAGCTGAACAAAATAATCTTTAAATCTTAGCTGTACTAAATATTCTTTTAAAGGAATGAAATAATCTTGTCAAGAAATGAAACCAGACCTAACTCTATCCTGTCATTAGTGTATTACTTATAAAATACATAATCATAAAGTACATATATAATTAATACATATAGTTTTACACATAATCAGAACAGTACAATTACACAAATTATGTTAAATATAAAACACCCTTAATCACATATATACACATAGAAAATGTTAATTCTTTTTATGTACATAAATTCGGTTTGGTTTTTAAAAAGGCTTGTAGACAAAAAAATACAATGCTTGTTTCTGCAGATAAAATATCAAATAAACACGATATTCAAGTAGAGTAAAAAAGCTATATTTAGGCGATTTCTTACTCTAGCAATCGCTTATATTTTGTCTTCAGAAACATTTAGGCCCGTATCAAAGACGTTTCCTAACATTTTCCTAACATTCTCCTAACATTTTTCCTAACTTTCCTAACATTTTCCTAACTCCTAACATTCTCCTAACATTTTCCTAACATTCTCCTATCGTGTTTCAAAAGTCATTTAGAGGCTTCGCATGATTTATTTAGTAAGAACCTAAGGTAGTTAAGTCAAAAAAGTGATACCATTGTAAGTAACGTAATATATCGCAAAATATCAATGTTATTAACTTATTACCTGGATTTACGACACACTTTGTCATTAACAACAATGCGGCCTTGCTTTGGCGAATGTTAAATATATTAGAAACTTTATTTACATATGTTTTCAGTAAACAGTAGAGTTAATACAAATACAATGTTCAATTATTGTAACAGCTTTCATAAATAAAGCAGTATCAAGCGTTTCAAGTCAGGTTGTACGAATCTAAAGGTGTCTAAATCAAGACCTGTTAATCAGTGCAACACTGTTTTCATTTTTCTAAATAGTTTACAATTTTGTTTTTCGTATTTTGTCATGAAATTAAAATGAAAATAAAATGCAAATCATTCTCTAGTTTCAAACCTTCACTTGGTCAAGGTCACGCACTTCCACATTAGATATACTTTAAAATAATCGTCAACTATAAATAAGTTTGTTGTCATTACAAATTTACGTATTTTAAGGGAGTTTATTCTTTGCCAGGTTTGTTTACAAATCATTTGTTTATTTTTGTAGAATATCTCAATATTATTAGTTTTACAGTTCTCTCCTAGGTAGCGCTAGTTGTCAAAAATGTCCTTATACGTAAAATTGAGGTTCAAATTATTGTAAAGATAAATAACAAAATTAAGTTATAATTAACTCCAATGTAAGTTTTTATTCTATTTATGGTATATTAACGTTTTAGCACGAATAAATTTACGTAAAATCATTCCTAGGGTTGATTTTTTAAAAGCTAGGAGAAGCTAGGAAAAGCTAGGAAAACACCTAGGAGAGATTTCAAAAAATGATTCTGAATACCGCTAGGCCTAGGAGAAAGCTATATTTTTGTTTGTGTAAAATTTTTTTGGTATAATAATGGCTGAATTATTCACACCGGACCAACTGAATTTCCTCTTTGAATCGATAGCTCGCCACAAACAGACCATAGAAAATAAAAAATCTGATTGTGTTAAAAGAATTTCAGGGTAAACTCCCTAATAGTAAGGTAAGTGGATTAATAGTAACTTATATTATGTAAATTTATGTAGATAGTTATTAATACGACAAAGAGTGTCGTAAATCCAGGTAATAAGTTAATAACATTGATATTTTGCGATATATTACGTTATTTACAATGGTATCACTTTTTGACTTAACTACCTTAGGTTCTTTAAAAAAAAATCATGCGAAGCCTCTAAATGACTTTTAAAACACGGGAACGATCATTTAAATATCGTGGCTTAAAAACATTTCCCTTACCTAAACCTAAGGTGAGTGTTAGGAGAATGTTAGGAGTTAGGACAATGTTAGGAGAATGTTAGGAGAATGTTAGGAAAATGTTAGGAAAATGTTAGGAAAAAGTTAGGAAAATGTTAGGAAAAAGTTAGGTGTTAGGAGAATGTTAGGAAAAAGTTAGGAGAATGTTAGGAAAATGTTAGGAAAATGTTAGGAAAACGTCTTTGAATACGGGCCTTAGATTTTTCAAAATTACCAATACAATGTAGTAACAATCATTATTATTAGCATCATATACCTTTTGTGGCAGGATGTCTCGGTGGTTTAATAGTTAGCACGTCCGCCTGCTAACCAGACAGTCCGGGTTCGATCCCGCGGGGCCACTAAGATTTTTATGCGAGGGATGGAAATCCTTTCATGTGCTGTCCATCGAAAGGGACGTTAAGCCGGTGGTTCCGAGCCTGTGCGATGTTAGGCGCCCAATCTTCCCTACATTCTAATAACTGCATTAGCAAAAAATTGGAACTTTTCCTCATCATATCAGGCTCGCTACGCTCATCCTCCCTGGTTCGGACTACGCTAGATGCTGCTTAACTTTTATGATCCAGCAAAAATCATTGATTTATTTGTCATATTGACTCGAAACTTAGTATTGTTACTTTTATATAATCAGACCAGTCTCCCATTATTAATGGAATAAGATGCTTTAATAAATTACCTGAATCTATAATTGAACTACCTCTCAAAACTTTTAAGAAAACGCTTAAATTTATGCTGCTTCAGAAATCTTATTATTCTATAAATCAATTTTTATTAGATGATTTGGTGTTTCCTCCTCTTTAATAATTGTGGTTGTTTTTTTTGTGAGTTTTATGTAATAATGTTTTTTAATTCACTTTGTACTCGTTTTTTAATTTGTTATTGCATGTTGTTGCATTTTGACATTTTTGACAATTGAGATACTTTCCTTGGGAAGTAACCTCAAGTATTTAAATAAATAAATAAATAAATAAATATAAAGGTATACACTTGTACTAAATATCAACTCGATTGGATCTTTCTGGTACTTTACAATAAATGTATGTTTACAAAAAAATGTAAACAAGCCATTTGATAAAATTTAAACTGATGCTGGCATGAGATGAAAATTAACGAATAAGTTGCTCTTATAAATGGCTACATGCCTGTCAAATCTCAATTTGATCGCATAATTTTTTCGCGTTTTATGATTTTTCGAAATTTTTCCTAAGTCATTGTTGACAGTTAATGAAGTTATAAAAAACATATTTTCCGAATAGCACAACTTCAGTTATAGAATGATTTTTGTACAAAGATTGAGCTCTCTAGCCTAAATACACTGGGAGCTACGATGATAGCAGACAGACACACAGATAGACAACTCTTTGAAAACCGCTGAAAAAGCCTTAAAAACACCTGAAACGGATAATTCCGGTTACATCCCGGTTTCGGATCTTTTGTAAACACAATACTTTCCTATATACATACAGTATAAATGAGAAAAAGTAATAATGAAAATAAATAAAGTAGAAACAGTTGAGGGCCAAGTTGTTCACCCTGGGGAACCCCGGTCTTCAACGTATCGATACGTTTTCATGTATTTCGTAAAGCATTTTGATTTGTTTTTTAGTAACTTAAATTGATATTTAAACGAATATGCCTGATCAAATTTAAATAAAACTGAGCTACTCCCATTTTCAATCCCGCCTTCGATCAATCTTAAACGCGTAATTTGTTTTGTGGAAATTCGCTAAAAAGCAATTGAAAATGAAACAACTAGACAAGTGTGAGGTGAGAAGTAATAACTCAAAGTATTAACAAGAAGGTGGAATATAAAAGCTTCTTAAATAAACAGTAATATTTATAGCTTTATCAATAATGTTGATTATTAGAAGAAAGTTTAGAAGATATTGAGCTTAAGAAAACCAATAAAACATATTACCCTTGCAATTTTTTATATTTATGGATTTGCGAAGTAAAATCTCATATAAATTTAGATCTGTAAAAAAAGTTTATATACGGTATCAGAATTTTATGATTTTCTCTTCTAAACAGCCATGCAAAGCCTTAATAATATATTGGAAGGGTTTTTGGGTTAAGTACCATTCTTAGTTTGGTGTTTAAGTGAGGTTATAAATTACTACACCCCTTCCCCAAGTTTGGAGGAGCCCTTGAAATTCTTGGCCCCAAGAGATGATAAAATCTCTTATAGGATGTAATATCATCCCCTTAAACGTTATGTAATAATAAACAATAATCGTTTTAAAGAGAGAGAGAGGAAATAAAGTGTGTGAGAGAGATATAGTGAGAGTGTGTTTATATGAGAGAAAGAGGGGGGGGGGGAGATTACCTAAAATATAATAAATATGTTATAGAAATTTATTGGGTGGTTGTCGTACTTTATAAGAAAAGTTTCATTGTTTTTCTTTTGTCTAAATTTTACTTTATCAAAAGTAAAAAGACAAGAAAAAATTCTCGACAAGATCAATTCGAGATAGATTTGAAAGTGTTTGAGGACCAATACAAAATTTTATTTAATATTTGAAAATGTTTCAAGCAGTGAATACTATGAAGCAACTTGGTCTCTTCGCAAAGTATCAACATAAGCCATTAAAATACTTATTATTAAAAGCCGAATTCTGTGATTCAAATGGTTAAATGTATTAAGGACTTTCTTTAGGAGGTAAAATCGTATATCTTGTATGAACGCAAAAATCGTATACCTTGTATGTACGCAAAAATCGTATATCTTACAATCGTATATCTTATGCAACGCAGAAGTAATTAGCTTTTCCTCGCTAGTTTCATTTCTTTTATCTTGATTGCGATCAAGGAACAAATTAATTTTTCCTCGGTTTGGATCGTGCATAAAACTTTATCTCTTTCGGCTACGCCTCGTGAATATAAACCATGATTCTTCCAGCCTCAAGAGCCAACTTAAAACCAGAGAAGAAATGACTTATTTTACTTACCCCTTGATGCATAAGGTAACTAAATTTTTTAAGAAATTAAATATATTATTATTAAAAGCAACTTAAAAAATCGGGTATGGGGTAACTCAAAACGTTTCCTCGTCACATCGGATTCGCTGCGCGTATCCTCCCTACTTCAGACTCGCTTCGCTCGTCCTTAGAATACACAAGGAATTGAATTTATATTACATAAGTCTTCGGACTCGCTTTACTCATCCTCAGATATAAAAATATTCGTTTCGTGCCCAACAGTCATCCATCCAGGCACTGACCATGCTCGATATTGCTTAACTTCTATGATCTAACAGACACCGTTAATACACTTGTCGTATTGAAACGAATCATAGTGTGCTTATTTATTACGTAAAGGTATATACTTGAACTTGAATTAGATTATTTTCCGATTTTTTTGAAACACATCTGATAAAACTTAAACTAATGCTGATAATGAGATGAAACTTAACACTTACATTGGTCTTATACATGGCTAAATGCATGCTAAATCTCAAATTTATGAGTTTTTTGATTTTCGACATTTCTGTGAGTTATTATTGGGTTGATAAAATTTCCCGCAACAAAATTTCGGATAGCACAACTAAACCTATAGACTGATTTTTGTACAAAGTTTCAACTCTCTAGCATAAATACGCTGTGAGCTACGATAATAACAGACACGCACATGCAGACAGACAACTTTAAGAAAACCACTCAGGAGGCCTTATAACCTGAAACGGATAATTCAGGTGGCATCCCGGTTTCGATTTTTTTGCTGACACAATACTTTTCCTATATACCTACGGTATAAATGAGGAAAAGTAAACATTTAAATATGCTATATGGCTGAGAATGTCTTTATGTTTTGGCAAGTTTCTAATGAAATCTAATTGGCCAAACATGATAAGACGCATCATTTGTTAGTTAAAAAACATTAAAGGTAGACAAAACATGAAGCTTTTGGTCTTTTGGTCGCCTCACAACCCCGCGCATTCTTCGGCCACATTGTTATGGTCCTGTTAATACAGGTCCTGTTAATAAAACGACCTAATGGTCGTTTTATTACAAGTGTTTGTTACTAACGAATTATCAATGCATTAGTTAAAAACAGGGATTCGTTGATATAAAATTATATATGTCAAACGATATAATCAACAATAACACTGACTTATTTGAATTTATTGTCAATAACACTTGACAATTTTATTTGCCGTATCATAGTAGTAAACGCATTTTTCATGTTAGTTATAGCTTAATCCTATATGTTTTAGGTTTTATGTGAATTTTTGAATTTTTTTTTCCGGCATTATCAATATTCTATAATCAATAGTTTTTTGTACTTTTATTTGATTGGTTTTTTGTACTAAGTTACTTTGCAATCCGATGGAGAGTGCGAGATGGAGCGGGGGCTGCAAATACAATGGGAGCTACGATGATATCAGACAGACACATACATACTGATTCCGCAACTTTATAACCTATATAGGAGTTCCTAAAAAAGCATTAAACGGATAATTCAAGCTCATTCCAGGTTTGGATTTTCAGTGTTAATACAATAATTTTCCTATTTAGCTACGGTATGTGAGGAAAAATAAAAATTAATAAGGGCTGACAAAATAAAGGGGCTAGTTTTTATTCATTTATACAATTTTAAAGAAAAAGAAATTTTATTAATTATGAATTTTGTAAATAACGATGAAAAATGCACCTTGCATCCTTTTTTATTTAAGAAGTAAATATTTATGTTTTTCTTAGAAACTGATTTAAAAATACTTTGCTTACGAAACTCTAGGTCGAGACGTATTTTCAAGATAAAAAGTCGAAAGAAAGTTGATTAAATGAAAACTCAAGTCGAAATATTTCATCCTCGGAACGTCAGAAAATTGTAAAAGCAAAAAAAAAGTACTCAACAACTTTTTATAGAGGTTACAACCTTTTTACTTTTGCGTTAAAAAATTTTCGGAGGGGGGTGTATAAAAATCTAAGTGAAACGCCCTTGAGGGTTTGAAATAAAAATCCCTAACAGAAAACATTATAACAACTTTTTTTTTTAACTTTTTCAACTCGTAAAAAAATGAACTGCTTGACGGGGTACAAGAGTTGAAATTTAAAATATTCAAGAAAATAAAAATGAGGCAAGAAGGTAAAAATATAATTGAAGATCACGTATAGGTTAAGGATTTTAGTATAGTTTAATGGTTTTCGTTGATATTATTGCATTTTTAAAAACAAATAATCGGTGAATAATAAAAGAAAAGAAGTCTCTCCACAAAACAAAACTTTATTGGCAAAGCTCTTTCAACCTAACTAGAGGCCATCATCAGTGCAAAACCGTTGAGATGTTAAAGAAGTAGAGAAGTGAGTCTATGTATTCTTATTAGGTATTAGAGTCAGACTCATAATACCTTGATGATGGCCTCTAGTTAGGTTGAAAGCGCTTTGCCAATAAAGTTTTGTTTTGTGGAGAGACTTCTTTTCTTTTATTATTATTTATGATGGACAAAATTCACGCTCATTCTACTAGTATGAATAATCGGTAGTATCAGAGTTTTGCGAAACATGAATAATTAACACAATATAAGTGTGCGAGAGACGCCAAGGAAATGTAACAAGCAAAATACAATGCAACATCTGGACACAATTCCATCATTCGACATTCGTCATCATTGATGGCTCGACATAATGTCATTTCCCACTCTGTTTCGTTACGTCTAACTCATCAGGGTGCCGACAGAGCCTGAACTCACTCTGACCTTCAATTAATTCTGAAGAATATAATGTGAAGTATTTACCAGACACGAGCGGTGCTCTCTTACCGCCATCATGCTTGGCAAGCAAAACATCATTTGATACTACCGAGTTTTGAAAAAACTTCCTTGGTATTTCTCACAAAGAAATACCAAGTAATATAAAATAATAATAAAATAACAAATAATACATGGCTCATTTCTTAAGTCGTACACAAGCAAATACTATTAACCTAAGCATAATAAAATTATGCCTTAAAATTTTGTTTTAATTAATATTTAGTTCTCACAAATAAATTACTCGAAATATTAGAAATGGTTTTTAGGTAGAAGAGTTATCTTTGACATAAAACCTTATTTTTTAACCGAAATGGCGTGTGGGCCGCAAAAAAATGGAGCTACGATGATATCAGACAGACAAACACATATACACAACACACACAGATAGACAACTTTGTAAAACTATATAGGAGGTCTTAAAAATGCATTAAACGGAACGAAGGGTCCCTTTAGATTTAAATCGAGTACATTTTCATTTTTACCAAAAAACCCGGGTTCAGTCACATAAAATGTGATGTTTTATTTAAGAATACTAATCCGGATGTACATAAATACTAATCCTACACTTCAGGTTGACTCGTTTTTATGTGACTGAACCGGGTTTTTTGGTGAAAATGAAAATGTACTCGATTTAAATCCAAGGGGACCCTTCGTTTAAACGGAACATTTAAGTTAACCCCAGTTTCGGATTCCTAGTTCTGACACAATACTCTCCCTATTTACCTACTGTAAAAATGAGGAAAAGTAAGAACTCTTGAACCTTTCTCATGATTTTACCAAGTATACTATAATTACAAACAAATTATGTTCAGGCGCTGAGCACAGGCTTTCCTTTCCCTCTCGAAGGAAGAACACGGCATTACAAGTTGTTCACATTGGGTTTGAAGTTAAACCTGCCTAAAAGGTTATGACAAATATTGTATTTATAGATGTATTTTTATGAATTTTTGAGATAATATATGTACATACAGACATAAACACACACAGATATATATATATATATATATATATATATATATATATATATTATATATATATATATATATATATATATATATATATATATATATATGCTGTCAAGTGAACATGAAATGAAACAGGACATTAATTAAGTAGGAGAACACATAAATTTACCACTCTGGTACAATAATAACATCTACTAGCGAATTTTAAATTGAAATTACAAGTACCTACATTTACTTTCGAATATGAACACTGAGATTGATTGTATTTAATTGAACTAATGATTAATTTTACTTTACTAGGTGGTAGCCACCTTCGTGGTCTAGGTCGTTAGAGCGTTAGTCTTTACACCTGACCTTTAACACCACGGAGGTTTACCTGACCTTTTACGCTCTCAGTTTATATAAGATTGTTGTTTAAATGAAATATTGCCGACTTTAGAATACACTTCGAGCGTAACGGTTGTATCTTCCACCAGAGGTGGTTCCCGAAGGGTTTATCTCTGATAAGCCGCAAGGCTCTAAACGGTGATTATTATAATAATAATGCCACCTAGTATATAATATAATAATATTATATACTAGGTGGCATTAAGCATAATAAAGTATTGCTTTTCACTATTTGTGTAAAGTGATAGGAAACCTTTTGTTAAAAGGTAAGTTTGCCTCTAAATTTAAGACATGCGCAATTAATGTAACTATTGTAAGCATGCGCAGTTTGTATCAAGCCTGTGCATTATTTTTAGGTATGTGTTTTAATACGGATTCTTAATCCTCAACGGGGTTACTTTGTTACAAGGCTCATCGACTTATCGTGTCATCCCGTTTATGTAAGACCCTTGAGCTTTTTTTATTATGTAAGTTCGTTTCGAAAATGCTTAGCTGTACAAGCATATGCAATGCAGTGCTATTTATCAGTGTTCAAATCAATAAATATTTATCATCAAATCTACATCTAGAATTGCACTTAAGACAACTACGCTTATTTAATTTCAATCCAAAACTCGCTAGTTCTTTCTTATACCAGAGTGGAAGTCATTTCTCACATAGTTCGTCCTCCGGCGCCTCTTCGCGCTTCGGCGTTTCTTCTTCTCAGCGAGTGTCTACGACCGCAAAGTATTCTTTTAAACGCGTGCCGGAATTCGGGACTGAAAATCGTATATATGATTGGATTTAAAGTAGAATTGAAATAACCTAACCATAAAAATATCGAAAACAGTCTATCACTTGGTTCGCACATGTTGTACATGTTACAAAAAGGTACGAGAATAGCCATAATAAAAAACGGTAACCAACAAACTACGAAAGCTCCGGTTATGATGGCAAGAGTTTTGGCGGCTTTCCGTTCCCGCTTGTAATCCGCCGCTTCTTTTTTCTTTTTACTTTTCGGTGGCCTGGAGGGAGTTCTAGAGTATGGACTGGAACCTAAGTCTTGCGTAGGGAGATCTACTTCCAGCCCATTGCCGAAAGAACCTTTCTCAGGGCTTGTGTTTGCGGAGCTGACGTTGGTGAATGCCGTGGTTGTGGTGGTGGTCGCTTCGGATATGGTTGGTAACGGTCGACCGATGACTCCTGCAACCGCCGCAGCAATCCCACCGTTACCTCCCATAGCTCCAGCCGCTGCTAATCCTATAACAAATCAACAATCAGAATGTAAGCAGCTAAAAGGATACGTTAAATTTTACGTATAGACATTTTAGCATTTTACGCAGAAATAATATGAAATTGGATGCAGTTTCAAATTTATAAACCCGTATACATTTGAAACCCATTACCTTAGGAAGGTTATACATCAAATTATTAGAGATCACAATCTAAGTCAAGATTAAGGACTTCGTTTACGCTACAAACCCATAAATTTTCTACATTATTAGTCTATTAGCGTCCCACAATTTTTATTATTCCCTCTTTATCAAACTTCTCTCTCCACACAGACTTAACTTAGACTAATGAACGTCTACTTTTTTAAATTGTTTACCACAGCAGTAGCCCTGCTATGGTTCTTTATTTTCTAAACATGCACCGCTTTCGCATAACATGTTTTTCTTTTATCTCTTTTCATTTAAATTTTCATATTCATCACCACTTTTTGTATTTCTTCGAAAGTATTCTTGATTTTTCAAGAGTAGTTTTCTTTTTTCCTTTGTTTATTTTTTTACGCTCTTTTTAGTAAACAACATTTATCCTCAAAGTATTGATGATGGAATAATAAAATTTTTACATCTAAGAGCAGGAGCTCTCAAATATAATATTCAAATCTAAGAATATCTATTAGGAAATATATTTTCTTAGATTTGAATGTTTTAAAATACTGATCATTTTTACTTTTCCTTATTTATACAGTAGGTATATAGGAAAAGTATTGTGTTTGTAAAAAAAATCCTAAACCGAGATGTCACTGGAATTATCCGTTTCAAGTGTTTTTAAGGCCTCCTGAGTAGTTTTTACTGAGTTGTTTGTCTGTGTATGTGTGTCTGTTATCATTGTAGCTCCCAGTGTATTTATGCTAGAGAGTTGAAATTTTGAACAAAAGTCAGTCTACGGCTCTAGTCGTGCTTAAAAAAAAAATTATAACGTCATTGGCCCGCAATAATAACTCATAGAAAAATCATAAAACGCGGAAATATGATGCGATCGGATTGAGATTTAACACGCATGTGTCCATGTATAAAAATAACAAATTGGAAAATAATTAAATTGAGTAGACTTTCAGTACTAGTGTATACCTTTACGTAATAAATAATCAAACCAAGTTTCGTTTCAATACGGTAAGTCTATCTATGGTTTTTCGATCATAAAAGTTAAGTAGCATCGAGCAAGGGCAGTGACTGGATGGGTGACCGCTGGGAATAAAATTTATTACCATTTGAGGACAAGCGAAGCGAGTCTGAAGACGTCTTGCGATATAAATTTGTTGAATTTTATATTCTAAGGACGAACGAAGCGAGTCCGAAGGAGAGCGGATGAGAGTAGCAAATCCGATGTGCTGAGGAAAAGTTTCTAGGAACCCCGTACTCGATTTTTAAATATAATTTTCGGATACTTAATTCCGGTTTTAGTGAAAACTAAAGACACAAAATTTTGTATAATTGGTCATTAAAATATAAAACGAAAATGTCAAATTAATTTTATAATTAAATAAAAGTTTAATAATGAGCGCCTTGAATAGATACTTTAGATTAATTCCGCACGACATTCATGTATTGTTGAAATAGACAGATCATCCAAACCAAGCATTTTAAATGAACAGAAACATGTTTTTGGTGTAAGCTTGAGTTAAAGTTATAATAAATCAATCGTTGTCAATCAATTTTCACGCAATGCTTATTTAATTTTAAACATTTTAATATATAAGTTACTATAATTTGGTGCTGTTTATTTGATCATATTCATAGTCGTGGTGTGTGTCGTGGCTAATTTTTTCAATGTTTGAAAACTCAACCGATAGAGTCCTCTAGTAATAATATGTCTATGCAAATAAGCATTGAATGAGTCTTCAGGTGAGTTTATAATAGGTGTTAATAATATTATAAAGGCATCATAAGATACATTTTAAATAATACCTATAAAATACGCGTGAATGTCCTTGTTTGCATTTTTTACATTTCATTTTTGTTAAATGAAAAAGAGAGAAAAAATATTATAAATAAAACAAAAACACAAATGTAAAAAAAAACAGTTTTTATTTTCAGTAAATGAAAATTTATACTTTGTTGGCGAGGCGAAGCCGAGTAACAGGGAACTTGAAACCATACATATCATAAGAGAAAAAACAATAAGAGAAATACAACCGTAGAGGGAGACGATTTCTCCACAGCACTCTAAAATATTAACCAAGACAATGTATCAGCTTAAATAATATATCATGATAAAACCAACTCGAGGAAATTATACCTACCTTATTTGATCACATTAATGTAAATATCTAGGGCTAGCGGGAAAAAGCATTAAGTCAAATTTTTCAATTTTTTATTTATACGATTAAAGTCTATATATATTATGTATTATTATATATTATTATTATATAATTATTTATTATTATTATATAATTATATTATTATTATATATTATGTATTATGTATATATATTATGATTAAAGATCTTACTTAACAAAACGTAAAAACCACTTAAGTCAAAACTATCGTTAAATAAGATAAATGAGTAAAAATACATTATGACTTAATCCAAATTTTTATCAATTTGATAAAATAATAATTAATAATTATAATAATGACTTATGTGCTTCTTCCCTGTCAACCCTAGATATATAACATAGCTTACACGTAGGAAAATGATTTGCTCTTGTGTTTCCAATTCTAGTAAGAAGAAATTCCTTTGTAGGGGCAAGAGGGTTTAAGGCCCTGGCAAACCTTCCTACAAAAAAGAGTTGCCTGCACAAGTTTCGCGGGTGGAACAAGTAAAACATAATGTTATATAACAAAATAAACATGGAGTGAAAAAGACAGGAAAAAATAAAAGGAAAAGAGATTTTGAAGAAGTACCTGCCTTGATCTCGGTCATAAGTTGACCGAGATGTTCGGGTGGAGAATGTATCAAATATTGAGACGCGTCTATCGAGTCCCCGACCAATGCTAGACTGATTAGTATACAATAAACATAAAAGATTAGCCTGTTTATGATGGCCCCAAGGCCTGAGCTGAACAGGCGTTGACTTATTACTTAATGCGTTATCCTTAATACTATGCTTGTAAACTTTATATAATTATTATACATTTTTATTTATTATTTCTATTTTATTATTAATATTACTTTTTATTTTTTAAATAATATAAAAATTTTTATTTAAATATTTACAATAAGTAACTTATTTTCTATAATAGAAATAATTTAATTTAGTTATTTATTAACTTTTATTAAATAATTTTTTAGATGTTCTTTAAAAGTTTTTTTTTTCTATGGACTTAACATCTTGAGGTAAATTATTGAACCATACTATGCCTTGATAGAACCAGTGCCTCTGTGCGGCGCTGGTGCGACAGAACGATACTGCTAACAACTGCAACGCAATGCTTCTCGTATTCATGCCATGTAGCAAATACATCTATGTTGTTTATGTTTTTATGTACTTGAGATAGGTATGCGGCCTGTATCATCTGGTCTATATTCAATATATACAACTTTTTAAATAATGGTTCAGTATGTTCTAATTTTCTTTTGTTAGAAATAATTCTTATAAATGATTTCTGTTGTATTACAACAGGTTTCTTGTGGTTTTCTGTAGCAGAGCCCCACGACAGTATTCCGTAGCGAATGATAGAGTCTACCAACAGACACAGTACAGTACAGTACAGTATTTTTAATTGATTTATTGTAGCAAAAGGTCGAATACGTAAGAATAAATATTTTAATGTTTTTAATTTATTAGTTAGGCTGTTTTTAAGTGAGGTTTCCAGGTCAGATACTGATCCAGAGTAATACCTAAATACTTTCCCTGCCTTACTCTATTTATTTCAGGACAGTCACAGTATTCCTCTTCTTTGCCTTGTTTGTGATTATCGTTAATTACTATAATTGTCACTAGGTTGCGGTGGCATCGGTACTTTTAAGCTCGTATACATGTAAAAGGTATTTAAAAAAAAGGAATTTCACCCAAAATATACTAATAAAATAAATGAAATGATGAAGGGCGGCTCAATAATTAATAAAAATAAAATAAAAATGGGACTCGGCGCTAACAGCCTTGTAAGTACTGAACTGATTTTAACATTAATTAACTTCGTTTTAACAACGGTTGGTTTCGAAAGTATATCAGCTATTGGCTAATGATAAGCAAGTGAGATAAAATTGAATTCCTAAATTATTTAGTATAATATGAGCTAATAAGAAAGCTGTGTCTAATCAACTTGGGATTCTAATCTCGGCTTAGAAGATATCGATATTGATACAGCGGTTCTATTGGTTGAATTTTGAAACATCGAAAAAGCTACCTGAACATCTTTTTACTTTTCCTTGCCTAATACTTGTGAACTTTCAGTATCAGGAGAAGTAAGTAAATGAAAATGTTAGAAAAATTATTGCGTTCACTTGAAAAATTGGAAACCGAGGTTTCATTATGATAGTCCGTCTAAGGTATTTTTATGACGTTCTGATTGGTTTTCATCAGACTGAGTGTGTCATGTATGAGAGTTGAAACTTAGCCCAAAAATTAGATATTAAGTCTAGTTAAAACAAGAGCCTGAAAGATGATTTCTTTCAAGCTGCCATAACCGATTATCCTGACTCATCAAAATTTTAATCGATCAAGTTGAACCTTGACACATATGTGCCACCATCAATGGACCCAAAAAAATTATTTAACAAATCACTGCTTTTGAATAATACATTCGGACATTCGCTAATATTTTGGCAGTGTGCCAGAATCACTAGTAATACGAAATCCTTACACCAATGAAGCCACAATAAGCGGCCTCTTCACCACTTTCACGTTGTTCTTTTGTGGAGCGGCCAAAAAGCCTAGGGCCTCTTGTTTTTCTACTATTTGAAGTATTTCAGAAAAAGATGGTTTAAATACTACATAACAATTTCATTTTTCCATGTCCGAATTTTGGTCTGCGGTCTACATATGTATTGATTCATAACACTTTTAATTTGAGGTTAAATATAATTTTCAAACTACAGCTATTTTAATACAAATCATTAAAATATTCCTCGGCAATCAATTCCAATTCCAAGACCACTAATACACACCAATAAACAATTTCAGACTAATTATAACAACCGTAATTAGTTTTACAGCACGAAGGCCAAAATATTTAAATTGAAGTAAGTTGCAACCTGTTGATTAGTAATGATGATGTTGGGATATTTCATCTAATAATCTCATCAGATTTAGCCCCGATGATTTTCGCTTTAGAATAATCACTGAACCGAAACCATTAACAAGCTTTTAAACCGCAATGGATTTTCCGATTTTATTTATAAATTCCCTATAAATTTAAATTTACAATAACAAACGGATTTGTTTGCAATTACTGAACCGGGTGAATATTGACCATACTTTGATAAATCTTCGAAGAGGAGGTGCTATTTAATCACCAATCAACTGATTAAATCAAGCTTCGCTCTGTAAGTTGCTTCCCTTATAATAAAATATATAAATTAATTCACTGGATTACTTGTATATTTAATAAGATCTTAAAGCCTCGCTTCGCTTGCTAAATTGTAAACGAAATAATAAAATGTGAAATAATAATGGCGAAAGATGTAAAAAAAGGACAAGTTTCGCACGCGAATTTCTTTTGTTTGAATGAAATCAATAGTTTTACGATACTTGCTTCGCTCGATGGGTAAATTAAAACATTGGATATACCAGTGTTTCGATATATTGATTAGTATATAACCGTTTCGCTATACGTCTTTTTATATAGTAAGGTACATGAAATTACTTATTTTATTCGAGGCGCTTGCGTTGACGCAAATGCTCGATGTAACAAACGTTCATATGCGCCAATGAGACATCCATCGCGGACTTATTTGTTCAACCGATCATTCTTGATTACGAGTTTATGTGTTTTCCGCGATTTTCTAAAAAAAAAACTGTGTTTTATGTCAAATAAACGAATGTATAATTGTGCAAAAAATGAATACTGAAAGCGCCGCTACGTGCTTCTAAAACTGTAAAAACCATAGCAGGATATTACACAACTTCGTTTGACAGTGTCTTTCTTAAAGTTGAAGAAACATTCTTGATAATTATGTAAAATTTATTTTTATCGATAAGATAAAATGAAACCCACAGGTACCTCCCTGTAGGTTAACTTTAATTAAAGAAATTAATGTTTTGAATTACGTTTTTATTCATTCTATTCATTAATGAATAGTAAATCTTTATTTACTTTTAAAATGCATTAGTGTTCAATAAAATAACAAATATTAATAAGCTGAACCCGATGTGATGAGAAAAAAGTTGTGAGGTACCCCGTACCCGATTTGTTTTAACACACACACACACACACACACAACACACACACATATATATATTATATATATATATATATATATATATATATAATATTTATATATATATATATATATATATATATATATATATATATATATATATATATATATATATATATATATATATATATATATATATATATATATATATATATATATATATATATATATATATATATATCTAATATATAATATATATAATATATATATATATATATATATATATATATATATATATATATATATAATAAAATATATATATATATATATAGCGTCTCCACAATCTCGGGATAGGTTATGAATAAAAAATAAACACAGCTTATACATGAAAACTATATATTTATTTCTGTCAGGAGACCCATGCAAAATTTAAAATATAAAAGTTTAAAAAAAATATAAAAACTAAGTTATTTGAATTAAAATAATTTGTCATAAAAATGAATTTAACACCAAAGTAAAGTTAAAAATATTGAAGGTACAAACTAATAAAACATGATAAAAGTAAAAGATGAAAAAGTCACATATAAAAGCAGAAGAAGTACAGTCAACGAAGGTTAAATAGAAATAAAAAAAAACATATATACATACATACACACACACACACACAATATATATTATATATATATATATATATATAATATATATATATATATATATTATTATATATATATATAATGTGTGTGTGTATTAATTATATAATGCCCTTGCATTATATAATTAATGTTTAGATATAAAGTTAAATATAAAGTAAAATTAGTTAAACAATATCCGTGCATTATTACCTTCAATACACAAAACGCAAGTAATGAAGATAAACTTAATTAGAGGAGTAACTATGAAACATATAGCTAATGAATCCGCAAACATAGGGAAATTATTATTAGTATGCTAAATATCTAGGTCTATATATAGGGAGAATAGAAATTTCACGTCTGGGTTAGCTTTTAATAAATGAAGTAGAGCTTTAATACAAGCTAAAATTGTTATGTTAAGAGAAATAATAGTTTTCAAATATTTTGATCAAAATCTTGGTAATTTTATTTCCCTATAGTGGTAAATCAATCTGTATTGTATCAGAGGAATTATGGCAACTAATTTGTAGGAATATGCAGAGAAGCTAAATATCTCTACCCTTAAAATGATTAAGGTTTATTTCAATTATCTAATCGGGGAACAACGCACGTCAGGGGTGCTAATCCTAATAGAAACTATTTACGGCCCCTAGCCGCCTCAACGCAAGCTTGCGACCCACTTAGAAAAAGTCTTTGTTTTTTATTTATTTATTTTATCGCATAAACCCGTAGGGTCATATTTGAGTATACCCCTCACTCAAATCTCTTTCAACTAATCCACCCTAGAGTTTGTACACATCTAATCATCTTGGAAGCACAACCACCGTACATGGCGGCGGCACATATTGCTAGTCCACGTCGACAGTATGCCTAATTCATCTAGCCCAATGAGAATTAATCCAAACACACACTTCTGATAAATGCTCGCGACTGGTTCACAGTGTGCCTAGTTCATCTTGACCAGATAGACTCTGGCTAGGCTCACTACTCTGGCTAGCGCCGACTACTAGTTCACTGTGTGCCTAGTTCATCTAGACCAGATAGACTCTGGCTAGGCTCACCACTCTGGCTATAGCGTTGACTACTAGTTCACAGTGTGCCTAGTATATCTAGACCAGCTAGACTCTAGCTTGGCTCACTGCTCTGGCTAGCGCCGACTACTAGTTTACTGTGTGCCTAGTTCATCTAGACCAGATAGACTCTGGCTAGGCTCACCACTCTGGCTAGCGCTGACTAATAGTTCACAGTGAGCCTAGTTCATCTAGCCCAGCTAGACTCTAGCTTGGCTCACCGCTCTGGCTTGCGCTGACAACTAGTTCACAGTGAGACTAGTACATCTAGACCATCTAGTCTAGCTTGACTCACCACTCTGGCTAGCGTCGACTACTAGTTCTTTGTTTATTGTTTTGTATTATTTGTTATATTTATTTATTTATTGTTAAAAATGATTGTTATGTGTGCAAATAAATGGTTTATTTATTTATTTATTTATTTATTTATTATTTGTTATTGTAATATTAATTTTACTAAAGTAATAATTTTATAACCTCGTCTCAAAAGTTTCTTTAACATTACATTACCAGTTTAATTTACCATAACTATGTTGGTAACCCAAATTTGGCGAATTGTTACCAATTTCAGTGGTTTTGAATCAACGTTGAAAAGACAGAGATGGAGCAAACGATTAGATCATACCGTATTGCCTATTTGAAAAACTGTAATAAATCACCATGTTCCAATAATTCTTATGTTAAACTATAGTTTGTCATATATTTTTTTGTTCAAAACTCGGAGAAGAAAATGTGTTTAATACAAATCTATGGTATGTATCAAACAATAGAATATTGAAGATTTAAGAAACCCTCTTTCTAATGATTTTCTTATGAAGTTCCAAGAAAAAAGAGGATACAAGGACAAGAACAATACGAATGGGACTCCATAAGTTTAATATTTATTAATTATCTAAATTCTTCGTTCATATTTTTAAATATCCCAAGTAAAAATATCCATAAAATACTTTAAAACTAATTCAAGGGATTTTGATACACGTTAGGTAAGAATTTTCTTGCTCATTTTATTATTCACTTTTTTTTTTAATTTAGACTTATTAATTATTTACATAACATAAAAACTATTAAAAGCTTAATACTTTACTGTCTGCTATATTATATTATTTTTAATTATTTAAAAATACAAGAAAAGAAAGAAGTGGTGTTGATATTATTAAAAGAAAGAAGCTTATAAATAATTAAATGAACTCATAATTTTAATCTCCTTCCTTTCTTTTTTTTATTCAATAAATAATTAATTATATTAATTTTGTAACATAGTATTTTTCAAAAAGATATGATTACTGGAGAGGCCCTTTACTTGAATATTAAAACAACAAGAAAGTAACCTAATCACCATCGATTATTAATATAATAAAATAAACATTATATAATTGCAGTAACTTATATAACAGAACGTTTAAAATATAAAACTAAAAAAAAAACAACGAGCGAATAACCGAAAACGATTATTTAAAATTAAATTTTAAAACTTATCAAACTATTATTTAAGTCATTAAAACTTTAAATGAAACTTCTTATTATCATAAAATATTATAATAACTACTATAAAGTATTTTATTTTAGTATTATATTTTCACGATAAAAGTTTATTATAAAGTATTATAATAAGCTATTATTATGAAAAAAAAATTCAAATGTCATTTATCAACAGTTAGGGATATAGTATTTTCTTGCCTATGGATTCTCAAGCCTAATCTCTTGTATTTTAAATATAAATTTATCTTTATAGTCAAGTAATACTAAAACTGACTGTTTTTTAGAGATTATAGATATTCTACTTCTCTGCCTATAATTAGAAAAGTAGTGATTCTATTTCCTGCCGTTGGTGGAAAAAGTATATAATGAAGATGAGTGCAGCGTCTTGCGATTTCAGTACCACAGGAATATATATATATATATATATATATATATATATATATATATATATATATATATATATATATATATATATATATATATATATATGTATGTATATGTATAACTTTGTTAAGTTAAAATTATGGTTGTTTATAACTCGAAAACTACTTAAAGGATCTGGACCAAACTTTAAGTTTAGACAAATCATATTATATCAGAAAGAGGTAAGAACTATGTCAAGTCTTGATCTGTAATGAAATAACGATAGGAATTAGTGTGAAATTTCATTTTCCTGAGCGCTTTCAACTCGGAATATATTTGAGAGATCTTGACTGAACTTTTACTTTAGACTACTCTTGAGTCTGAATGGGGACTTAAATTTAAGTCTTACTAATTAAATTAATTTCTCATCGGGACTTAAATTTTAAAATTTAAGTCCCATCGGGATCCGTTCAAAAAGCAATATGGGTTTAGTGCAATTCAAAATTTTGAATGCTTATAGATTGAAATCTAATCCGCGGATCTTGATCTTTACACTAAGTCGACTCATAATAAACACATTTTATGCCTCATTGGAATTCATTCTCAAATAAAAATAGACATACGTGTAAAAAGAAGTTTTAAATGTATACAGCTCAGAATCTAATAGACGGAGCTTGACTAAAAATTAAACCAAGACTAATCATGGGTCAGAAAGACCATATTTTATGGCTCATTGACACCTGTTCTCAAATAAGAATGGAGAGTTAGTGTAAAGAACTACAATTTGAATGTTATGTATGTTATGTATGAATGTTGCATGTTTAATCATCCTTACTCTAGTATTTATATTTGTTCACTTGTTACTTTTTATTTATTTATTTTTCTCGTAGAAGTCATCAATGTACTCTCTCTTTATTGCATTCCAATATTGTATCAACTGGTTATATATTTGTTTTTAATTATATAGATTATTTAAGAATTTTTATTCGCGCCAACGGACAAGCTTGGGCTTTTGTTGGCGCGTAGATCATTTGCTTCATTTAATGTGTGATTATTGTATTTATATTATAATGAAATAAAAATTGAATTGAATTGAATTGAATTGAGAATTCATAACTCGGAATTCAATCGATGGATCTTGATTAAACTTCAAATTTTGAATGCTCATATGTTTGAGTGGTCACCTTTCACGCCTCATTGAATCACTTAATTTATATCGCGGGTTCGTCTTCAGACTTCTTCCCACGTCCTCAGACATTAAAAACATCTATTTTCTTCCAAACGGTCACCCATCCAGGTACTGAATTAGGTCGATGTTACGTGATCTAACAAAAACCGTCGATATACTATCCGTATTGAAATAAAACTTAGTGTACGCATTCATTACATAGAGGGATTCTCTTGTACTGAATTTTACCTCAATATTATTATTTTTAGATTCGTAACAATTATTCAAGACGTATAGACGTCATTCGATAAAAATTGAACTAATGCTGATAATGATGTAAAACTCGGCACATTCGTTAGTCTTACACATGACTACATGCATGCCAAATTTCAAATTGATCTTAAGAATAAGTAAAAAGATTTTTTATGTACACCTAAAATGCTGTAATAAAATTCAAACCACTCCTTGAAAAGTTTAAAAATTGTATTGATATTTTTCCGTCTCCGTGTAACATAATATAGCCTGGAGAGATAATTTCCTTTATCTCTACCTTCTCGTCTAATTACCTGTTACACTGGCCTACCTGGGAAAATTCAATTAAATAAAAAAATAAAATAAATAAGAACAATGAGATATCCTGTTTCATTTTGTACCTGGCTATTTCGGATTTTTTTTTAAGTCTCACTTTTGACAACTCTGAAAGTTCCTACATTTTTGTAAATTTATTTTGTATAGTTAAATAATTTAATATTCAATATCATTGTATTAATTGCACTGGAAAAGTGCAAAATAAAATCGTATTATTTAGGTCTCACAGCGTTCGACGTCAGAATAAAATATGAACACAACGTTTCATTCTGATCCAAGGAAGCGTTCAAAAGTCTCCAGGATCTCATTCATGCATACATACATAATATGATCACCTAACAAACCGGTTGTATCAAACATAGAGATATATTACTAGAGGGGCCCTATTGGTTGAATTTTGAAACATCGAAAAAGTAACCTGACCACATTCGATTATCATTATCATCAAATAAACTGAACAAAAAAAACAGTAAATTATATAGTAGAATGTTTAAAATACAAATCACAACACAAACAATCTGCGGGAAGCCCAAAACAATTGATTAATTATAACCATAACTTCCTCTTGGAGGAAGTTTCAATGAGGTTACACAGACCCCCTGAGAGGCCCCACTAAAAATGTTTCAGGCCTCTCAATGTATTAAGATAGGCTATGCTCCTTCTAGTATATATCTCTATGGTATCAAATAAGCATAAAAAATTACATAAAACTTTTTTTATAAATTGCTATTTTTTAAATCTTTTTTTAAACTGCCCATCAAATTAGATTAATGTTGTCATAAAAACATGATTTTTTAGGATACCATCTTTTTAATCAGCTCAGAGACGGTGCAAAGGTTCATTTAATTAAAATATCTACCTGTGAGTGCACTACTGTGGTAATAAAATAACACACAATTTCACACAAGTTTATACATTTACATAAAACACACACACACACACACACCTATATATATATATATATATATATATATATATATATATATATATATATATATATATTATATATATATTATATATATATATATATATATATATTATTATATTATTATTATTATTATTATATTATCAAATTAGTATTAAACATCAAATTTTAAAAACTCTTCTCTCCACCGCTTTTGGTAGCATCCCCGCAATTTTAAAATTTAAAATTCGCTATATAGATCCTACTTCTTTGTTTTACTGTCTGCAGTAAAAAAAAATGATTTAAGTACGAATTAGCAGAGCGTAAAAACAAAGGCCTTTAAATATGGGGAGCTTTCATCCTGAAATATATCCTTTGAAAATAGGTGATGTTTTTATTATCCGCAATGCAGTCTGGATGTACATTGTGCCTGTATTGTTCAAGAAAAACTTACTCATCATAAACTTGTTCCATGAAGCTGAGTTTGATAGCTACCGTGAGTACGTGTGTGTCAAATACACGCGCTTGTATGTATTTCCATAAAAATGTATTTACTATAAGAAATAAAATACTTGTGTCAACGATTAGCTTGAGAAAAATTATGCTTTAAAATGTTTTTGAAACTTATAAAAATTACGTTTTATAAATTGTAATCGTATTAGTCATGTATAAGTTTTTATATTGGTTAGTATTTTTGCTAATCATAGACATCTCTATGTCTCGATCTTTTTGGTCAGAGTAAATTAATTTAAATCGATACACAGCAGTCTATAGAGTCCCTTAGAATTACACGTATTGGTATAACCATCTATAAGTTATTTTTACTGTCTGTTTTCATGACAGGAAAGTGAAATAAAATAATTTACGTCTTATGTCTTTTTCAACTTCCTTCAACGTAGTTTTGAGAGTTTATGTATTTTTCCTACCAAAACAGAAATAAATTTTAATACAACAAAGTTGAACGAAGAAATAAAGTTTTTCATTCGAGCATATAATTCATAGCGAAGAGAAAAATAGTGCCTTGAAATTTAACTGAATAATTTTTAATTTACTCGTATAACAATAGAAATCACTTTATGGTTTTTATACATTGAATTTTACTTATCAGATTTTCTACGTTCCTGGACGAAATTTGATTTAACACAACTAGAACGAAATTTCGACAAATATTAAATTTCACACTTTTAAAAAACGAAATATATATTCTTACGTAGTTTTCGACACTGAACCTAAATATGCCGACTGATTTATCCTAGCAAGTATAGTTGTAGAGAAAAAGTAATTGAACATGATACTACGCACGTCATGTACGCATTTTTGACGAAAATTGCACAGTTCCACAGTGAAGATTGCTAGTTAGTTCCTACGTACCGATTATGTACAATATTCAGTAAGGGTCAAACTGAACAAAGGAGAAAGTGAACTCTTCTGTCCTTAGGGAGTTCCCTAAAATTAGGTACACCAGGTTTATAGTTTTTTTCCTATATTAATCGATTTCGCTTATTTATTAAGTAAATCATAAATAACACAATGAATGAACTTCAAAATTAAATATTTAAATTTGTTACTTTACGACTATCATTATAACACAACTTTCGTAACACACGTTATCCTATTTTCTAAAAAAATATCTATAAATAACTAAAAAAGAAAAAAATGTAATAAATAAGATACAAATTATCTTGTTTACATTTTTTTATAAACATAAATAGAAGTCTCGATATAAAACTGATAACAATAGTGATAACAGCCGTACAAGGTAAAAACTAGCGCTCGGTGTGGTAGTTGATGCAACTAATCCCTGTTTTATTAGGACCACCTCAAACCAGGGAGTTGGATCACTGTGTCCCCCGCCCCACCCCTACTGTATGAATTTCTACACCACTTTAATTGGTGTCTATTTTGAATAAATATTTAAACTTAAAATCAAAAGAGCAAAATGTATTTTAGTTATCTCTTTAGGGGTGGTTATCTCTCATACGAAGAGGTAGATAGCATCTCATACATTACATTAACAACAACTCTAACACAAATTTTAACATTAACTACATTAATATTATATCCATTTAATTACACTCGAGCGTTCCATAATTCATAGTTTTATGAATGTAGAAAACTTTTACCCAAATTTGATTATTCCAAGTAAGCATAACTTTATCCAGCTTGCATGCACTTAAGGGTAAGTTAATTAAATTGGACCTTCTAAATTTCAAACTCAAGTACCTTGAAAACTAGTTAATTGGCTTTAGAAATTCGACTTCATTATGTATTCCGTATTTCAGAAAACATTAATAATTTTAAAAACGGTAAAGTTTTCAAAACAATTTTTTAAGTTTTACCATTTTTTACAAAAAAAATAAAAATGAAATCATGATATCATATAAAAAACTTTAAAAATCAAATTAATTTCATTTATCAATTAAAATTTATTTTCATTAAAAATAATTATCAAGAAAATACTTTTTTTATTAATTTGTGGTATAATTGCGGTCAATAATACCAACATAAGCAACTTAATTCTCAATATTTTCTGGGTAACTATTTATAATTGGATTGAGGAAGATGCTATAACCATATTTTATAATTTAATCAACATTCCTTTAGAATATCCGAAGGGTTATTACTGCTTCAGTGGCTACATTGATCAATATTATTTCCCAATTTAGAAGTATTACTGAGTAAAATTCTCAAAATAAAATAATAAAAAGATATATACATGATTTATTTGTGTTGAAACCTCTCATTATTCTAGCAGTTCTATTGTTAAAATTTCTAAAATCCTGCCCAACCCTCTGAGAGAAAATATTTATTATTGAATTGGAGTTTCTAATAATATCTCGAGTTGTCATTTAATTAATTTATATAAATACCGATAATAAATCTAAACAGTTATTTATAGAAGTGTATAATTTAATTTGTAATTATTGAAAAGAAAATAGATTACAGTAAGATGTGTTCGTGCAACTCATTTTCATAAAGTTAAATATTCATTTATTTAAATAGAATAATTTTCAATTTCTTGGTCTTTTATTGAGTGTTTCACTCGGGGGGGGGGGGGGGGGGGGTATGATTAGCTATGTCTAGCATAACCGTCTATTTCCTTTTAGTCCAAAACCCGAACTTGAAAAATTGTGACTCATTTTGTACTACTTCAAACTTATTCTGAAAATATACCTTACATTATGAAGGAAAAGCATAGTCTGCCTATCCAGAGTGGATCCTTTCATATAATTGCGCATGCTCAAAACTTTATGAAATTGCACTAATTTCAGTTTTCTTGCAATAAGTGGCTTCCTGTAAGTCGTGTGCAAAACATGAAATGACCATTTTTTAAGTTTGATAAAATTCCCTATAAAACCAGTGTTGAAAAAATATAAATGTTTTGTGCATTTTTTTGGCCATTTAACAAATATCATAACTTAAGTTTTATTTTTTGTTTAAATTTCTCTTTATTTAAAAAAAGTACATAATGTTTATTACATAATATAAAATACTAATATATAATATTATAATGTAATATAAAAAAATACTTGGAGAATATCCCTCACAAGAGGCATGGCCTGTGCCGTGAGGGAGAGTTCAAATTACATAAGATTTCAACATCTCTATACAAATAATTATTGATATTGTTAGTAATATTAATTTCTGTATTTAAATCATAAAAAAATAAAGAAGAAGAAAAATAAAAAGAGATCCACGATAAAAGATCTATTTTATTTTTTGTTTTTGATTAAATTAAATAATTGTAATTCTATTGAATCATAATTAAGATTAATTAATTAAATCATAATTTATTCTTTTAATTCTGAAAAATGGTGTTGACAGTGTAACTAGATCTATTATAGTTTTATAAGGATGAGAGTAAATAGTAGACTCATGTTGTGGTTGTTAGGTTAATATTTATTTATTTATTGTTGACTTACTAGTTTATCTTGAATTTATCTAGAGTATAATTAATATTAGTCAGGGTTTAAAATTGAAATGAATGAGTGTTTTCAGTCTAGTAAGTGTCTATGAATGTCTGTTTGAGTTTAGCTTTAAAAGTTTCTAAGGTTGTGATGTGTCTTATTTTCTTGTCTAGACTATTGAAGTTAATGGCAGCTACAAAGTGCCAATGTCTTAGACCAGCCGTGGTATATTTTTTAGGTATTTGATAAAGTTTGTTAAGCTCAGCTCTAGTGCCAAGTCCATGTCCCACTCTTTCCAGAGTTTGGTTATTTACAAACAGTCTAAGCATAGCTGAGTATTTAAACATGTCTTGAAGTTTTAATATTTTTAGATGTTTAAAAAGTGGAGAAGAGCTTTCTCTGATTTTCTTTTTCATTATGATACGGATAATGCACTTTTGACTGTTTATTAATGGTGTGATGTTTGATAGATAAGCGCTGCCGTAAGCTATTATGGCATAGTTTAGTATTGAATCGACCAGTGCAAAGTACATCATGCGTAGCATTGCTTCAGTCAAGAAACTTCTTAAGTTTAAGAATATTTTGATAAGTTGTCTCATTCTTTTTGTTAAGTTGGAGATATGTGGCTTCCAGTTCAAGCATGAATCTATAGTTAGACCTAAATATTTGGTCTGCTTGGCACTGTTAAGAGTAGGACATGAACAAGGTGTGGGGTACATAACGTCACAATTTTTGCCGTGTATTCTTACTTTGCTTGTATCATGTTGTTTTGATTCTTTTAATTGAAACTTCATTATTTTTGGTTTTTTTAATATTGAGGGAGAGGGAGTTCTCATCACACCAGCTTTTAATTCTATTAATATTAAGTTCTGCTAGTTGATATGAATTTTGGAGTGAGTTAGATGAGCACAATAGGGTGGAGTCGTCACAGAAGCCAACTATTTCCGCACCCTCAGGAATATTAAAAATGTCATTTACATATATTAAAAAAGAACGGGTCCGAGAACCGTCCCCTGGGGTATTGAGTAGCTAGAGAATTTAGCGGAACTTAAATTTTGGCAAAATTTGACAATTTGAGGTCGGTCAGCTAGGTAACTAGCAAACCACTTTAACATTGTCCCTCTGATACCTAATTTACTTAATTTTTGTAACAACAATTTTAGAGAGACACTGTCAAAAGCCTTTGCTAGATCTAGGAAGATGGCTATAGGTTTCCTACCCTCGTCTAATTCTTATTAATAAAAGTAATTACATGTGATATGGCTTCTTGAGTGCTCTGTCCCTCTCGAAAACCATACTGGTTCTTATGTACTTTTGAGTGAGTTTCAAGGAACTCAACCAGTTGTTTCTTGACCATTTTTTCTAAAATTTTTGCGAGACTTGGTAAGAGTGAAATGGGTCGGTAATTAGTGGACAGAGTAACATCACCACTTTTATACAGAGGAACAATTGGAGCAGGTTTTAACACGTCTGGAAAAATACCTTTATTTAAGCTTAAAGATGCAATATGGTAAATTGGCTTTATTAACTGATCTTTATACTTTTAAACAGATTTGAGTTGATACCATCTAGCCCAGGAGCTGAACCTCCTTTTAATTGATCTATGGCATTTTTTACATAATTCTCAATGATGTAGCATCTCACCCAGGTATCACCAGACGTGTTTTCCACCCCCTCCAATCATTGCCCTATAGCATGGTCGTCATCATTACTTTTATCTTTTTCTATGCTGGCAGCTATTTTTTCACCTACAGATATAAAGTGGTCAGAGAATGCTTCTGCTCCTTCTAACGGATTAGTATTTAAACAGATAGTTTTATCTTTATAATTAAGTTTTTCTGTTATATTTTTATTTTTAGAAGCATTTCTGCCACTTTCTTGGTTAATTAGTTTCCAAATTTTTGCCAGATCATTGTTGTAGGATTCAATTTTATTTTGGTAATATTTATTTTTTGTTTCTTTTATTAATTTTTGTAATTTGTTTGAGAATTTTTTAAAATAAATCTTTAAATCTTGGTTGTATGGCTGTTTTTTTAATTTCCTAGCTAGTTTTTCCTTTTTCCTTATCGAGACAACAAGTCCAGTTGTAATCCATGTCTTTAGTTTCATATGTTTTTTTCTTTTGACAAGTTACAACTTGCTGACTTGTTGTCTCGATAAGTGTCTTGAAGATTTCTAGAAATTTAACTGTGGCACTATTTACGTTATTGTCCACGTTTCATTGTTTAGTAAGACTAATAACTGATCATGGTTGGTTATGGTTTTGGTATTTTTACATAAGTATTGTTTACAAGGTAAGCTGTGTTGATCTATATCAACATTTAACAGAGTGGAGTAATGATCAGTTATATTGGTCTTTAAAACCATAGCAGTGGAATTCAGGAACAATTTACCTTTTACTAAAATGTGATCAATAGTAGTTGCTGTTGTACTAGTTATTCTAGTTGGAGTGGATATAAGACTATGATATCTTGAACTAGTAATCAGGTCTAAATAATCGTTTTCATCAGGTAAAAGTATCCTGTTATCATTTTCATTTATATTAATATTAATGTCACCTAGAATTGCAATATTAGTGTCTCTTTTAAATTTATCTAGGAGTTTAATAAATTCCTTTAAAAAATCATTAATTGATTTATTTGGGACCTGTACAGCGCTATGATACTTATGCCTTTGCTTTTGAGTACTATGCAATTAGTTTCTGTTTCAAATTTATATTCTTCCACGTCTAGAATAATGTTATTTTTTACAAAGACAACAATACCACTATTTTGGTTGAAATTGTGAGCAGTTGCATAAGTCTTATAGCCATCTAGTTTGTACATCTCGGCCACTGTGCCGGCAAGCCATGCCTCTGATAGGATAATAATATCAAATTTCTGTTTTACGTCAGTTATCAAAATACATAATTTGTCAAGGTTTCTTGCAATGCTTCTGATGTTCATTTGAAATATGTTGAACTTTCCTGGCAATTCCGGTACAATGTCGTTAAGAGAAATAATATTTTCTATTACTAGATTGCCAGAACATTTATTGTTTTCCACTTGTAACATATTAAGGAGATCCATTTTCCTTTATTCAAATGATCACCAGAGGCCTTTCAAGAAATCCCCCAAAAAAAAGAAAAGAAATAAAAAACTTTCTATAGAAATAAAAAAAATAAAAAACAACTTATAAAAATATCCTTCTTTTAATTTAAAAAAATAAAACAATTTTAGTATAGGAATATTCTGTCCTTAAAAGGACAAATTACTTAAAAAAAAAATAAATGAGATCAAAAAAATATTAGGTGCTGTAAATTTTGTAGATGAATACTTCAACAGAAAATATAACTTTGCTGTTGAATCTGCCTTACAATTTACTCAAGTCTTCTGGTTTTCTTACGGTTATGATTGGGGTTCCAGGGGATTTTCTAGCCAAGATCCGTCCTTCTTGGAACCAAACAAATTGATAAGATTTTGGTTTAGCCTCAGTCCATGTAGCATCTAGAAGATCTTTGAAGTACTTTGTGAGGTGGTCGCTGACCTTAATCTGGCTTTCTTCGACGTTAGGAAGTATCAAAAGAGAAGATAACGCGGTTTATTTATATAATTGACCCTTCAGCGTTTACAGATTGACTTTGTTCAGTTGTTTTCACTAGTGAAGCGGCAGTTTGTTTAAATAGCGCTTTCCATGAGTCCCGCTTAACTCTCCTAACAAATTTTATTATAATTGGTTTGATGCCTTTACCAGATTTTGTGGCCAATCGATGGGCTACACTTATTTCATTTTCGATATTTTAAAGCCAATTTTTTCAGAAATTGCTATGATTATATCATACACGGACTCGTTAGGAGTGGCTGGTACACCAGTAATTATGAGATTGTCGCGTCTGGAGTTATGTTGTGAGTCGTTGTTGCTAGCTTTTAAGATGTTAGTTGCACTTTTCTCAGTTTTCAATCCATTTTCTAGTGCTATGACTCGTTCTCCAAGGTTACTAACCTTAGATGTTAGATTTTGGATCTTATCATGCGCACTTTCTAACGATACGGCTAGTCCGTCAACAGTTAATTTGTACTGTTGCAGGAGTTCAAAATGTTTGTTGAAAGATGTAGTAATGAAAGATTTCAGGTCAGTAATTGAGTCCGGAACTGAATCTGTATTGAAAGATTTGATTACCTGACACTCCGGGCACTTCCAGTCATTAATTTTTTTTTCGTTTTCTAATTTTAAGTAATTATCTTCATTTATTGAGCATTTTTCATTCACATGAAAAACTCTGTAGCACGAACTGCAGTGAATACTCTTGTTTTTTCTCAATATGGCTTCAAGGCATTTTATACACTTCATATTATTTATTTGTGTGACTAATGAAAATTGAAAATTTGATATTTTTGTTTTTAAAAAGTATACTACTTTCACAATTTACAATTATTACCACAAAAATAATTAATTATTGATTAAAAACGGCAAATTTATGAAAAAAATGATAAAGAAATTAATTTTAGAACAGGTTCAAAGTATAGTAGATGTTGACAGTTCAAGAGTCTGAACTGAACTGAACTGAAGTTTTACGTTATTTATCCAATTTTGACGAAGAAACACTTGTTTTATAGAATGTTTTATCTAATAAACAAATGGTCTCTTAGTGTTTTGCACACGACTTACAGGGAGCCACTTACTGCAAAAAAAATTTGAATTAGTGCAACTTTATAAAATTTTGAGCTAGTGCAATCATATGAAGTGCTCCACTCTTGATAGGCAGACTATACTTTTTCTTCATAATTTAAGGTATATTTTCAGAATAATTTGGTTTGAAGTAGTACAAAAAGAGTCACATTTTTCAAAAGGGGCTCATTAAAAATCATTAAATAAATAAAAAAATATAATTCTTCTGGTTAAGTACTCAATTTTTTATTCTACTCATCATTAGTTGTATTGACAGAGATTTTGTGGTATATATTAAACATGTTTAATGGATAAACACACTTGAGTTTAAAAAATATATTTAATTGTCAAACCACAATAAGTACATAAAAAACTGACCGGTTTCAACTATACATTAGTCATCGTCAGAATACTTTGTAAACTGAGTTTACAAAGTAAACAAAGTAAGTAAATAAATAAATAAAAAGTTTATTATTTTTTTTACAAAAAAATCACATATGTTTATAAAAAAGAGGAACTAAGAAAAAAAAATAAAAGGAGAGGTTCAGGTATCTTACCTGTTCTTCCACCTCTCCTGTCGATGACTAATGTATAGTTGGAACCGGTCAGTTTTTTATGTACTTATTGTGGTTTGACAATTAAATATTTTTTTAAACTCAAGTGTGTTTATCCATTAACCATGTTTACTTATATTTATATCATGTTTGTTTTGGTATTTCTAAAAGCGAGTTTCCAAAAGAAAAATGACATAATAAGATTAAGGTCATGAAGGAGGAACGTAGTTTTTCTGAAGGGAAGATAAATATTCAAGAATTTCTGATCAAGAATAAATATAAATAAATAAATAAATAATAAATATAATATATATATATATATATATATATATATATATATATATATATATATATATATATATATATATATATATATTATATATATATATATATATATAATATATATTTTAGAAATTGAGGAATAAGTAAACAAGAAGAACAACAACCCATAAGTACTAAAAATGGGGAAGGTAATTAATGGCTAAGAAAACTAAAGCTGAAAAAAGAATATGACCTGCAGAAGCTTATCAAATATGGACACTGACCCACGGCTTCAGAAACTGGGTGAGAAGGATCCTTTTAGCAAAATTGGAAATGTTACTTGTCTTTTAGTGGTGCTACAAAACTTACTTGGTCAGAGGCCCACAGCTCTTAAGATAGAAGATCTGTTATAGTTAAATCTTAAACATCCCACAAGAAAAGATCAACTATTGTTGAAATTATAAAGCGTATATTAAAGCCCTGGATTAAATTCAAACTTATTGGATACAGTTGAAAAAGAGTAGGACAATTAAAAAAAAAATAAAGGTAAAGAAAGACAAACCAAAAATATTAAAGATCGTTTGAAGAAAAAAAGGCCACATAAATTAGTTTAACCCATATTTGTCAGGGCTGTGTAAAAGTATTTACCTCTGGCTAAAGATAGCTCTTGGAAAAACGTAACAGATGATTTGTGACAAAAGAATTAATTCTCTTATTGACCGACATACGGAGGTATCATTCCAACCTATTCTTTGAAAAATTAAAGGCATACGAATTTTCGCAAACAAAAAACCTAAACTTTTTTAACTGGTCAGAAAAAATGTTTGGTCAGAGTTTAGAGAGGATGTCTAAACTCCATTATCCCGCTCTAAAAGTCTACACTTCATTAGAATTTTAGGTAAAGGGTTGTTTTTTACTCGTGTGTTCGATCGGAAGGTCATATAGAGTTAAAAAGAGTGCAAAACCCCAGTTTGAAAGGACTGGATTGACCTCTCACACGGGGAACAAAAACTAGACTAAATGTCAATGAGATGATACTGGTTGAGTCCTACCTCTCTCCATGCCATAGTGACAGGGATAAAGATATTTAAATGTCAGGGAAAAGCAACATGTTTTTACTTTTCCTCGCAAACCATAGGTAGAAACGGAATGTATTGCGTGAAAAATCGGAAACCAAGGTTTCACTCGGTTTTCAGTGTTACAACTATACAGTGGTTTCAACTATACAGTGGTTTCAACTATACAGTGGTTTTAACTATACAGCCTCTAGAGTATAGTTATGTGCCATTTTTCAGTTACCATAGTCACCTGAAGATAGGTCTTCCGGTGGTGACCGCGTTAATGATGAAGAATCCGTGTTGGAAATCTTCAACCCCGTAACCCTGTTGATGTTTTTCCTGTGCTTAGCAAGACAAGGTCAGAGACAGGTATAAATAGGGCCTCCTCCGTCTCCATCTTCAGTTCAGTTATGTAGAGCATTGTGTTTCTATCCATGATGTCCTACTACCCTGAAGATGCCCCCACAGTGGAAGCGAAACGTCGGATTCTTCATTTACATTGACGTAGTCACCACCGGATGACCTAAATCTTCATGACAATAACCGCGGAAGCCTACGCAGTTTATCATAGTTACCTACCATAGTCAGGTGCCATAGTTTCAGGCACTTGTATGAAGTTCTGAGTGGTTGTTATCATACTGTCTGTGTTTTTGTGTGCGTGTGTATCTGTGCCGCGCATAACTCCCACTGCCAAAGTAATTCCATATTAAGCTTTGAATAATTATGACATTTTGTTGAGGACAAGCGAAGAGTCCGAAGTTGCGTCGAAAACTACCAAGGTACCCCATAACAGATTTTTTACTTTTTTTTTATTTATACGTAGGTATGTAGGAAAAGTATTGTGTTTGCGAAAAACACAATACCGGGAAAGTCACCGGAATTATCAATTTTAGGTGTTTTTAAGACCTCTTAAGTAGTTTTAACAAAGGCTTGATTAACGGGGAATTTAGTTCTATAAAAAGTTTCATAGAACTAGTTTTATAAAATTTTTTATAAAACCAAGGGCTTGATCAAGTCCCCTTGATCAAGCCTAAGATTTCCAGTGCTACAAAGAACAAACAATTAGTTTTAAAAAATGTTGTTATGTGTGTGTATGTGTGTGTCCATTTCAAAAATTTATAAAACGCGGAAAAATTTGTCGATTTGTAGTCATATACAGTAGACATATAGGCTAAGTTGGATCTCATTATCAGCATTAGTATAATCCTTATTAAATGACTTGTATACGTTTGCTTAGGAAAGCAATGCCGAAAGACGTGTTGCAGTATAAATTTAGCGAATTGTATATTCCAAGGACAAGCGAAACGAGTCCTAAGTAGAAAGAATGAGTAAGCGAATCTGATGTAGTTAAGAAAATTTCCGATATACACCGTATCAAAATTTATTCACTTAAACCAACGCAAGAAATACATTGACAAAAATATATGCTAATTGGCTTTACAACTGTTTGAATTATGCGCACAAAACTAAACATTTCAAAACACCACAATATCAAAAATTTAATTATTTGAAACAATCTCCTACTAATCTAACCTCTTACTGACCACGTTAGTAAAAACAAACATTTCTTGAAATAATAAATAAATAAATAAATAAATAACCATTTATTTGCAGTATAAAATACATTAATTAGATTTTGAGTTTTTTCATTCTACCAACATGCAAAGTCAGGGATAAGCTGTGGTACCCTCTTTCCAGGGTTTGGGATGCTACATCCTGCCTTCGTTTTTTGAATATTCTTTCTCTATAAATTTCATTTCTCATTAATATTATATTTTCTAATTTTAATTTCATGACGTAAACATAACAAATTTAAATAACAAATTAAAAATATAAATAACAAAAGAGACATGCTTTTAAATACATTACATAAACTAGTGGTATTTCTAAGACAAATACAAATACAACAACTATTTCTTGAAATAGTTGTTGTATTTGTAAACAAAAAAAAAAATGACATATAATATAATATATCATATGATATAATATATCATATGATTTAGTATATCATAGAATATAATATATTGGTCTGATGCGTTGTGTAAAATTTATAAATGAGTAAGATCATGCTCGTCTCATAATAATTTGTAGGTGGAAAGCAGATTATAGAGTTTCAGAGTAGGATATCATCTTGGAAAATTATCGGAGATTTTACAACGAACTAATTGTATAATTAATCAACGTCTTAAAGTAGTAAGTTAAGTCCATTCATAGCAATGCTGCTTGTTTTGCGAGGTATGAAGATATGACATAAAATGATGTCATATCTCCATTTCTTGCAATATACTAAGATTATATATATATTATATATATATATATATATATATATATTATATATATATATATATATATATATATATATATATATATATATAATATATATATATATATATATATATATATATATATATATATATATATATATATATATATATATATATATATATATATATATATATATATATATATATGTATGCAATAAACGGATTGATTTGACATTGAAAGATTCCATCGAAACGTATAATAAGCAGAAGCTCAGTGTTTTATAGCAACGATATAAATCGCCTCCAACAATGTCTTTTAGAGCCTTTCTTTAAGTACTCTCCTCAAGAACAAATATTTTCTCATGAAACTATGAAATTACTTTTATCTTAACTAAAGGAAAAATAGAGAAAATATGTTGGCACTTTGCCATTGTCTAGACTCAATTACCTTCTTGGGTCGTTGATTACTATTATTAATGTTTAATTTTATACATAATTTAATGGTAGACTTAAAAATGTAAATACTTCAGGCAAAAAGGTCCGCAAAGTAGAAGAATTTTCTTTGAAATAAATGCTCATTTGCTCGACAGTTTATATCTTGTTCAAGTTTCAAGTACATATGCTTTATAACCTAAGCAGTAGAGTCACAACTTATAGTTTAATCTCTCAATCATAACTTTTTAATTTTTAGTTTTTTTACAATATTTTTTGATACATTATTGTGGGTTGATGACATGAATCATACTTTCTACACTTTAGATTTCGGTATTTTTTAACATCAAGTGATGCTAGTATCCGATCAAGTATCGATTTGATCGGAAGAAGCTCTAAAAAGTTTATCCTGAGAATAAAAATTCTAAGAACTCATACGGAAAATAATATTATAAATTTTCAAATAGGAACGGAAAGAAATATCTAGAATTCGATACAGCGGTAGAACATTCAATCATTGGTATTTAACAGAAATATTCAGTGGAATTTAACTAATTCTACGTTATCTTTGAGGTAAAACTGTAGAGAAGAAATATAAAAGACAACATTAAATACATCGACCTTATAATGTCCAGGAAAGCTGTAACAATAGGAACCTCTATCTGACTTATCTTATTTGAAGACTTTATTAAAGGAACAAAAGGATTAAGCTAAGACTTATTACTCTCAACCTGTATTTGAGCCAGTTAGAGGCAACAGAGTTTTAGTGATTACAACCTAGATTCTGTGTAACTATCCTACTTATCTTTTGATCTTTGGTTTAACTTGACTGTTTAGCTCTTAACAAAGATCTACATGGCGTTATTTATAAAAAACAAATTTACAGCTATATATATATATATATATATATATATATAATATATATATATATATATATATATATATATATATTATATATATATATATATATATATATATATATATATATATATATATATATATATATATATTATATATATATATATATATATATATATATATAATATATATATATATATATATATATATATATATATATATACAGGGTGAATTACTCTTAATGGGACAAAATAAAAATCTTGATTCTATGGACCAGGATGAACAAAAAATGTCATGTAAGCATAGGGTCGATTCTCAATAGTTCTCTAGTTCTCTAGAAAAATCGATATATCGAATTATTCGATACTTTACTATCTAATTCTTTAAAACGATCTACAACTTGAAAACTACTAAAGCTAAAGAGATGCGGTTTTCACTATTCTCAAGGACATTAAATTCCCTTTGAAATGGTATACTTTATGTCGCAATCATCACAATTAAACTTTAATTTATTTGCATTTAAAATAAAAATTTTTATTAGTACTAAAAAATGTAAAAAAATTTAAATGCCAAAATCTTCGATATTTGGCCACTCATTATTGAAACCTAAAAATCTTAAAAACAGCCTCATTCCATACCCTTTAAAATGATATAACATAATCTATGGCTTGTTTTTAACTTTAACCGAGATATTCTTAAAAAACTTGATGTAAGTCGCTTAGATTCTAAATTATTCACTATGTAAACAAAGACATTTACATTTAAATTATTTCAATTTGATTTACAAAAAAACTTTATTTTATTAGTTATAACTATATTATTAATTATTCTATGTTTTGTTAATCATAGAAAATAATCAACCCCCTCCCTCCACTCCCATATAGCTTAATAAACTTAATTTAAGTCTCTTATAATAAAACAAATGCAACAAAAACATTTCTTGAAGAATTTTGTTGAAAGAATACAGTAATAGGTAAATATTTATACATAATTAAATAATATATAAAATAATTAACTTTTTACTGCAAGGGGAATTAAAAATCATTCTTCATGTATATCATTCAAATAAGAGATTCAAATCTTCCTCCTTCAACTCTAATACATAGTCTACATCTTCTTAACACTGATTGTGTAGCTTTTTCAATTTGTGCTGCAGTTATTGCAGCTCTTGACTCATGCACTTTTAGCATCAGGTCATCTCGATTTTGTGGGGCTTGCCTGTATACTTCATCTTTCATTGCGCCCCAGAGAAAAAATCTAGAGGTGTAAGATCAGGAGATCTCGGAGGCCAGGCTATTGGTCCCCCTCGTCCAATCCAGCGATTGGGATAATTTTCATTCAGCCCCAAAAAATCGAGATGACCTGATGCTAAAAGTGCATGAGTCAAGAGCTGCAATAACTGCAGGACAAATTGAAAAAGCTACACAAACATAGAATAATTAATAATATAGTTATAACTAATAAAGTTTATTTTGTAAATCAAATTAAAATAATTTAAATAAATATGTCTTTGTTTACATAGTGAATAATTTAGAATCTAAACGACTTACATCAAGTTTTTTAAGAATATCTCGGTTAAAGTTAAAAACAAGTCATAGATTATGTTATATCATTTTAAAGGATATGGAATGAGGCTGTATAAATTAAAGTTTAATTGTGATGATTGCGACATAAAGTATACCATTTTAAAGGGAATTTAATGTCCTTGAGAATAGTGAAAACCGCATCTCTTTAGCTTTAGTAGTTTTCAAGTTGTAGATCGTTTTAGAGAATTAGATAGTAAAGTATCATCGATTTTTCTAGAGAACTATTGAGAATCGACCCTATGCTTACATGACATTTTTTGTTCATCCTGGTTAAGAGTAAGTCACCCTGTATGTATATATATATATATATATATATATTATATATATATATATATATATATTATATATATATATATATATATATATATGTGTATATATAATATCATCGGATGTACCATGAACCACATTAAATTTTTTTGACAAATAGAAGAAAGTAAATTTAGTTTTAATTTTATAAACTAATGTTTATGGGTTCTAGAGATAAATTAGTTCTTGCTCTTTCTAGCCATAGATGCCCAGAGGGAAAAATTGTATATTTTAACTCAAAATTTAAGCATTGAATTATTGGCATTAGAAAAAATTTTACAAGAATAAAAATGCGGTATCTTTGGCTTAAGAACACAAATCATTTATAACTTTACCCTATTTTAAGGTATTTGCAGTCACCAATGCTGCTAGATTTGGGGAACGATTTAATTAATGATTTGAGTGCTAAAGCCAAACACAAGGCAATTTTACTCTGGGAAATTCTTTGCAATGCCATTTAAGCTTCAATTCCAAGTTAAGACATCCAATTTTTTTCACTTTCAACAATTATTCCCGCCAAAATATCGGTTATAGACAAAATATGCAAGGATTAAAATAACTAGTAATTATCTCTGGAACCCAAAAAGTCCATAATAAAATTATACCTTTCAATTTATTGTTTTCTATTTTACAACAAAACAACAAGCACTTCAACAACAAAAAGAAGTTTACCCTTTATAAAAAAGTACCATGGTCCTTTTACTAATGGTACTTTTGGTACCAAAGTACCAAATTACCAGTGGTTCTTAGTGGGGGGGGGGGTATTTAATCATTGAATCCACTAATCCACCCTTAATATATATATTATATATATATATATATATATATATATATATATATATATATATATATATATAATATTAAATATATTATATATATTCGATATATCGATTTTTCTAGAGAACTATTGAGAATCGACCCTATGCTTACATGACATTTTTTTGTTCATCCTGGTCCATAGAATCAAGATTTTATTTTGTCCCATTAAGAGTAAGTCACCCTGTATTATATATATATATATATATATATATATATATATATATATATATATATATATATATACATAGATGTATTAATCTGTAAGTAACTTTTTCTGAAAAACCACGTCCTTCTCATCCTACATGACTCTAAGCTCATTTTATAATTTGAATATTAGATAAAAGTGCAAAAACACACAACCTATAATAGAGCAAAAACAATGAATAAATAAAATAAAAATGCTGTAACCAACTTATATTTTATTGTTTCGCTTTATTAAATTTGTACGTATCAAAAAATTTATGGTGCAAGCTGTTACATGCTCTAAATTCAGAGAGTTAATTTAGGACCTTTTGGTAGCCTGAATATCGGGCTAGGGAAAAGGGATAGGAACTCCAACAAGAGATAAAATGAAGTAGAAAATGTAAGAATAGTCCGTATTTTCTGAACAGAGCAAGGGATTCCGCTTTGAGGAAAATAACATTAAAATGTACTCATTCATCTCATCTGGGTTAAAACTACCCTTTTTATATCTTTTTAAAAGAGATTAAAGAAAAGGCTTTCTAAACTAAACTTTTGTTTTTGCTTATTGTGCGATAGGAATGAGGTATTAAAGTAATGCTAGACCTAGTAGACCTAGTTTATACCTACAGACTAAAAGATTTGGATCTTCTAGTCAAATAGAACCCTATTTAATTGAAACTTTTTCTAAGAAGAAAGGAAGGTAAGCTGTCTGCTTAATATTTCTGTCTCCACAGAAATATTAATTCACCAGAGCGCTTTACACCTCACATGACGCCATCATCAGTGCCAGTACAAATATGTACACCAGTCTATCTCGGTCAGACAAAAAACTTAGATCGAAACGTTACCAATTTTATTTTATACGTATTTTTTATGTATGTTCTACTTTTAATTCTTATACATATATACACATCTAATTCTCTTACGACTGTATTCGATAAGTTGTACTTCACTCATGTGTACATTTTAGATCTCCCTATTTCTATAATAGTTGTATCACGGCCAACACATATTCATTCTCCGAAGCCGTTGCTCTTTGATGAGCTGATTTCTGTGGTGCCTCAAGAAGTAATGTATACAATGACATGCAATGTATACATTACAGTCTGCAATTCCGTCTTCATGTATCAATATTATATTCTATAGCCATTGCCTTATCGATTTCATAGCACCTATTGGTAGCTGTTATATATATATATATATATATATATATATATATATATTATATATATATATATATATATTATATATATATATGTGTGTTGTGTGTGTGTGTGTGTGTGTGTGTGTGTGTGTGTGTGTGTGTGTGGTGTTGTGTGTGTCGGTGTATAATTACACCTACTCGTGATATATACAATATACATATAATACATTGAATAAAATAGTTAATAGCTTTAAATAAATTGATTTGATTTATAAACATAATTTTATTTTCTGATTTTTTAATAAAAAATACTTTTTTAATGAGTAAAAATAAATTGTTAATATTAGGTAAACATAATTGAATCACAATTTTGATAAATGAATCGACAACCTTAGATTGAAAAGCTTTTAGTGTGCTGAAATGAATATTTAAATTTGAAAATCTGCACTCTAATGCCAGTTAACGGACATTGACCAATGCAAATGAATTCCGAATTTCAATATTCTTTACGTTTTGACATCAGGTATGGTCAAGCAAATATCATATTGACTAAATTAACAACTTTAAAGTTAAATTAGGTTTAGTTTCATGAATTAGCATACATGCAAATGACATTTATTTAGCCAAGATGTCTTTGAATTACAGTTTTTACTGTTTTACTTTTTAGTCTATGCGAGTAAAAAGTAACTTTTTCTCCAATGGGAGTGAAACGTGTTTCCTAAAATTTTCCTAGTATTTTCTTATCAGAGAATGTATTTTTTCATTTTTCTATTTTTTCGATCGGTGTCCCAAAATATATAGGGGTTACGACAAAAAAATAATTACTTGCTCAAAGTCCGTTTCAGATAAAATAATCTTGTATTATTCAGATATTATTAATATTGGTTTCATATTGAGAGGAGTCCATATTGTCACAAGTGAGCAAATGTGAATATATATACAATTTGATAACAATTTGATGCAATGTGAATACCACCTTTCATCGGTTTCTTTAAAACATATTTCTTAAACTATTTGTGTCACATATTTAGCTCTTATCAAGCTAGAAATAGCTTGATAAAAAGAAGCGCTCTTCTTCTTATCCTAGCACTTTTAAGACTGAGAGAATATGTAATTTCCATGCAAGAAACTTTAATAAGGAGGCCTTGTGTTCAAAGAATCTTATCTATGTATCTAACTAACGTAGTATAACTAACACGATAGACAATAACTAAACTTTATTGTTTTACTTTACATGAGTTTGAGACTAATTAAAGGCTTGATTCCACGAATCGAAATTCAATTTAGAGCAGACACAAGAGGCAAGTATCACTAACAAGATCAGAGTTCCAAAGTAAAAGAGCTTAGCTTAATTTAAACTGAACACAATTGGTTTCTATCAAGATCATATTATTTCCTATCAATTTCCATGAACCTATTATAATTGTTTTCAAACTAATAACTAACCATTGAATATTAAACTGTAAATCAGATGATATCGAAAGATAATATCTGTAGAGAAGGTTTCTAATAATGATTAATGAATTTCATGAAATACAGTCGTGTTATTTTAACATCTGGAAATGCAAATGTCGAAGAATAGATGTCTGTCATATCAAAAATCTTGCCGTGTAAATATGTTAAGCCTGTATGTTGGCCCCTCTAGCTACGGGTTGGATTAGAGAGGGGAAAGTGTGCCCCTCCCCGATAACATTTTCCCCCTGTGACAAAGCAGTTTTCAGTGGAAGTCCCTTAAAGATGAGTCAAACATTGCCCCCTTTAGGATTAGTTTCACTCCCCCTCCCCAAATACAAGTTTAGCTGACTATGACCCTGAAATAAATAGAGTAAAAATCTATTAATATAAATAATTCAGAGTCGGATAGAACTATCCGTTTATCGTCTTAGAAAAACTTACTTATGGTAAAAACATTTCTGATGAAACTTGGCTTAAACATGGAAACAAATGTTTAAATAATAGAGTATTTGCACAATTGATTTGTATTAAATGATTTATAAATAAGGGGACGGCGGTAGAGACAGTATTTCGACTCCCACCTTTTCCCCTATGGGTGAGATGGATCCTCTTTCAATCAAGAGGAATCTAGTTCAACTACTAAGCAGCAAGTTAGCGCCTCTTGCTCTTCTATCCGGCTTTGTTGTGTGGGTTAGCAGCCCTTGCAAATCGAGGGTTGTACCGCCACACGAACAATGAAAAGATGTTTTACTTGCATGTTTTCTACCGTACTTTATTATCTACAATTACTTTAAAGATTCTTCAAAAAATGATGCTTCAATAATAGGTACAATAGTTCAGGCGCAAACACTCCATATATATATATATATATATATATATATATATAATAATATATATATATATATAATATATATATATATATATATATAAATACATGTGTGTGTGTGTGAGTGTATTTTGTGATGATGATTTTAAAATTTTTATTTATCAATTAAAATAATTGAAATAGCACAAAATTGATTATCTCTAATAAAAATAAACAAATTTCACTTACCAGCAATAACTCCACCTGGTGCTGGTATTCTGGGTCCACTAGCACCAGGTCCTGGAGCACTAGCTGCCAACCTTCTTCTGATCCTTTTCCTTGCTGTTTGAAATATTCGCCAGTACAAGAACAGAATAAAGAGGAGCGGTAAATAAAAAGACGATGCCGTCGCAAATATCTGGTATCCGATATCCTGGAAAAAGCCAATGGCAATAGGTAATAATAAAAGTAAATAAACAATTATACGAGAGGAGTGGGGGGTGATCTAGTAAATTGGTCCCTAATGGATATTCAATCATTAATTGTGCTTTGCGAGCTTCCGTGGGACGGAAACTCCTGTTATAAAAATAATAATAGGGCAATATAAATACTATGTGGTCAGAAAGAGTGTGTGGAAATATTATTTGCATTAAATAGTCCAAGAGCCTGGTTTAAAAAATGTGCCTCATTTTGTACTAATTCAAACCAAATTTTTCTGAAAATATACTTTAAATTATAAAGAAAAACATGGTTTGGCTATCCAGAGTAGAGCTCTTTATATGATTGCGCATGCTGAAAATCTTATAATGTCACATAAATTTATGTGACTTATAAGTCCACATAAATCCAAGTCCACTTATTTTTTAAATAAGTGGTTCCCTGTGGGTCGTGTGCAATACATAAAGAGAAAATTTTTTAAAGTTAATAAAAGTTCCTATAAAACTAGTGTTTTTGGTCAAAATCGGATAAATACAACCAAAGGCATAACATTTGTTAAATGGCCAAAAAGCCATTTTTTTAAAGAAATTCGCTGACTTTGCATGTATTAACCATTTCATTGGTGTATCTGATTTTGATGGTAAAAAACTCGTTTTATAGAACATTTTATCACTTTTAAAAATGTTCTTATAATGTTTTGTACACGACCCACAGGGAACCACTTATTTTAAGAACTAAAATGTGTGCAATTTTATAAAATTTTGAGCAAGCGCAATTATATGACGGGCTTCACTCTGGATTGGCAGAATATGCTTTTCCTTCACAATGAAAAGTATATTTTCAGAGAAATATTTGGTTTTAAGTAGTAAAAAATGAGTCACATCTTTGCAGGTCCGGGTCTTGGACTAAAACCAAAGGTTACAGTCACTGATGGTGGTAGCTATATTGAAGAGTTCAGATTTGTTATTGTTTATTTTTTCAGAAAGACACAAGGGTTAGAAGCTAATAAGAAGCTTAGAGACAAGTACCTCTGCTTAAGGCGAGTCTACCGTCTAAGCTCAAACCATTCCTCTAGAGCTTTTTAGCTCAAGAGAGTCCATCCAGGCAGAAGAGAAGGTAAATGGAAATCAAGCATATTTTTATTTTGTAATGACGTCAAAAATTCTCATTTACATGACTATTTCACAAAAGTTTAATTTAATCTAATAGAGCTTATTAACTTACTTGCGAAACCATGCATGCTTTTTGTTCTTTAACTCTGTATTCCCAGTCAGGGTCTTTCCACCCTAAGAGAGGCGCAATACAGACTAAAAACGATGTCGACCAGACAACTATAATCATCATTCCTATTCGGCGAGACGTCCTTTGATGAATATAATCTATGTTGGTCACTGCCCAGTACCTGTAACAGAAACATTACTCAATATAATGTAATGTAAAAAATCTAATATCAAATTATGTCTTTGCTGTGACTGGTCAACTACCACTACCAACTATTCATTAACAAACATTCAGTAAATTTAAGTTAAGTTCTATAAAAGTATAACGTCCTTAAAATTAACGTCACACTTCTGGATAATGTACTTGTAGGCTATGTACACAAGTACACGTTTTTTAACGTGTACTTGTGTACAGGTACACGTACTCATGTAGTGTATCTACAGTCTAGGTTCTCCATTAACCTCGTTAGTTCATTTTTCAAAAAATAACTATAACAGTTATCATTTGATACTACCGAGTTTTGCAAAACATGAATAGTTGACACAATATAATTGCGCGAGAGACACCTAGGAAATGTAACAAGCAAAATGCAATGCTACATCTGGGAACTGTTCCATTATTCGACATTCGTCATCATTGATGGCTCGACATAATGTCATGTCCCACTCTCTTTCGTTACGTCTAACTCATCAGGGCGCCGACAGAGCCTGAACTCGCTCTGATCTTCAATTAATTCTGAAGAATATAATGTGAAGTATTTACTAGAGCCGAGGTCAGAGTGAGTTCAGGCTCTGTCGGCGCCCTGATGAGTTTGACGTAACAAAACAGTGGGACATGACATTATGTCGAACCATCAATGATGACGAATGTCGATTGATGGAACAGTTCCCAGATGTAGCATTGCATTTTGCTTGTTACATTTCCTAGGTGTCTCTCGCACAATTATATTGTGTCAAATATAACAGTCTTTGTTTACTCTCTTTTGTCACAAGGTTGTCTATTGACCTCTGCTTTGTTTTAGTTTACAAATTTATATTAATTTTAAATTGAATATAATAATACATATTATATTCTATGAAGTTTCATTTGAAGTAAACAAAGTCAATAACTTTGTCCTTCTACCAGACCCTGGAGAAAGGAGGTCCTATACTTTATTTAATATGTTTACTAAAATATAAGTAAAAGGAATTCAAAGAAAAGAAGAAAAGGCGTTTGAGAAAACTTCTTTACGCAAATTCTCTTTCGAAAACAATTGCTAATGAATATAAATAAATAAATAAATATGGCCATTATCCCATTTTTAGCGAATTTTCAAAATATATATATATATATATATATATATATATATATAATATATATATATATATATATAACTAGGATGTTTACCTGAATTATCAGTTATGGGTGTTTTAAAGGCATCTCAAGTTGTTTTTACTAGGTTGTCTGTGTGTGTGTGTGAACGAAATTCACAGTTTTAAAGAGTGGAAAATTTCATAATCATGACAAGCATTTTAAAAATACACTATATGAAACCCTTCTAGTGACTTTTTTAAAAGAATAATTAAATTCCCTTCGTTTCCCAACCCGACTTTTATTTCGTAACAGTTTAAATAAAAATCATTAATTTAATTAGAGCTCGAAGGTAGAATAAAATTGTGATATGAAAATTCTAGGGATAATTATTTGAAAATAAGTGGATGAGGTAGAGAAGGGTTTCCGTAAGGATAGAGGGTCGGGTAGGATAGGAAGGGTAAGGTATGGGGGGGGGGGTAAGGTATAGGGGGCAGGGAGTTATAGAAGAGGGAGTATTGTTTGGCTCAAGCTGAAGGCTTTGCGGTCGAGATGAGGATGAAAGATTTCACGCCAGACTTGACTTGCGACCCAAAACTCCTGTCCTGTTTCTGCCTATTCTACCTTTTTCACTTCCTATGCCTCACATAGCATTAAACTAACTTTGTCTCTCTATTTTTCTCCATTAAATAAATAATAAGAATAGAAAACCCCGACGGATTTAGTAATGGTTTGCCACAATAAATTATAAACTGGATTGTAAGTATGTAAGTACTTACATGTACTTTCTAAGTACAGTAAATACAAATTTGATTGAAGTATGTAAGCATTGCAATTCTATGTATGCATTTTCTATTGGTGAAAATATAGATAGAGACACATACTACGTATTTAAAAGGTGATCGTATTCCATACGCATTTAATACGATACGGTTCTTGCACTGTATTTTTTTATTAATACTAAGGTTGGGCACTAAGAGGAATAAAATAACTACTGCTGTCTACTAATACACTATATTTCGCCCTCTACCTCAGGGCATATTCATGTAATCTACAACATAGATCAATACAAATATATTAGGTAAGGTAATGTTGGAACTAAAACTTTTTTTATTAATTATTTTTATTTTATTATTATTATGGATTTTTTAAATAAATAAATTATATTACTTACAATTATATTTCTAGCATCTTAATGCTAATTGTCAATAAGATTATAATTTAAAAAAAAAAAACAGATAAATTAAATGGCAAAAACTGTATGACACATGAACAAGTGAGTATAGATACTCATTGTATTTGTTTAGTCGATCGAGTGAAATTACGTGATAACTGATCCCGCCAAAACATTGCGAATTGCACAACTACAGTGGTAGACTAATATTTGTATGAAGTTTCAACTCTATAGCATGAATATAGGAGCTACGATGATAACAGATATTACACACAGACAGACAACTTTGTGAAAACCACTCAGGAGGCCTTTACACCACCTGAAATGGATAATTCCGATTTTATACAGGTTTCGGATTTTTCGCAAACACAATATTTTTCTACGGTATGAATGAGGAGAAGTGAAAATCAGTCTACATGTGTAGTTGGGCTATTCGGAAAATATGTCTTATGATGTCATTAACCCGCAATAATGACTCTGCAAAAAGTACAAAACGCGGAAAAATGTTGTGATCATTTTGAGAGTTGGAACGCACGTAGCCATGTATAAGACTAACATATGTGCCAAGTTTCATCTTATTACCAGCATATAAGTTCAATTTTTATCATATGACGTTTTTAAAAAAAATGTACAAAATCATAAAATATTCCCATTGAGTTGATATTCAGTACAAAAGTAAACCTTTATATAAAAAATATTAATATTATGTTTCGAGTGAATATGGCAAGTATATTTATGTTTTTTATTGTATCATAAAAGTTAAGCAACATCGAGCGAGATCAGTGCAGTATGGGTGACCGATGGCAATACAACAGCTGTATTCACTATCTCAGGGCGAGCGAAGCAAGTCCGAAGACTTGTTACAGTATACATTTATCGACTAGTATATTCTGAGTATATTACATTATCGACTAGTATATTCTGAGGACGAGCGAAGCAAGTCCAAAGACTTGTGTATACATTTATCGTATACGAGTTTGTACAGTATACATTTATCGACTAGTATATTCTGGGACGAGCGAAGCAAGTCCAAAGTTACAGTACATTTATCGACTAGTATATTCTGAGGACGAGCGAAGCAAGTCCAAAGACTTGTTACAGTATACATTTATCGACTAGTATATTCTGAGGACGAGCGAAGCAGTCCAAAGACTTGTTACAGTATACTTTTATCGACTAGGAGAGCGAAGAGTCCAAAGACTTGTTACAGTATACATTTATCGACTAGTATATTCTGAGACGAGCAAGTCCAAAGACTTGTATATTATCATATACGAGCGAAGCAGTTTGTTACAGTATGACTAGTATATTCTGACGAGCGAAGCAAGTCCAGACTTGTTACAGTATACATTTATCGACTAGTATATTTGAGGACGGCGAAGCAAGTCCAAAGACTGTTACAGTAATTTATCGACTAGTATACGAGCGAAGCAAGTCCAAGACTTGTTAAGTATACATTTATCGACTAGTATATTCTGAGGACGAGCGAGCAAGTCCAAGTTACAGTATACATTTATCGACTAGTATATTCTGAGGACGAGCGAAGCAAGTCCAAAGACTTGTTACAGTATACATTTATCGACTAGTATATTCTGAGGACGAGCGAAGCAAGTCCAAAGACTTGTTACAGTATACATTTATTAGTATATTCTGAGGACGAGCGAAGCAAGTCCAAAAGACTGTTACAGTATACATTTATCGACTAGTATATTCTGAGACGAGCGAAGCAAGTCCAAACTTGTTACAGTATACATTTATCGACTAGGTATATTCTGAGGACGAGCGAAGCAGTCAAAGACTTGTTACAGTATACATTTATCGACTAGTATATCTAGGACGAGCGAAGCAAGTCCAAAGACTTGTTACAGTATACATTTATCGACTAGTATATTCTGAGGACGAGCGAAGCAAGTCCGAAGTAGGTTACAGTATACATTTATCGACTAGGACGAGCGAAGCAAGTCCAAAGACTTGTTACAGTATACATTTATCGACTAGTATATTCTGAGGACGAGCGAAGCAAGTCCAAAGACTTGTTACAGTATACATTTATCGACTAGTATATTCTGAGGACGAGCGAAGCAAGTCCAAAGACTTGTTACAGTATTCATTTATCGACTAGTATATTCTGAGGACGAGCGAAGCAAGTCCAAAGACTTGTTACAGTATACATTTATCGACTAGTATATTCTGAGGACGAGCGAAGCAAGTCAAAGACTTTTACAGTTTCATTATCGACTAGTATATTCGAGGACGAAAGCGTTTGTTTACAGTATACATTATCGACTAGTATATTCTGAGGACGAGCGAAGCAAGTAGTAGGGAGGATGAGCGTAGCGAATCCAATATAATGAGGAATAGTATTGAGGTACCCGGAAGGCGTTTTTTTTATTATGTTGCTATGTATTTGTTTTTGTTCTCTTCATTGACGGCATTAAAGATATCTTACAGGTTGAAACAGACATGAAATTATTTTATGCAACATCTTTTACGTATAGTCAATACAATTTTCTTTATCCCATTATTATTTACAAAATTTAAAATTGATTTTTGGAGAGCTATCAATTATTTCTATTAATTAAGACATCTGAGCAGTCTTTCTCATTATAAATTAATGTCAAAAAGGATTTCCCCTTAAAAACTCCAAACCAGAAAAAAGCGGTTTTTATTCTGACAAAATATTTTTCATTAATAATCTAGAAGGAGTAAAAAAAACCTTAAAAAGTTGTTCGAAGAAATGCCTTGAAACATTTTCTGTAAGAGATTGGATGAAGCTTCCGAGAAATATGCGTTGCTGATCGAACTCGAATAGTTGAAATTTAATATTAATGAAGGAAGGCATTTCTAATAAGTTATTATAGGGAAAGGTTTCAAAGGTCTTATGTGTAGTTCTAATTTAAGATTTTCTTTTTCCAAAATATGTTAGCAACACTGCTTTACGTAGGTTAGAAATTTGTCATATAAGATGGCGGTTTACAATGTTAAGTTTTTCTCCTGGTTTTTTTTTTTTTTTTAAATAATTGATTTATAATATGTTTTTCTTTTACTTAAAAATTAAATAATATTTTGCACTTTATATTGTGAATATATTTGCTTTAGCCTAACATTATGTTTCCTTCCTGTTTAGAAACCCAATTACTGTTATACTTTGTCTTAAGAAAATAAAGTAGTAGATATATGGGGGGGGGGGGAGTGGTAGTAACTACCAGGCAAGTAGGCAACGTTGTTGGGCCTTTTTTGCCAGCCCCCTAAGATAGAGTTCTACTCCTTTTAATTTCAAGTGTAGGTATATTTCATCTAATCTAGACAGAAGAGCCGTAGATTTCTGGTTTCTCTTATGATTTTCTTTCATATTTGTTCATAGCAATCATACATATTTTCACTGACTTATATAGTCTACTGAAAACTAGGAACAACACGTGCCCTCACTGTTAAACCAAACCTCTACACACTTTAAACTACAAGGCAGAAACAGTATAGTATTATAATGAATCTTCTGTGAGGGTCCTAAATTTTGCCTATACTCAATTTCATTTAGAGTAAGGGATCTTTAACGAGTAACTGACAACGCACAGGCTCGAGACAACCGGCTTTACGTCCCTCCTGAAGGACGTGGTACGTAGAATTTCTATCCCTCATTAAAATCCCAGGGCCCCGTGCTGGGATTGAACCCATGACTAAATAAACTCGGAAGTTTGAAGTCTATTCATTCTGTGTATTGGCCGCGTACCTTAACCACTACACCACGGGTGGCTCTAAATAAAGTGGTACTAATCCTGTAAGCAGGAAAAAGGAAAGAACCATCCACCTTTGTTATTTGCTGTTAGATCTGAAAGACTCTAGACTGGTTTAGACTAAATCCTAAACTTGTGGCTTTAATAAAGTTGTAAGTTATAAACTATTACAATTTTACTGCTGCATATTAGTTTTAAATAAGGTTTTGTTCTCGTAAGCTCACAGACGTAGAGCTATATCAAGTGCATTTAGATATTTGATGGGTGCCCACCAAAATCTACTTCATCATAACCTTAGTGTATTTATGCTAAAGAGATCAAACTGTCTTCAAAATCACTCTATTCGTGTAGTTATGCTATTCGGAAAATAATTTTTATCAGTAACAGTCAATAAGGAATCAGCGAAAAATTATAAAACGGGTAAAAATGATGCAATCGGATAGGGATTTGGCACGCATATAGCCATATATAAGACTAACATGTGTGCCAAGTTTAATCTCATTATCAGTATTAGTTCAATATTAATGAAATTACATGTGTACCTTTCTTACAAAATTGAAACAAATTTTGTTTCTTTTAAAAGAAACAAAATTTTCAACAAGTTGTAAATTTCAACTCAATCCAAATGAGTTTAAATTTAGAACAAGAAATACCTTAACATAGGAAATTCGTATATATTTCATACGAATCCGGTAAATTCGTATCCGGTCACCCTAGATGGGTGACCGCTGGCAATAAAACGTATGTATTTACATCCGAGGATGAGCGAAGCGTGTCTGAAGACTTGTTGCAGTAAAAATTGAACGACTTAGTGAGGATGAGCATTGCGAATCCGATGGGATGAGGAAAAGTTTCGAGGCACCCTGTACTCGATTTTTTATTTGATTAAAACTCGACTTCACGAGACGACATCAGCACAGTCATAATGTTTAACTGAATTTCCATCATGAAAAATTTCATTTTTATTTTATTTATTTGAACGTGCTATTGATGCAATTAATTCCCCGAAATATTTTTTTGTGATGGAAGCATCAATATTTACAATGTTGAAACTTATTTCCTTTTTTCCTGATAAATTTTGATTGATCTTGAAACATTTTAATCTACCTGGATGGAAAAAGTTAAAAGCTCTTCTATTCTTTTTTTGATGGATTGGGATTTTCATTTAGGACATTTTCATTCATCCAACGAGGTAAACCTTAAAAATAGAAATTTAAAAATACAATAAACTTCCTAAACGTGATGCGGTGAGAAATTTTGATAAAATTTGAAACTACATTTTTATTTTTTCTCGTTTTTACTGTAGGCATATAGGAAAGGTATTGTGTTTGCAAAAAATAGGATGTCACCGGAATTATCCGTTTCAGGTGTATTTAAGGCTTCCTAAGTGGTTTTTATTAAGTTGTCTATCAGTATAATGTGTGTCTGTTATCATTGTAGCTTCCAGTGTATTTAAGCTAGAGAGTTGAAACTTTGTACAAACATCGGTCTATAGCTGTAGTTGTGCTATTCGGAAAATATTTTTTTACGTAAATAACCTGTAATAATGAGTCAGCAAACATTTGGAAATATTATATAGCATGGGAAAAAGTTGCAATTAAGTGTGCGTGATAAAAACGCTAAAATACCTTGTAGCTGCTCTTCCGATTGGTACTCACTATTTTGTTAGAAATTTCACCTTTATACCAAGTTGATAACCAAACTTTCATATCACAGCACTTCTTTAAAGTGAAATTAGAAAAGAGCCACAGCACGATTTTTTTAAGTTCAAAAATTCATCCAATATTACAAGCAACTCTTCCGATTAGAACTATCTCCTACCATCATCAGAGCAACTTGGCTGTCACTTGGAAGAATTGCTGATCGCTGACCCTGCGGAGGGTCAATCCATTGCCAACATTCCAGCTTGGTCGTTAGATCACGAAGACTACACCGTTACTTTGGGAACTACAGCCCTTTTTTCCAGCACTCTCAAAATGAGTCTTCCCAAGACGGAGCATCAAATGCCCCTAGAACATCTAGGGAAACCATGGTAATTTGCTCTTTCTTATCCAATGCAGATAAAATATGGTACCAGATGTGTCAAATTATTAAGAAACAAGTAATCAAACCCATCAAACCATTCATGACTTCATTCAGTGTTTACTCGTCATCATGTTAACAAAGCCATTTCTTGGGCATTGTCACTTCTCAACTACTTAGTCACAGCAAAACAATGGTTTCTATTGAGGACGAGTCATTCATGGTTAACTAGTCTTATCTCCAGGGTCCTCCTTATTCACTCTAACAGAGGAGATCAAATCGTAATTATTACAACAAAAACCATGCAATTTTTATATTAAATCAGTATGTTAACTTGTTTGCACGTGGTACGAATTTGAAGTAAATATTTACCACGCAGCTATTAATATAGCATTCATTTAGGTTCTTCGTTGGTTGTAAGAAGCTAATAAAATTATCATAAAACAAATCATTCCATATTGATTAAATCGGACTAGTGTATAAGAGCTGCTAAAAGATTGAACCTTGTATGGAACACCTAAAAGAATACTTGATACAAGTACCTTTTAGTTGGAAAGCTGGGGCACTTTTCATATCAAAAATTCTTTTATGAAGCCAATGATTTTAAAGCCGACATTCTTCTCTTTGAATGCAGTTTACCTAACTCACATTCCCAAAGAACAAAGACGATTCGGGACGGGTTGAAAAGAAACAATGCTTTTAAAATTGAATGAAATACTCTCTTTGTCCACTTTTATGCCCCCCCCCCACCTACACTTTTTTCTATTGAATGCACAACAATGTTATATATTTGATATTTTCGAAGATTTAACAATAAAATTGAGTGTGAATTAATTAACTTATAGCATACTTTAGTTTTGAGTCAACATCGTGTAATTTCTTTAAGATTTCTAATGATGTTTCTTTAGTAGAAGCAAAACGATGGAAACTTACATTTTCAGTCGTTATAAGAAGATAATAAGCTTTTTAACTTATTACTCAAACAAAATACCTCGAAATTTTCTCAAAACAATCCCATTCTTAGAGGCAGAAAGAGAAGTGATAATTGGCTTTATGATACTGTCACTTTGGCCGTGCGAAGCTGTCACTTTGGCTATACAACAGTGTCATTTTAGCCGTTTGCACGTTGAACATGCGGTACTTTCACTTTGGCTGTTCGATAATTTCACTTTAGCCGTGCGATAATTTCACTTTAGCCGTGCGATAATTTCACTTTTGCCGTGCGATAATTTCACTTTAGCCGTGAGATACTGTGACTTTGACTATGCGAAACGCAGGACGGAAAATAGTCAAAGATTAGATCTATCTCTGTTTAATCACTACATACAATAAAAACTTTTCAATTCTCTTTCACAACCACAATATTAATCACTTCTGTTCAACAAATAGAGCTTAATGCCCACTTGTAAAAATATCGTCAAAGGATAGAGATACCTTCGTCTAGCTTACTATTGTTAGAGATTGATAGTTAGAGAGAATCTATCAATCATCCTATAGTAAACCTATAGGATGATAAACCTTTAGTTTACCTGCATCTAACAATAAAATTTTTAATCGCTTCTGTTAATCTAATAAGTCTATGCTTATTACTCGGTTTACTTAAATTTTTATAATCCATTATTGAAACAATCAAACAGCTATACTGATTTTCCAATTGTTGATATATTGCGTCTAGAAACTACTGTTCCATAAGATACAAAAATATTAATGAGCGGGTACGCTTCGAAATTGTTTGAATATTACGTGCACTAGCGCCAGTATAGATTAATAATTTTTTTCCAATAAATTTAATAGGGGCGTAGTTAATTAACCTCTTTTTCTTAGAGATAAATTTAACCAAAACTTGTTTTCCCTCTATCATTAAAATTATCAATTTATCTAGTGATTTATGTTTATATATTAATTTAGTTTATATAGCAATTTAGATTTATTTAGCAATTCAGGTGTTTATTCAGTTATTTATCTATGTATTGGTTTAGAATTATGATGACATATTGTATCCTTATGTAAGGTTTACCCAATAAATATAATCTTTATTATTAATGTTATTATTATTGTTATGTTTTGCAGATAATAAATTCTTGAGTTTTCTCAAAAAAAAAAAAAAATTTACGGGCTGGCACCATGTAAATAGTCTTGTTCTGATAAAGCTATTTTTATGGTTGGCTCTGACTTAAAAATTATCGGACAGGTCTGCGTGTATTTAGGATGGCTGCTTTTCGTGTGGTTATGAATAGGTTTTGATGGTAAGTTTATCAGTTTCAAACTATTGTGAATTTGTCTTTATATAACTCCAGTTGACGATATTATTAATAGTACTATATTAATAGTATTAATAATATATATTAATAATATTAATAGCACTTGATTAATTTATTATTATCCTTTAAATTCTTAGCCTAGGCTAGTTTTAAAGAGTAAGGGACGGGGATTTCACCGAGTCACCTTCTCAATAAAAAACTAATTGTGGTCTCTGACCACAATTAGTGTGGTCTTAGTGACCACATAGGGTGGTAATTAGTCTGACACGCGACTGACTGTGTTGCATGCATATTTTTTAGTCATTTGAAGGCCTTTTGTACTATTGAGTACAATAGTAGTGTTTTTTTTAAATCTTTATGAAACATACTGTAGAAGGTTTGTAGGTACAAACCTTCAACAACCAAGGTTTGTAGAATAACTGCTTTTTGGATGAGCTTAATGAGATAAACCGGTATATCTATTTTTTTCTATATAAGAGGAAAATATTTTTTTTTAAATCTTATGAAATATTATTTATATTATTATTGTTATGCTAAATCAGGTGTGAGTTAAGAGAATCTGAACTCACCTGAACATGTATAGTAAAGATACAGTTTACCTTCAATTTAAATCAAATGTAATATGGTACTTAATATTTTGGTTAAATTAATTACGGCTACCAACCAACTTTCAAAGTAAGTACTAAGTGCAGTTTGGTGTAAAACAAAGCATAACAACATAAAATCAGAAACTTTATCCTTTAAATCTTATCAACTACCTTGTTTCCCTTTTAGAAAATCTATGTTTGTAGTTCTATAAATAGTGCATAGTTAAAACCTTTTAAAATGGTTCTCTTGTTCAGCACCTCGTTAGGAAGGTAAAGTTAATAATTGAAAGCCAAATAGTGAGGCAGAGAGGCTGTGAAGTGTTTCTAAAAGCAAACCAAATATTCTCAGCCCAGTATTCTGACCCTGTGATACTCCTAACTAGACTAACCCTAGATTGCAAACCTCCTGGGTAGCTCTCATCTCCTACCAATCAATTTTTAATAACTAAGGATTTTTTAACTTCAAAGTTTCTAAACCAACATGATTATTAATCCTTGAAAATATTTTATTGGTTATTATTTTTTAACTTAATACTGGTAAAGCTTAATAAAATATGAAATAAGTCTATGTGTTATAAATAGTATAAATAAAAAAGGTCTATTTTTATGTTTTATAAAAAGTATAATAAATAAACTACTATAAAACAAAATAGTATAAATAAATAAACTACTATAATAAACAAAATAGTATAAATAAATAAACTACTATAATAAACAAAATAGTATAAATAAATAAACTACTATAATAAACAATAATAACAAAATAGTATAAATAAATAAACTACTATAATAAACAAATAGTATAAATAAATAAACTATATAATAAACAAAATAGTATAAATAAATAACAACTATAATAAACAAAATAGTATATTGGAAAAGAAATCCTCCTCTTAAATTTTGAATCGTACGGATTACATTAATGAAACTTGGGCAATTTTTTTGTGATTTTTTTGTGATGTAGTGAAATTTAAGAGTCCCATACAACACTGTATTTTACAAAAAAAATAGAAGGTAAACTTCTAATGGGTTTTTTACTTCTTGGGGAAAATAAAATTTTCATTTTTCCTGTTCTTTGTTTTTGTATAAAACCGCTGTTGTGGATGAAATAAGTGCCTAAATTAAAAAAAAAAGCTCACTTAAAATTAAAGCTTAAGTATGGACATTAAAAAGAATTTGGCGCGAGAAAAAATACCGTATTTTTGACTTAAGAACACGTATCATTCTTCGCTTTACTCTTATTTAAAGGTATTTATAGTCACTAATGCTGCTAGATTTGGGAAAACCCTAATTATCTTTTCTTAACCCTTGTAGGGTACTCACTATTTCACCGAACTGCCGAATTTTTGCCGAACTTTTGCCGAACTATGTATAGCTAAGTGTATATGTAAAAAACGCTCAAAAATAAATAAAAATATCGTATAGATTGTCAAAAATATTAATATTTGTGTAATAGACTATAAATTAATATACTGTATTGCGGAATTTAACATACCTGTCGTGAAAGAAACATATATTATTTAACACAATACTTTATTAAAAAAATAATAATTATTTAACTATTGCTAACTATATGGTCTAATATAAAACACAAAAAATAGAAAATGTAAACATTGTAAACGTATACAGAGTAACAGCAGTAGTAACATACTGCAAATTAATAATTCTGCGTTGCGGCTTTAGTATAGTTCGGCAACAATGTATAGTTCGGCCGAACAATATAAAATTCTATATAAAATCAGGGGATTGTTGAAATTAAATAAAACTTTGTAAATGTATACAGAGTAACAGCAGTAGTAACATACTGCAAATTAATAATTCTGCGTTGCGGCTTTAGTATAGTTCGGCAACTATGTATAGTTCGGCCGAACATTATAAAATTCTATAGAAAATCAGGGAATGGATGAAATTATATAAAACTTTATAAACGTATACAGAGTAACAGCAGTAGTAACATAATGCAAATTAATAATTATGCGTTGCGGCTTTAGTATAGTTTGGCAACTTTGTATAGTTCGGCCGAACATTATAAAATTCTATATAAAAACAGGGGATTGTTGAAATAAAATAAAACTTTGTAAACTTATACAGAGTAACAGCAGTAGTAACATAATGCAAATTAATGATGCGGGTTTAGCATAGTTCGGCAACTTTGTGTAGTTCGGCCGAACATTATAAAATTCTATATAAAATCAGGGGATTGTTGAAATTAAATAAAACTTTGTAAACGTATACAGAGTAACAGCAGTAGTAACATACTGCAAATTAATAATTATGCGTTGCGGCTTTAGTATAGTTTGGCAACTATGTATAGTTCGGGCGAAATTATATAAAATTCTATATAAAATCAGGGAATGGTTGAAATTAAATAAAACTTTGTAAACGTATACAGAGTAACAGCAGTAGTAACATACTGCAAATTAATAATTCTGCGTTGCGGCTTTAGTATAGTTCGGCAACTTTGTATAGTTCGGCCGAACAATATAAAATTCTATAAGATCAGGGGATTGTTGAAATTAAATAAAACTTTGTAAACGTATACAGAGTAACAGCTGTAGTAACATACTGCAAATTAATAATTCTGCGTTGCGGCTTTAGTATAGTTCGGCAACTATGTATAGTTCGGCCAAACTATATAAAATTCTATATAAAATCAGGGAATGTTTAAACTGAAATAAAACTTTGTAAACAAATACAGAGTAACAGCAGTAGTAACATAATGCAAATTAATAATTCTGCGTTGCGGCTTTAGTATAGTTCGGCAACTATGTATAGTTCGGCCGAACTATATAAAATTCTATAAAAATCAGGGAATTGTTGAAATTAAATAAAACTTTGTAAACGTATACAGAGTAACAGCAGTAGTAACATACTGCAAATTAATAATTCTGCGTTGCGGCTTTAGTATAGTTCGGCAACTTTGTATAGTTCGGCCGAACATTAAAAATTCTATATAAAATCAGGGGATTGTTGAAATTAAATAAAACTTTGTAAACTTATACAGAGTAACAGCAGTAGTAACATAATGCAAATTAATGATGCTATATTGCGGGTTTAGCATAGTTCGGCAACTTTGTATAGTTCGGCCGAACTATATAAAATTCTATATAAAATCAGGGGATTGTTGAAATTAAATAAAACATTGTCAACGTATACAGAGTAACAGCAGTGGTAACATACTGCAAATTAATAATTATGCGTTGCGGCTTTAGTATAGTTCGGCAATATGTATAGTTCGGCCGAACTATATAAAATTCTATATAAAATCAGGGAATGGTTGAAATTAAATAAAACTTTGTGAACAAATACAGAGTAACAGCGGTGTAACATACTGCAAATTAATAATTCTGCGTTGCGGCTTTAGTATAGTTCGGCAACTTTGTATAGTTCGGCCGAACATTAAAATTCTATATAAAATCAGGGATTGTTGAAATTAAATAAAACTTTGAAACGTATACAAAGTAACAGTAGTAACATAATGCAAATTAATAATTCTGCGTTGCGGCTTTAGTATAGTTCGGCAACTATGTATAGTTCGGCCGAACTATATAAAATTCTATAAAAAATCAGGGAATGGTTGAACTGAAAAAAAACTTTGTAAACGTATACAGAGTAACAGCAGTAGTAACATACTGCAAATTAATAATTCTGCGTTGCGTATTTAGTATAGTTCGGCAACTATGTATAGTTCGGCCGAACATTATAAAATTCTATATAACATCATGGAATGTTTAAACTGAAATAAAACTTTGTAAACTAATACAGAGTAACAGCAGTGGTAACATACTGCAAATTAATAATTCTGCGTTGCGGCTTTAGTATAGTTCGGCAACTATGTATAGTTCGGCCGAACATTATAAATTCTATATAAATCATGGATGTTTAAACTGAAATAAAACTTTGTAAACTAATACAGAGTAACAGCAGTGGTAACATACTGCAAATTAATAATTCTGCGTTGCGGCTTTAGTATAGTTCGGCAACTTTGTATAGTTCGGCCGAACTATATAAAATTCTATATAAAATCAGGGGATTGTTAAAATTAAATAAAACTTTGTAAACGTATACAGATTAACAGCAGTAGTAACATACTGCAAATTAATAATTCTGCGTTGCGGCTTTAGTATAGTTCGGCAACTATGTATAGTTTGGCCGAACTATATAAAATTCTATATAAAATCAGGGAATGTTTAAACTGAAATAAAACTTTGTAAACAAATACAGAGTAACAGCGGTGGTAACATAATGCAAATTAATAATTCTGCGTTGCGGCTTTAGTATAGTTCGGCAACTATGTATAGTTCGGCCGAGCATTATAAAATTCTATACAAAATCAGGGAATGGTTGAAATTATATAAAACTTTGTAAACGTATACAGAGTAACAGCAGTGGTAACATACTGCAAATTAATAATTCTGCGTTGCGGCTTTAGTATAGTTTGGCAACTTTGTATAGTTCGGCCGAACATTATAAAATTCTATATAAAATCAGGGGATTGTTGAAATTAAATAAAACTTTGTAAACTTATACAGAGTAACAGCAGTGGTAACATACTGCAAATTAATAATTCTGCGTTGCGGCTTTAGTATAGTTCGGCAACTATGTATAGTTCGGCCGAGCATTATAAAATTCTATAGAAAATCAGGGAATGGTTGAAATTAAATAAAACTTTGTAAACGTATACAGAGTAACAGCAGTGGTAACATACTGCAAATTAATAATTCTGCGTTGCGGCTTTAGTATAGTTTGGCAACTTTGAATAGTTCGGCCGAACATTATAAAATTCTATATAAAATCAGGGGATTGTTGAAATTAAATAAAACTTTGTAAACTTATACAGAGTAACAGCAGTAGTAACATAATGCAAATTAATGATGCTATATTGCGGGTTTAGCATAGTTCGGCAACTTTGTATAGTTCGGCCGAACTATATAAAATTCTATATAAAATCAGGGGATTGTTGAAATTAAATAAAACATTGTCAACGTATACAGAGTAACAGCAGTGGTAACATACTGCAAATTAATAATTATGCGTTGCGGCTTTAGTATAGTTCGGCAACTATGTATAGTTCGGCCGAACTATATAAAATTCTATAAAAATCAGGGAATGGTTGAAATTAAATAAAACTTTGTGAACAAATACAGAGTAACAGCGGTGGTAACATAATGCAAATTAATAATTCTGCGTTGCGGCTTTAGTATAGTTCGGCAACTTTGTATAGTTCGGCCGAACATTATAAAATTCTATATAAAATCAGGGGATTGTTGAAATTAAATAAAACTTTGAAAACGTATACAAAGTAACAGCAGTAGTAACATAATGCAAATTAATAATTCTGCGTTGCGGCTTTAGTATAGTTCGGCAACTTTGTATAGTTCGGCCGAACTATATAAAATTCTATACAAAATCAGGGGATTGTTAAAATTAAATAAAACTTTGTAAATGTATACAGAGTAACAGCAGTAGTAACATACTGCAAATTAATAATTCTGCGTTGCGGCTTTAGTATAGTTCGGCAACTATGTATAGTTCGGCCGAACTATATAAAATTCTATAAAAATCAGGGAATGTTGAATGAAAAAAAACTTTGTAAACGTATACAGAGTAACAGCAGTAGTAAATACTGCAAATTAATAATTCTGCGTTGCGTATTTGTATAGTTCGGCAACTATGTATAGTTCGGCCGAACATTATAAAATTCTATATAAATCATGGAATGTTTAAATGAAAATAAAACTTGTAAACGTATACAGAGTAACAGCAGTGGTAACATACTGCAAATTAATAATTCTGCGTTGCGGCTTTAGTATAGTTCGGCAACTTTGTACAGTTCGGCCGAACTAAATAACGGCCGAACTCTATATAAAATCAGGGGATTGTTGAAATTAAATAAAACTTTGTAAATGTATACAGAGTAACAGCAGTAGTAACATACTGCAAATTAATAATTATGCGTTGCGGCTTTAGTATAGTTCGGCAACTATGTATAGTTCGGCCGAACATTATAAAATTCTATAGAAATCAGGGAATGGTTGAAATTAATAAAACTTTATAAACGTATACAGAGTAACAGCAGTAGTAACATACTGCAAATTAATAATTCTGCGTTGCGGCTTTAGTATAGTTCGGCAACTTTGTATAGTTCGGCCGAACTATAAAATTCTATAAAAATCAGGGAATGGTTGAAATTAAAAAAACTTTGTAAACGTATACAGAGTAACAGCAGTAGTAACATACTGCAAATTAATAATTCTGCGTTGCGTATTTAGTATAGTTCGGCAACTATGTATAGTTCGGCCGAACATTATAAAATTCTATATAAATCAGGAATGTTTAAATGAAATAAAACTTTGTAAACTAATACAGAGTAACAGCAGTAGTAACATACTGCAAATTAATAATTCTGCGTTGCGGCTTTAGTATAGTTCGGCAACTATGTATAGTTCGGCCGAACATTATAAAATTCTATATAAATCATGGAATGTTAAATGAAATAAAACTTTGTAAACTAATACAGAGTAACAGCAGTGGTAACATACTGCAAATTAATAATTCTGCGTTGCGGCTTTAGTATAGTTCGGCAACTTTGTATAGTTCGGCCGAACTATATAAAATTCTATATAAAATCAGGGGATTGTTAAATTAAATAAAACTTTGTAAACGTATACAGAGTAACAGCAGTAGTAACATACTGCAAATTAATAATTCTGCGTTGCGGCTTTAGTATAGTTCGGCAACTATGTATAGTTCGGCCGAACTATATAAAATTCTATATAAAATCAGGGAATGTTTAAATGAAATAAAACTTTGTAAACAAATACAGAGTAAAGCAGTGGTAACATACTGCAAATTAATAATTCTGCGTTGCGGCTTTAGTATAGTTCGGCAACTATGTATAGTTCGGCCGAACATTTAAAATTCTATATAAAATCAGGGAATGGTTGAAATTAAATAAAACTTTGTAAACGTATACAGAGTAACAGCAGTAGTAACATACTGCAAATTAATAATTCTGCGTTGCGGCTTTAGTATAGTTCGGCAACGATTAATAGTTCGGCCGAACATTAAAAATTCTATATAAAATCAGGGGATTGTTGAAATTAAATAAAACTTTGTAAACGTATACAGAGTAACAGCAGTAGTAACATACTGCAAATTAATTCTGCGTTGCGGGTTTAGTATAGTTCGGCAACTTTGTATAGTTCGGCCGAACTATATAAAATTCTATATAAAATCAGGGGATTGTTGAAATTAAATAAAACTTGTAAACGTATACAGAGTAACAGCAGTGGTAACATACTGCAAATTAATAATTCTGCGTTGCGGCTTTAGTATAGTTCGGCAACTATGTATAGTTCGGCCGAACTATATAAAATTCTATATAAATCAGGGGATGTTTAAAATGAAATAAAACTTTGTAAACAAATACAGAGTAACAGCAGTGGTAACATACTGCAAATTAATAATTCTGCGTTGCGGCTTTAGTATAGTCGGCAACTATGTATAGTTCGGCCGAACATTATAAATTCTATATAAAATCAGGGATGGTTGAAATTAATAAAACTTTGTAAACGTATACAGAGTAACAGCAGTAGTAACATACTGCAAATTATAATTCTGCGTTGCGGCTTTAGTATAGTTCGGCAACTATGTATAGTTCGGCCGAACATTATAAAATTCTATATAAAATCAGGGAATGGTTGAAATTAAATAAAACTTTGTAAACGTATACAGAGTAACAGCAGTGGTAACATACTGCAAATTAATAATTCTGCGTTGCGGCTTTAGTATAGTTTGGCAACGATTAATAGTTCGGCCGAACATTATAAAATTCTATATAAAATCAGGGGATTGTTGAAATTAAATAAAACTTTGTAAACTTATACAGAGTAACAGCAGTAGTAACATAATGCAAATTAATGATGCTATATTGCGGGTTTAGCATAGTTCGGCAACTTGTATAGTTCGGCCGAACTATATAAAATTCTATATAAAATCAGGGGATTGTTGAAATTAAATAAAACTTTGTAAAAATACAGAGTAACAGCAGTGGTAACATACTGCAAATTAATAATTCTGCGTTGCGGCTTTAGTATAGTTCGGCAACTTTGTATAGTTCGGCCGAACTATATAAAATTCTATATAAAATCAGGGGATTGTTAAAATTAAATAAAACTTTGTAAATGTATACAGATTAACAGCAGTAGTAACATACTGCAAATTAATAATTCTGCGTTGCGGCTTTAGTATAGTTCGGCAACTATGTATAGTTCGGCCGAACTATATAAAATTCTATATAAAATCAGGGATGTTTAAACTGAAATAAAACTTTGTAAACAATACAGAGTAACAGCAGTGTAACATACTGCAAATTAATAATTCTGCGTTGCGGCTTTAGTATAGTTCGGCAACTATGTATAGTTCGGCCGAATTATAAAAATTCTATAAAAATCAGGGAATGGTTGAAATTAATAAAACTTTGTAAACGTATACAGAGTAACAGCAGTGGTAACATACTGCAAATTAATAATTCTGCGTTGCGGCTTTAGTATAGTTTGGCAACTTTGTATAGTTCGGCCGAACATTATAAAATTCTATATAAAATCAGGGGATTGTTGAAATTAAATAAAACTTTGTAAACGTATACAGAGTAACAGCAGTAGTAACATACTGCAAATTAATATTCTGCGTTGCGGGTTTAGTATAGTTCGGCAACTTTGTATAGTTCGGCCGAACTATATAAAATTCTATATAAAATCAGGGGATTGTTGAAATTAAATAAAACTTGTAACGTATACAGAGTAACAGCAGTAGTAACATACTGCAAATTAATAATTATGCGTTGCGGCTTTAGTATAGTTCGGCAACTATGTATAGTTCGGCCGAACTATATAAAATTCTATAAAAAATCAGGGAATGGTTGAAATTAAATAAAACTTTGTGAACAAATACAGAGTAACAGCGGTGGTAACATAATGCAAATTAATAATTCTGCGTTGCGGCTTTAGTATAGTTCGGCAACTTTGTATAGTTCGGCCGAACATTATAAAATTCTATATAAAATCAGGGATTGTTGAAATTAAATAAAACTTTGTAAACGTATACAGAGTAACAGCAGTAGTAACATACTGCAAATTAATAATTCTGCGTTGCGGCTTTAGTATAGTTCGGCAATTTTGTATAGTTCGGCCGAACTATATAAAATTCTATAAAAAATCAGGGAATGGTTAAAATTAAATAAAACTTTGTAAATGTATACAGAGTAACAGCAGTAGTAACATACTGCAAATTAATAATTCTGCGTTGCGGCTTTAGTATAGTTCGGCAACTATGTATAGTTCGGCCGAACTATATAAAATTCTATAAAAAATCAGGGAATGGTTGAACTGAAAAAAAACTTTGTAAACGTATACAGAGTAACAGCAGTAGTAACATACTGCAAATTAATAATTCTGCGTTGCGTATTTAGTATAGTTCGGCAACTATGTATAGTTCGGCCGAACATTATAAAATTCTATATAAATCATGGAATGTTAAACTGAAATAAAACTTTGTAAACCTAATACAGAGTAACAGCAGTGGTAACATACTGCAAATTAATAATTCTGCGTTGCGGCTTTAGTATAGTTCGGCAACTTTGTATAGTTCGGCTGAACTAAATAAAATCTATATAAAATCAGGGATTGTTGAAATTAAATAAAACTTTGTAAACGTATACAGAGTAACAGCAGTAGTAACATACTGCAAATTAATAATTCTGCGTTGCGGCTTTAGTATATTCGGCAACTTTGTATAGTTCGGCCGAACTATTTAAAATTTTATATAAATCATGAGATTGTTGAAATTAAATAAAACTTGTAAACGTATACAGAGTAACAGCAGTAGTAACATACTGCAAATTAATAATTCTGCGTTGCGTTTAGTATAGTTCGGCAACTATGTATAGTTCGGCCGAACATTATAAAATTCTATATAAATCATGGAATGTTTAAACTGAAATAAAACTTTGTAAACTATACAGAGTAACAGTGGTAACATACTGCAAATTAATAATTCTGCGTTGCGGCTTTAGTATATTTCGGCAACTTTGTATAGTTCGGCTGAACTATTTAAAATTTTATATAATCATGGATTGTTGAAATTAAATAAAACTTGTAAACGTATACAGAGTAACAGCAGTAGTAACATACTGCAAATTAATAATTCTGCGTTGCGTTTAGTATAGTTCGGCAACTATGTATAGTTCGGCCGAACATTATAAAATTCTATATAAATCATGGAATGTTTAAACTGAAATAAAACTTTGTAAACTAATACAGAGTAACAGCAGTGGTAACATACTGCAAATTAATAATTCTGCGTTGCGGCTTTAGTATAGTTCGGCAACTTTGTACAGTTCGGCTGAACTAAATAACGGCCGAACTCTATATAAAATCAGGGGATTGTTGAAATTAAATAAAACTTTGTAACTATATACAGAGTAACAGCAGTAGTAACATACTGCAAATTAATAATTCTGCGTTGCGGCTTTAGTATATTTCGGCAACTTTGTATAGTTCGGCTGAACTATTTAAAATTTTATATAATATCATGAGATTGTTGAAATTAAATAAAACATAGTAACCATATAAAATGTAACAGCCCTAGTAACATCCTGCTAATTAATAATGTTAGGTTGCGGGTTTAGTATAGTTTGGCAGCTTTGTATAGTTCGGCCACACTATATAAAATTCTATATTAAATCAGGGGATTGTTGAATTTAAATAAAACTTAGTAAACATATAGAAGCAAAAGTTATATACTGCAAATTAATGATGCTATATTGCGGGTTTAGTTTAGTTTGGCGAAAGTATATAAATTTCTATATAAAATTAGGGGATTGTTGAAATTAAATGAATCTGCATCTGCTAGATGTAGATGCTGATTTAAGGGGCAAGAATGATGTCAAAATCTCTATTTTTCATAAATTGAAAACATCAATATAACAACAATAATAATAATTAAATCGCGTTTCCTTAGAGAGCGCGACATGAGGAATGACATTCCAAGAAGCTGCATTGTAGCAACCAAGGATTTAAAAATTTCTCACCTATTAGAAATTGGATCCAGGGATGCTACAGCAGCTATCTTGGAATGTAAGGTTAATGGCCAACTCTCCAACATCCATTGGTGGTGAGTCTATACTTAACGTATGACTCTGCCACCCCTCCCTCTTCGGAAGAGATGTGTAGAGTGGTTGGATAAGCCGAGGAAAATAACCTTAAGATTGATGATATCTTAGACAATTTAAAAAGAGCTGTATTTTTTCTTCTCTAGATCTCGCTTCAGGTTATTGGCAGGTAGAAGTAAACGACCAAGACAAAGAAGAAACAGCTTTCGTGACGTGTGAAGGGCTTTACCAGTTCAAAGTCATGCTCTTTGGGCTATGTAATGCCCCTGCCACGTTTCAGCGGTTAATGGATTCGGTGCTGAGCGGATTAAAGTGGCGAGTAGCCATGGTTTATTTAGATGATGTTGTGATTTGGAGTCGGACCATTGAAGAGCACATAAAACGGTTAAGGGAAGTATTTATTCGGTTGCGTAAGGCTAACTTAAAACTGAAGCCAAATAAGTGTCATTAATTAAGAACAAAATAAGCTACCTGGGGCATATTGTAAGTGCAGATGGCATAGCGACGGATCCTGATAAAACAAGAGCTGTTAGTGATTGGCCAATACCGTCATCTGTGAAGGAACTGCGCTCGTTTTTAGGGTTTGCAGCGTACTACAGAAGATTTATTCAAGGATTCGCTGAAATAGCAGCTCCATTGTATAAAGCTACTCAGCAGCGGGAGAAATTTGAGTTTGGGGATAAACTTCTAACGTCGTTTCAAGCTTTAAAAGCAGCACTAACAAAAACACCTGTACTAGCTCTGCCAGATAATGCCGGTAAATTTTATTTAGATTGTGATGCAAGCGATATGGGACTAGGATCTGTGCTTTCGCAAATACAAGGAGGAGAAGAGAGAGTCATAGCGTACGCGAGTAGAGCACTTTCAAAGGCAGAACGGCACTATTGTACAACGAGGAAAGAAATGCTAGCACTGGTGTATGGAGTACAGCACTTCAAAGCATATTTATATGGCCGTCAATTTACTGTTAGAACAGACCATAATGCTTTAAGATGGTTACAATCATTCAAAGAACCCGAAGGACAGTTAGCGAGGTGGATTGAATTCCTTTCCCAATATAATTTTGAAGTGATCCATAGACCTGGTAAGCTTCACGCTAACGCTGACGGATTGTCACGAATATGCAGACAGTGCAAAATTGTTGTGAAAGATCCAGAAGAAGACAATAATCTGACAGAAGATCGGACGATTTGTGCTATAGCATTGACAGATGACACGATAGCTCAGGAGCAAAGATCTGATGTTGACTTAAAAGAAGTATTTAACTGGATAGAAGCAGGTGAACGACCTGAGTACCAGCAAGTACGAGGAAGCAATGCACTCTTTTAAGCCTGTGGGCACAATGGCACCGTCTGAGTAAAAACAAAGATGGGGTTTTGCAACGTCGGTGGGAAGAAACTGAAAAAGTTGTAGGTACCAGGTTGTTCTACCTCGTAAGTTGATCCCAATAGTACTGCAGGAGTTGCATGGGGGACTGTCGGGAGCACACTTAGGAATTAGCAGGACTAAGAAGAAGATAAGCTTACGGTTTTATTGGCCAGGGTATTTGCGGGAGATAGAAGATTGGGTTAGTTCATGCCAGGATTGCAACAAGCGAAAAGGTAGTAAAGCAAGAGCACCTATGCAAGTAGTAAAAACTGGGTTTCCATTCCAACGTGTTGCGTTAGACATTCTAGGCCCTTTACCTGAGACAACCCAGCAAAACAAGTATATTCTTGTCATAGCCGATTATTTCACTAAGTGGGTAGAAGGTTTTGCATTGCAGAATATAGAAGCAAAAACTGTTGCTGATGTATTTTTGAAAGAATTTATTGCCCGCTATGGTGTACCATATGAAGTTCATTCGGACCAAGGCCGTCAGTTTGAGTCACAGCTGTTTGTAGAACTAGCTGAGCAGTTGAACATGGTAAAAACAAGGACTAGCCCTTACCATCCACAATCCGACGGGTTAGTCGAGCGGTTCAATCGAACCTTGGCCGATATGCTATCACACTATGTAAACGATCACCATGATGATTGGGATAAACATCTTCCTATGGTTATGATGGTCTATCGGTCAAGTGAACATGTTACTACTGGTGTTACGCCGCACTATGCATTGTTTGGAAGAGAGTTTCGACTGCCTTTAGATCTTATGTATGGAGTACCAGAACCAATGCAGGGTTTGACTCAGTACATAACAGAGCGCAGACAGATTCTGGAGGAAGCATATAAGGTAATTCGGAAGAGACAAGATTTGAAACATCAAGCTCAAAAAAGTTATTACGACAGATCATGCAGCGGGATAAAAGCTTTAAAGGAAGGGGATCGTGTATGGATTTGGTTTCCACACATGCGAAAAGGAAGAAGTGCAAAGTTTCATCGCCCCTGGGATGGGCCCTACATAGTGCGGAAAAAGTTATCTGATGTTACTTTTAGGGTCCAGAAAATTGGAAGTCGGACCAAACGCCTGGTGGTACACAGCAATCGAATGAAGCTGTTTAGAGAACAACCTGAGGACCTGACTGGAAATTAAGAGGGGAAGAGTGTCATATATTTTTATATATGACATGAGTTTTTTTTTAAATGAGAATTTAAGTTATTGTTGAGAGTTAATATAATTAGATTGCTTTGAGTGTTGAACGTTAATCCGTGTTTTTCTTATAGGCTACGCTACAGTATGATTTCTTTTGATATGCCTAGTGACGATGGGCCCCCCACTTTTAGGCGCAACCCCAGGAAGACTGACTGGACGGCTTTCTTTGAGAAGCTGTCCTCTCTTCCTGAGTAAACGCCTGGGGATTATGGCAATGGCCAGATTTTTCTGGAAAGTGCCATAGCCCTCTCTAACAATCTAAGGAATACCTTTGAGGAAACCTGCCCCTTAGTTTCTGAACCGATGCGTAAGGTTCGATGGTGGACTCGCCATCTTTCTCTTCTAAAGAGGAAGATGCGAAGGGCTCTAAACCGTGCCGTGAGATCTATGGACCCACTGCACTGGGATAATTAATGAGGGGCTAGAAAGGAATTTAAAAAAAGAGGTCAGGAGAAGCAAATGAGCCAGCTGGCAGACCCATTGTGAGGAGATTTCATCCATGGCAGATGCTTTCAGGCTCTCTAAACTGCTTAGTGAGGAAGGGAGAAGAAATATGCTTGGATGATATGGCACATGGACCAAAGGAAAATATGGAACCTAGCTGATAAGGTTATCTCTTATGGTGCCATAAATTGGGCATTCAGTCAGTTTGAGGCTATAAAAGCACCAGGCCCTGACAGGATTCCTCTTATTGTGCTGCAGCGTAGCATGGATGTCATTTACCCATCTTTGAGTAAATTATTTCGAGCTAGCGTGGCATGGGAGGAGGTTCCCCGGAATGGAAGGCGGCTAGGGTGGTCTTTATTCCTAAACCTGGGAAGACTGACTACACTCAGGCTAAGTCTTTCAGACCTATTTGCCTTACTTCTTTTATAGGTAAGGGCCAAGAAAGGATTATGAATAATTATATCCGTGAGGAATTTCTCTCCCGTGGCCCTCTTTATCCAAACCAGCATGCTTTTCAGTGGCATAAGTTGACTGAATCTGCCCTTCATGCGCTGGTCAGTGAGGTTGAGAAATTTCTGGACTCTGGAGAATTCTGCCTTGCTCTCTTCTTTGATGTTGAGGGTGCCTTCGATCGGGCAAGAATTAAGGTCATATGCAAAGCTCTCAGTGAAAGAGGGTCCCCAAAGGCCCTTACGAACTGGGTTACCTCCTTATTGGAGGTGACGGAGGGGCGGAGGTTCAAGTGGCTATACTAAAGCCGCAACGCAGAATTATTAATTTGCATTATGTTACCACCGCTGTTACTCTGTATTTGTTTACAAAGTTTTATTTAATTTCAACCATTCCCTGATTTTATATAGAATTTTATATAGTTCGGCCAAACTATACATAGTTGCCGAACTATACTAAAGCCGCAACGCAGAATTATAAATTTGCAGTATGTTACCACTGCTGTTACTCTGTATTAGTTTACAAAGTTTTATTTCAGTTTAAACATTCCATGATGTTATATAGAATTTTATAATGTTCGGCCGAACTATACATAGTTGCCTAACTATACTAAAGCCGCAACGCAGAATTATTAATTTGCAGTATATAACTACTGCTGTTACTCTGTAATCATTTACAAAGTTTTATTTAATTTCAACCATTCCCTGATTTATATAGAATTTTATATAGATATACATAGTTGCGTTGCCGAACTATACTAAAGCCGCAATACAGAATTATTAATTTGCAGTATGTTACCACTGCTGTTACTCTGTATTTGTTTACAAAGTTTTATTTAATTTCAACCATTCCCTGATTTTATATAGAATTTTATATAGTTTGGCCGAACTATACATTGTTGCCGAACTATACTAAAGCCGCAACGCAGAATTATTAATTTGCATTATGTTACTACTGCTGTTACTCTGTATACATTTACAAAGTTTTATTTAATTTCAACAATCCCCTGATTTTATATAGAATTTTATATTGTTCGGCCGAACTATACATTGTTGCCGAACTATACTAAAGCCGCAACGCAGAATTATTAATTTGCAGTATGTTACTACTGCTGTTACTCTGTATACGTTTACAATGTTTACATTTTCTATTTTTTGTGTTTTATATTAGACCATATAGTTAGCAATAGTTAAATAATTATTATTTTTTTTAATAAAGTATTGTGTTAAATAATATATGTTTCTTTCACGACAGGTATGTTAAATTCCGCAATACAGTATATTAATTTATAGTCTATTACACAAATATTAATATTTTGACAATCTATACGATATTTTTATTTATTTTTGAGCGTTTTTTACATATACACTTAGCTATACATAGTTCGGCAAAAGTTCGGCAAAAATTCGGCAGTTCGGTGAAATAGTGAGTACCCCCTTGTAGTTATGTTCTCAATCCAAAAATAAGGCATTTCTTTCTAATTCTTACCAATGTCAATACTCAAGCTTCAATTTTAAGTTGAAATGCTTAACTTTTATACATTAGACAATTACTTACCTCAAAAAAGAAGTTTTATATAAAAATAAGCAATATGCTTTAAAAATTAAGAGGAGTGCGGGGAAATTTTTGTTCCACTCTGTATAGTCCAAGAGCCCAGGGGTGTTTTGTTAATAAAAAGTTTAATGGCTGGAATCGGTCTCAATTTTTCGTAAATACCTTCCTTAACAAGGATCTGCAATTCTGCCGACTCGTATCGGATGGGTGTCCCAGGCAGAACGCACTTTAGGGGTCAAAGGTTCTGCCTGGGACACCCATCCGATACGAGTCGGCAGAATTGCAGATCCTTGTTCAGGAAGGTATTTACGAAAAATTGAGACCGGTTCCAGTCATTACACTTTTTATTAACAAAACACCCCTGGGCTCTTGGTCTAGTAATAAAACAACAGTTGAATTAAATGAATTAAATAACCATATAACTAAATTTATTAAATAATAAATAAAAAATTAATAGATGAGAACAAAGTAAAGTAACACGAAGTGTTATTGCATATTATTTATCACATACATAGTTTTAATGTTTGTATTTATTTAAAATAAAAGGATTATTGTTATGTTAAAAAAATACAATAATGGATCTAAGATTTTAACACTGCTCTTTGAAACAGATCATATCATTATTTTCATTTAAAAAGCTGCAAAACATGAAACTAAACATCCAAATTTAATTCGAACGACTTCATTGCGTAGTCAAAACTGGGCGACTTGGTTCTTAAAATTATAGGTATTTTTCTCACCGAAGTTGACCATTACAAAAAAACTAAATCACTCTTTATAATCCAAACTCTATCAGGAGTGTCTATTTTTTGTTTTTATTGTTATTTCCGTCAAGCGAAAGAGAAATATCGATGGAAAGCTTCCCTCGCAGTTATAGCTAATCTTTTTTTGTTTTTCAGACATTTAAAAATATTGTATCCTAATTTCAAAATAAAACTAGAGGAAAAAATTGAATAAAATATTTTTCCACATTTTCATCTGAAAATGACGATTATATTTGGTTGGCATACATCCTCAAACACACTCTCTAACATACATACACACACGCTCTGTCTTTTATTCAACCTTGATTAGCCTACTTTCCCAGTCGGCAGTACAATATGTGGCTTGTAAAGTTGCCTTGAATGAGCCAACTTGACAACAATTTTCAAAATACTATTACATACGAAAGAATAATGAAAAAAATCAGGTACGGGGTTCCTCGGAACTTTTTTACAACTTATAAGATTTGCTAGGCTCATCCTATATACTTCGGATTCGCTTAGCTCGCCCTCAGAATATAAAATTCGCCAAATTTATACTGCAAAAAGTCATTGGACTCGCTTCGCTTGTACTCAGATAGTAATTCATAATATTTAATCCCAACGGCCACCCATCCAACTTTGACATTGCTCGGAGCTACTTAACTTTTACGATTAAACAAAAGCCATATACTTACCGTATATAAAAGAGACTTAGTATACTTATTTTTATATAAAGGTATACGTACATATGTACTAAATTTCAGCTCAACTGGACCATTTCTTGATTTTTCTCAAGAAAAAGAAAACGTTTCTTGATTTTTCTAAGTCATTAGAAAAACTAAAACGTTTTAGAAAAAATTAACGCATATAATGTAGTGATACTTGACACATGTGTTGGTCTTATATATGACTATAAGCATGCCCAATTTCAAACATATCAACTAAATTTCCCGCGTTTTATGAATCTCCGAAAATGTAGCTGTGACATTATTGAAGGTTAATGATGTTTTAAAAAAATATTTTCCGGATAGCACAACTAGACCTAAAGATTGATTTTTGTGCTAATGTTCAACTCTCTTGCGTAAATACACTGGGAGCTATAATGATAACAGACACACACACACATACACCCCTGAAAAAGTCCTAAAAACATCTAAAACGGATAATTCCGGTGAAACCCCGGTTTCGGATTTTTTTGCCAACACAATACTTTCACTATATACCAGCAGTATAAATGAGGAAAGTAAAAATAATACAAACAACACAAGGAACTTCTTCCTTGAGTTGGAGCTGGCGAAGCCCCTTCAAGCAGCGACGGCGAAGTGGCAAAACGGCAACTGGCCGAAAATTTCTTTTTAATACTTAAGTTCATTTTAATTAAATAAACTTTAACAAAACGTACAACTAACATAACATAGAAAGTACAAATAAAGTTTCACAATGTTGTAACTTAGTTGACAACACATAGAAAGTCTGTACACGTTCTATTTACGACTGGACTTTCTGGCAGAAAGTTATATTACAAACTAGACTTTCGTATCCCTTACAAAGTCTCAAACAAATTGATTTCTTTCAAAACTCACAAAACCAAAACCTTCAATTAAACTTTAAATAAGAAAATTCAGTAATTACGTTGTCAAAAATTACATTTACTTTTGTTTGTTTGGTAATTGTTGATTAATTTTTCTAATTCATGATACACGTTTTAAGGAGAATTGGTTGACATATATTTTTGACAGAGCTGTATAAATTGCGAGTGCAGTAAATCAAAACTTTGTCTCTAATAAGAAAAGGGTTTAAACATAATGAAAAATTCAATGTCTCACACTCAAAAGAATAAATATCAAAATAAGTCTAAAAACTTAAAAACTTACTATTTGTTTTATACGATTTGACTTGACAAATTTTAAACTTTTATATATCATAAATATATAATGATCAAGGCATGAAGTATGGTGTTTTAGATTAGATTAATGACTTATCATTATAGAATAATGACTAAGTTTTATACTCATTTAGAATGCTGACTTAATACTCATCTCTCTATAATAATGCTTACTAAGTTTTATACATTTTGAAAAACTGACTTAATACTCTTTTCTCTAATATAATGCTGATTAAGTTTTATACTTTTTGAAAATGCTGACTTAATACTCATCTGCCTAGAATAATGCTGACCTAATTCTCTTGTCTATAATAATGCTGACTAAGTTTTGTACATTCTGAAAATGCTGACTTAATACTCATCTCTCTAGAATAATGCTGACTAAGTTTTGTACATTCTGAAAATGCTGACTTAATACTCATCTCTCTAGAATAATGCTGACTAAGTTTTACACTCTCTGACAAAAACTAAATGAACTTTTCTCTCTTAAAGAATAACGATTAAGTTAAAAAAGAAATGCCTCTCTCCTTTAATCTTCACTTCTTTCTCCTAGCTTATTTACATCGCTTTCAACGGCACTAATGATAAACTCTCTGAAAGCCGCTTCTGTCAAGAAGTGTAGAGACATATTTCCTTTCCCCCTATTTTGAACCTCCACGGCTTATTTTACTATCAACATTTTGACGAAGTTATATACATTGAGTTAAAAAGTTTATTTAATTTTCTTCTCTCTAGAATAATAATGAATCTTATAATAGTGAAGTTTTACACTCTCTGATCAATTAGCTTGCTTAGTACTCTTCTCTTAAGAATAATGCTGACTGAGTCCTATACTCTCTAATCTCTCAATCTTCCTTTAAGAGACTGGCAATAATGACTGTCATAAATCTTTTTATTTTTAATTCTGTGCTCTTTATTAAAAAGAACTTAAATAAATTTAAAACCAATAGTGATTATCATAGATATAATACAAAGAATAAAAATGTACTTACAATACCAACTCATAGACTTAAGAAGTCAGAAGTGGGTCATAGTGTATTGGGGAAAAATTTTTAATCATTTAGATGTAAAAATTCAAGAGTTGCCAATAGATCATTTCAAAAAAAGCCGTAAAAAAAGCCTTGACAGAGCAGCCTTTTTATAGTATTAATGAGTAGTTCTATAATAAAATTATGTTTGAGTAATTTATATTACTTCTAAATTTGGTACATTTGACGATTTGCCATTGTACTTGTATTAGTATTTATGCAAATAAAGATTTTTATTCAAAATTAGCTAGCTAAGTACTTTACTCTCTAGACTAATGCTAAAGAATAATTAAGTTCCATACTTTAATGTATAAAAGGTCAACATATATTCTCTTGAATTAATTTGACTATGCATTACACTCTCTAATAAGCTGTCTAAGCTCCATACTCTCTAGATAAGAGTTGACTCAGTACTTTATTTTCTAGAATAAAGCTGCTGACTTATTAGCAGCTGATAATATCTCAAACGTTTATCAATAATTTTGGGAATGATTCTGTCTAGGTTCTAAATAATTTATAATAATAGATTAACTGAGCTCAATACTATTAAGAATTACTTGAGAGAGTACTCTACTCTCTCTTTATCAGTGCAGATAAAGTTAATTTTGTCTGCTTTGACTAAGTGTGTGTGATTAATTTTATGCTTGCTTTATAATGTTGACTAAGTTATAAATTCTCTGGAATAACGCTGACTAAAAAAGTCCAATGCTTTTTAAAATAATTCTGACTAAGTTCAATACAATCTGAAATAATGCTGACTAAGCTCTATACTATCTAGAATATCACTGACCAAGTTCTATACTCTCTGGAATAATGCTAATTAGTTCAATACTCTCTGGACACTGACTTAGTTCTATACTCTCTGAAATAATGCAGACTAAGTTTTATACTCTCTGGAATAATGTGGATTAAGTTCTAGGCCCGTATTCAAAGACATTTTCCTAACATTATCCTAACATTTTCCTAACATTCTCCCTGTTCCTTCAGGAGAATGTTAGGAAAATGTCTTTGAATACGGGCCCTATACTCTCTGGAATAACAATGACTAAGTTTTATACTCCCTGTAATAATCTGGACTAAGTTCTATACTCTCTGGAATAACACTACGAAGTTTTATATTCTCTGGAATAACAATGACTAAGTTTTATACTCCCTGTAATAATCTGGACTAAGTTCTATACTCTCTGGAATAACACTACGAAGTTTTATATTCTCTGGAATAACAATGACTAAGTTTTATACTCTCTGTAATAATGTGGACTAAGTTCTATGCTCTCTGGAATAACACTGACGAAGTTTTATACAATCTGGAATGATACTGACACAGTTCAATTATTTTTAAAACAATTTTGATTGATAATAATAAGCATACTGACTAAAGTTTATACTTTTTAGAATAAATTGAATATTTTTATCTTAAAGTTGTTTAGGCATAGTGGAATGTATCACTTATACAATTTCTTACACAAGTAACTATAATGCTTTAGCATAAAAGATAAATTTAATAAACGGAAAAGTCAAGGATATATATGGATGACATGAATAGAAAAATTAAATGTAGACAACATAAGCGAAAAGAAAATCACTTAGAAATGTCTTTTTTGATAAAACAAGAGATATTTTCATTAAGAAAGATATTTAATTCTTGGACGAAGGCAAAAAACAGCTTTTAATAAAAAAGGTAAAATTATCGAAGAAAAAAAAGATGAACATTGTAACAGAAACTAAAAAAAATCCTAAGGAAGAAAATTTCTAACTTTCTACATCGGCTTTATGAATTTGCTTCTCTGGATGAAGAGGTAAGATGTTTTAATAAAAGAAAACAGCTTAGATCGGTGTAAAGCAACACAAAAAAATGTTTCTATAGTGAAACTGTAGGAATTGTGTATTGATGGAGAGCAAGTATAATATAAAAGATCAGTTGCAGGTTCTACGTTTAGAAATTTATGTTAAAAAGTAAATATAAAAAGTAAGAATCTCAACTGCTCTTTTCATATTAAATACGAAAAGGGAAGGAAAGTACGTCACGTTTTGTAGTGCTTCTGTAGCACATCTATATTATTTTATATTGCTAAAGGTTAATTAAAAATTCTTGAGTGAAGCTTCACAAGCCAGGTGAATTTCCTTCGAAATGCGTGCTTACTTGCTTGTCACTTGACTTGATTCAAGTTATAAGTTTATTCTTCATAAATTGAGCAGTAATTACTATTTGTTTCTGATTTTTCAATTTTCCTCATATTTATTTATTTATTTATTATACAATTTTTAAAATGAGCCCTCAACAGATAAATTCAAAACAAGGCGCTCAGGAATAATAGAAACTAAAATAAATAAGTAAATAGGTAAACTAAAATAGGTAAAAAGAGAAAAAAATCTGATTGTGACTAGTTATGAAAATTAGACAATAACAACAAAAATAATTAAAAGCTTAAAAATAACTATATACTTTTATGAGGAAGTGGTCTTAAAAATAACACTAATAACAAATAGACTAATAAAGTTATTATACACTTAACATGAATTAACAAATTAACTAGACATAGACCAAGAGCCCAGGGGTGTTTTGTTAATAAAAAGTGTAATGGCTGGAACCGGTCTCAATTTTTGAATTTCAAATTTACAGTCGCAAGAGTCAATTTGATTCCGGTGTAATGAAAACCCATCTCATTTGACGAAATTCCTTAAAGGAAATTCGCTAAAGGTGGAATCAGGGGGTGTGATGACGGTGCTATGTAGAAAAATATAATTAATATAACAGTCTTTTATTAAGCCTGTTTTTAATAAAGAGGAAAAATGCCATTCTTGTTCATATATTTTTCATTTTCAAAGAAAATTAAGCTAATGAAGTCGTCTGCATTTGTGGAAGGAGAGAGTAACACCCTCCCTTATTATACGCAAACAATAACATGAGAGGGTCAAAACTAAACGCATTGAACGCATACTTCTAGTTTAGGCACTTACGCATAACATAAATGTCTGATCAAACTATAGTGTTTATTGGAGTATTTTACAGAGTAATTTAAACAATGTTCATTTACACAAACATAATTTTCACGTCTTCAAACCGTCTGAGCTTTATGAAGCTAACTATGAGAAGCTGATACTTAGCTAATTTTTTGTCGGAAAGCCTAAACGGTCGAGAAAAACGTACATTATTCATGTAGATATAAATGATCAATTACTTATTTCTAAATATTTATTTTATTCATAAATATACCTGAAGGATGATTTTTCTGTCAATTTTTATATCTGGTAACAAAAGTTCGTATTTAACATAGTCAAATAAACCACTATATTACTAGCATTAACACTAAAATTTAGGACGAAATCAGATAAACAAAAAAGTGTACTTACAGGTACGTGCGGTCATCCGTACAGCACTGACCACACTCAATGGTGCTTAACTTTTATAATCCAACAAAAATCATAAATATACTTATCGTATTGAAACAAAACTTAGTGCACTTATTTAATAAGTAAAGGTATTTACTTCTACTTAATTTCAACTCAATTGGATCATTTTTGATATACTTAAAAAATACTTAAGTTTATTTTAACCTGAAGCGTATTCTTTGGATAAATTACGATTTCGGATTTTCGTATCACTCACGCAAGTAGCCGAGGAAAAGAAAAAGATTAGAAAATACGAATACCAAATCAAAAACTTTAAAAAAATTTAAAGGTCAGTGTTGTTAAAAGAATGTTTAACTTTTGATGAACTAAGTCTTAAAAAAGATTCAAAATTTACATTTTAAGGTTTTATTCACAGAAGAAACGTGACTTAACTACAGCGAATAGAAGAAAAAATATGTTTGACCGAAGCATTCAAAATGTATGACATTAGACGGGTTAAACGTGAGCAGATTTCCAAAATCGGAGCAAATAAAAAGGAGCTTACCTTAAAAGATCTTATTTACGAATTAAATTGTGCTATATAGGGTCTCAAAATTTATTTACTCCTTGCTTGCGTTTTGTTACCACTCTGAACTCATTTCACGACTTATTTCATGTCATTTTTACTTTCATTTTATTGTTAAATTATTTTCCTAGCTTGTTTATTTTTATTTTTTGTATTAAGCGTTAAATCTCTTTATTTTAAAATCGGCAAATATTTATCGGATTCCTTAATTCAATTTTATTTTAAAACTAAGATAAGTCCATAAAAACGGGACAAATATAGAAAAAGTTAGTTTATAACTAGTATTAATAGTACTCTTTTGACCAATTGAATTTTTACGTTGTAAGCTCTAAATCGCTGTATTTCTAAAATGTACAATGCTCTGTCAGTTTTCGTTATTAAAGTTTATATGAAAAAATAAATAAGTCTATATAAACAGGATAAACTCAGGAAAGTTAGTTTACAACTAGTCTTACTAATCCTCTTCAAACTACTTGAAACCACCCAGATAGACGTTTTATACTTCCTGTGCTTCACTAGATGTGCTCCTTCAAATGCAGGCAACAACTCAAGTTACTAAAAAATTTAAAGTTAAGCTTCTAAAACCTTAGTGCTTCCATTTTCAGCAATAGAAAAAAAGTCATATATAAACATAAGTATTGTATTTTTCATAAAGTTTAATATTTCCTAGAGATTTGTGGAAGTTATACGTCATTTGAGGTTTAGACAAGTTTGACGGATATTAAGAGCTTAACTTGTTAAAAGGAAAGTTAGATTGCTTAGAAGTCACAACTTAAAGACGAAGAGTATTTATCTGTAAGTGCTCCTTCCTTAACTCAGTTCATGAGATATTGTATTGTTATTAACTAACCGAGGGAGAAATACAAGTCTTTTTCCTGAGAAAGGAAAGCCAAGAGAACTTTCATATAGAGTGAGAAAACATAGACTCACTACTCTACTTCTTTAACATCTCAACGGTTTTGCACTGATGATGGCCTCTAGTTAGGTTGAAAGCTCTTTGCCTATAAAGCTTTGTTTTGTGGAGAGACTTCTTTTCTTTTATTATTTAATATTGAGGTGTTTTTTTCATATTGAATCCTGAGGCTTCAAAGAGACCATTGAGTTAACTCACGAAGTCTATACCTTGATACTTTTCGTCTACATTTTTGACGAGTTTCGCTTTTCCTCAAGACGTCAACATTTATCCGAAGGTTAAAGTGATATCATTTCGGGCTTCGCTAAGCCCAACTTTAGAATAAAATATTTTTTTTGAGATAGTACGTAATTGAGCACTTTATTGGACCGTTTTTAGGATGAGAAGCCAATCATTATAGTTATAGGAGGTTATTTAGTACTTTTCACCTCCGAGAATAATGAATGTATAAAAAACTCCTAGGACGTAAAAGTAATTCTTATATTGCCGCCATTACTGTAATGTAGCGTGTTCAAAAAAACAATCTGTGTAAATCTTCATGAGGTTTCTTTAAAAACGTTCATTTTGTTTCTGTTTTTGTTGGTACATTTTTGAGTAAAAGTGTGAAGCTATGGATGAATTCAATGACGACGATAATATGGAGTTAATTGGACGTTTGTTTTTTTTCAATTAAGTATATAGCGCAGTTTATTTAATGAGTGCTTCCTCAAAAAAAATAGTGTATGCCATCCGGCTGAGAATGTCTTTATGTCTTGGCAATTTTTCCCGACTCGCTTCACTCGCTTCGCTCGTCGGTAAATCTAATTGCCGTGCCATAAAGACACACTTCTCAGCCTTATGGCATAAATAACTATTTTCAAAGACTAAGGAGTTTTGACTGCGAAATCGCTTCGCTTGTCCTCAATATTTTAAATTACTAGATAAAAGTAGGCTTCAATTCTGTATGTTACAAAATTTATTTTGTTTTAATTATTCAGCCATTATTGTGACCATCTTCAGAACAATAAATGAAACATAAAGTAAATCAAATGAATTACTCACAATATGAAGACTGAAAAAACTAGATTGGACATGAAATTGACTGAAAACAAAAAATATTAAAATGTTTAATATCTGTTTGAATATTTTTTGTTTTCATTCATTTTCGTGTTCTATCTCGTCTTATAAGTCTTTATATTGCAAGTAATTTATTTGATTGATCTTATGTTTCAGTTATTGTTCTATAGCCACAATTATGGCTGAATAATTAAAACAAAATAAATTTTGTAGCATATAGAATTAAAGCCTACTTTTATCTAGTAATTTAAGATGGAATTTTATAAACTAAGAAGTGCAACTAGTGAAAAACTATTGTCCTCAGTATGTCATCATCACCTAAACCTTATCACCTTATAACTTCACTCGACTGCAGAATAAAGAAGTGATCTAACTTTCAGGACTTTATAATTTTGCTAAGTAACTCGCTTTGCTAAGTCCTAAGAGAATCTTAAGTAAGTATCATTACTTTGGTCTCACTAACTCAGAGTTATTGGGAAATGTATTGCCATAAGGTCAATTAAAGTTTAGAAAAGTAATAAAGCAAATAAGCATTCTTGAATATTTATTGTAATATGGCATTTTGCCATGTATTTAGCGCATTTTCATTGCCTTGCCACGCTAAGAGGGCCTGTGAGACTCACTATGGTCCTTCTGGGGTCATATAGACGTTTACATGTACAACAAGATGTAAGTCCGTGTATAATTGGTGATAGCAATCACCAATTATAGAAACCTTCTTTTAACTCATTGGTGATGACGTCATAATTAAGTTATTTGCTGACTGCGCCACTTAAAATGGTATTTTTTTAAACCGGCCCCAATCGTATTAGAATGCCTACGAGCATAAAAAGCAGCTTCTTGGCAATTTCGCTTTGCGGGCCTGCTTAGCTCGTCGTGATTCCATGTGAGCCATTTTTGTCCTCTCTATTTGGGACAGTTGGCTAATCTAACAATTAATAATGCCACTGCTCAGATATTTGACGTTTTTAAATTACTTGACTCGTTTTAGATAATATCCTTTGAAAAAATTGCTAATGGTATAGACGTCTTGGTTAGAATAGAACTTTAGAGTTTGGCAAAATCCGTTTCAGAGAAGCCTTACCACGAAAAAATGCGTTTTCGTAGACTAGCAATGAGAAAGTACAGAAATAAGTACAAGAATAAAATACTAAATTATAACAAAACATAAACTAAAAATAAAATTTAACAATACCAGAGTTTAAGAAAGTAGGGAGTAGTGATGTGCCGAATCGACTTTTTTTTAAATCGACTTCATACGAGTCGACTCAAAAAAAATCGACTTAAAATCGATTTAGGTCAAAAGCTGACTTTGAGTCGATTGAAGTCGACTCGAGTCGATTAAAGAAGTCGATTTAAGTCGACTTGAATCGACTTCATGAAGTCGACTTGAGTCGATTCGAGTTGACTCATAAAAAAATCGACTTGCGAAAAATCGACTCAATCGACTCAAAAAGTGGACGTGGCACATCACTAGGGAGTTAAGTTATAAAATCAATTAACTAACAAGGTTCGATAATAAGTTTCTATAAATATTACTTAAGTTATTGGTGTTAGTTTTCTTATTGAAACGATGTTATGTTATATTTTGGTAGCAATAATAGTTCATTTGGTATGACTCGACATTACTATGCCGTAACTGAGTATAATCCCTACAATGGATTAATAAACAGTGACTAAACTTTCATCTCGTGCTGTACCTTTTAACTTTCTGAACATAAATCTATGACAAGACACTTAGGGAGGTGAACTTTCTACACGTGGCTTCCAACTTAGTTTTTCATCTATTATTACTCCGAGGAATTTTATTGTCTTTAGTTATAAATTATGTTTCAAACTTGGCAATAAATTTTAAGTATTCTCTCTAATCACTTTCCCGCGAACACAATACTTAGGAAAAGACTTTTATCTACTCACGGCAGCAAAATTAGCCATTACTGGACTGTTTTTAAGCTGCAAAATGTCATTTTACCTACACTGTCAAACAATACGGGAAATATTTTAAAACAGTACGCAAAATGTTTCAAAACAGTACGCAAAATGTTTTGGTAATGAAAAAAGTACTAGGGAGTTATGGCTCATTTAAATAACGTGGGAAACAAGTCCAAACTCCCTAGGCGGGAAAATGAATGAGCGGAGGTAATTATTTTACAAATTATTGCGTGAATTTCGGTATTGTTTTATTTTGTAAACTATGATTTATTCTAGCTTGTTTCTAATATGTAACTTTCTTTATTGTTACTTAAAATTACGATATTATTATTAAATGTTTAACATTTAACATTTGTTTATCTAATAATATATAATGTTTTGGAAACAAATTGGCAACACTGATAATTTTGGCATTAAATTAAATTATTTAGCAGCTGCTTATGAATCGACAGATTTTTAATGTTTAAGTCGTCATATTTTGTATTTCAAGTATATAAAGTTACAAAATTAGAACGTTATCAAAAACTAAATCTGTAAACTGAAGTTAAGTTACTAAAACATAATGAGTGAGAACAACAGTGAAGTGAATAAAGATACAAACATTATTGACATTGACGAGTTATTGGACCACACTCCACCTGATATTGTCAGCGTTGCATCTACTTCAAAGCAGTCTTTACTGCCTAAAGTAAAATTTCGCAGCAAGTATTTAAAATAATCTCTTGTGTATTTTTTTCTGCCGTTAATAGACAAAATAGTATATGCTACTATGCAGCAAAGGAAACATTGCAGACTCGTGCAATTAATTACCTGCCTCGGCTTACGCCTCTGCAGGTAATTTCCATAGCCCACCCTCGCCTTCGGCTCGGGGGCTAATTTATAAAACTCGTCTGCAAAATTCCATTTTGCTGCCTAGTAGCATAATATACTATTGTTCGCGGGAAAAATCCGAAACCGGGATTTCACGTAAATCATCCGTGTCAGGCGTTTTTTTGGACCTCCTGAGTTGTTTTCATGACGTTGTCTGTCTGTATTATGTTGTGTCTGTCAATTTTTATCTCATTATCAGCATTAGTTCAATTTTCATCTCATTATAAGCATTAAAAAAAAATGACCGATTATGATAAAATGTTGTATACATGTAAAACTAACTATGTGTCAGAGCTGTATAGTTTTTGGTAATATTCCGAAAAATATTTTCAAAATGGCTGCCAATATGGCACACCGGATAAAAAAAAGTTAAGCGGAAAAATCGTGCTGTATATCGCTTGAAGGCTCTTAAAAAGTAGTTTTAGTTAGTAAGAGTAGTTTTTACTATGTATTATTATAAATATACACAATCTAGCGAGCGAAGCGAACATTTTTCACTATGCATTAGCATAAAATACGCAATCTAGTGAGCGAAGCGAGCCTTTTTTACTCATAAAATTGTAAACATACGTAATCTAGCGAGGGAAGCGAGCCTTTTTTAATGTCTTATACTTTTAACATGCTCACTTTAGCGAGTGAAGTGAGCTCTTTTTACCGTTTATTATTATAAATATGCACACTCTAGCGAGCGAAGTGAGCTTTTTATAGTATGTAAAATGTTAAAGATACCTAAACTAGCAAGCGAAGCGAGCCTTTTTGGGTTTATACTATAGAATAGTATACTATTCTATAGTATACTATTCACGCTATAGCGTGAATAGTATATACTATATACTATATATATATATATATATATATATATATATATATATATATATATATATATATAATATATATTATATAGCGTGCGAATGTTTTTCTAATTACTCTATGTAGTGAGCGAAGGGTAATAGACTCTCTTCGCTTGCTTTAAATAAATACTTTTATTTGATGTATTCTTTTGATGTGAGTTCTTGATGCAACGCATTATTAGTGTTATAAGTAATTTTACTATGTTTCGTTTCTAAATGTAACAATTTTGCTGATGTAGAAAGTCTATCATATCTTGTCTCTCTGTATGTGTATATGTTATTATTTTAGCTCCAGTATATTTATACTAAAGACTTGAAACTTGGTGCACATTAAATTTTCTGTATACCTCAGATAGTAAGTTAAGAAAAGTAAAAACTATTAAATATATAGTTAGCCTATTTCAAATAAAGGATATCTCTAGGAGAACCTTATATTGCAATACATTTTTAATAACGAATATAATAACCATGGTTGTTATTTTTAATGAACGTCTGGAGGGTTATTACCTCTGTAACCTCCATTAAATGTCGAGAATGTACTCTAGTCCGCTCTTCACTTTTTAAACTAGTTACAGCTACTCGTTTAAGCCCCTAAATTCCCGGTCCAACGTAATTAGGGACTTTTATATTCCTTTAATAACCCTAACAGAATTCCCTCAACAATAACGTTTACCGTAATAATGTTCCTTTTATAGAAAAGGATATATTTAAATTTTTCCGACTTAACCGGGTTTTAATGGCTCAAATAAATGAAAAGACGTCATACGTAGATCTGATATAAATTAAAACGGAACTCATAGAGCCCATACTTTAAGGAAAAACATTCCCAATTAATGTCTATAGTGGAATAGAATTCTATTCCACTATATTAATGTCATAGGTAAGGTCAGGAGATATTATTACTAGAGAGGCCCTATAGGTTAAATTTTGAAACATCGAAAAAGTAACCTGACCACCTTACTGATTTATACAATCAAATAATCAGTAAAAAATTACAATAACTTATAAAGTAGATGGTTAAAAATACAAATCAAAACACAATGTACGGGAAGCCAAAAAAATTGAGTTATTATTGTTAAAAGAAGTAATCTGTTTTTTCTTTTTTAATTCTATTTAAACTGTGGCGGGAACTAGGCCACGCCCTAACTCTCTCTCGTTGGCCCTTAACACATAAACTCTTCTTAAAATAATGCCATGCGTTCTCTTGTAAAAAATGTGGTTGTTCTTTTTATAATTATTAAAATTAATAAACTAAAGTCAGTTTTTTTCTTAAAAATTGTTTATTTTAAAACCCACAAACCATCAGGTTATGGGCCCAGATACAGTTATAAAAACGTAAGTAACTCAAACTATGGCTTTAAGCAATGACGAAATTTCAAGAATTACAATTCTTACGGACCAAGAGTCCTATAACATTTGGAAATTCCAAATCGATATTCACTTGAGAGCCAACGGGCTTATGTCCGTTATTCCAACAATAATAGTAGTACTATTGTTTAATTGTCCCCCTAAGAAAATTTAACCATTAAAACGTTAAAATAACAAAATTCACCCAAATTGAGGAAAAATTAAAAGTTGTTTAATCTGTAAAAAATAATACATCGTTTTAAATTTAAATTTTTAAGGTCCATTGACTAGTGGAACAAAAATGGTAGTATTGTAAACTTCGATTTACAATACTAAACTTATACCATAAAAAAAACTATAAAAGTTATCTTTTCAACCAGGATTGTTGTTTAGCACGGAAACACGCATCCAAAGGAAATTCGCCTAACATGGAGACCACCGCGCCAGATTTTTTTCTTTTTCGAATTCAAATAGTCTTCTATGGCTGATCATTGTGTTTGTTTTCTGAATATATATTATATATATATATATAATATATATTATATATATTATATATATATATATATATAATATATATATATATATATATATATATATATATATATATATATATATATATATTATATATATATATATATATATATATATATATATATATATATATATATATATATATATATATGTACGTATGTAATTTTGTATATGTAAATTTGTTTCTTACAAATAACGCCCTGTAGATCTTTGTTAAGAGGTAAACCGTCAAGTTAAACCAAAGATCAAAAGATAACTAGCATAGTTACACAGAATCTAGGTTGTAATCACTAAAACTCTGTTGCCTCTAACTGGCTCAGATACAGGTTGAGGGTAATAAGTCTTAGCTTAATCCTTTTGTTCCTTTAATAAAGTCTTCAATAAGATAAGTCAGATAGAGGTTTCCTATTGTTACAGCTTTTCCTCGACATTATAAAGGTCGATGTATTTAATGTTGTCTTTTTATATTTCTTCTCTACAGTTTTACCTCAAAGATAATGTAGAATTAGTTAAATACTATATATATAATAATATAATAATATAATAATATAATTAAATTATAATAATAATAATAATATAAAAATATATATATATAATATATATATATATATATATATATATATATATATATATATATATATATATATATATATATGTAAAATGAAATTATCATCTGTGACCCTAAACTTATCTCAAGCCATCTTTAAAAAAACGTTAAGTAAGAAGCCAACCACACAAACTCTCATTCTTTGGAAATTTGCCAGCTGACTTTAATTTGAGTATTGAAACTTTAGTAAGGTATAGTTTATTCCACACCAGTGGCAAAAACTGGCGTTTCCACCTTTCACTGTAAGAATTACATTCTATCTACGCTGGGTATTAGGATTAGCTGAGAGATACCCTCACTTATATTGGCGACTTGTATATTCCGAGGGCGAGCGAAGCGAGTCCGAAATAGTGATGACAAGCATACCGAATCCCATCTGGTGAGGATATTTCCGTAGTACTGCGTACTCGTTTTTTTATAAGTATATTTATTTTTTAGAAAAATGTATACATAGCAATAAAGAACAAAAATAGATACAACGAGAAATATCATAAAGGATGCTACGTATGTTTACCAAAAGAAACTTTTATTTGTGAAAAAGCTTTTTTGACTTGAGTGGAATGAACCCATAGTACTTTCCCGTTTAAAACAAACAAAATCAAAGGGAATTTCCGAGATCTAGAATACAACATACGTTGTAAATGTAATCAGTATTATATAAGAATTCATAGTAGGCAGAGATATTATATGTTGGAGAGCGTGCTTTTACCTCTGGAAACCTGATTATTTCTCTATTGCTTTCTGCTAAGAGTTTATACGTCATGACTATGAGTTACGTATTTTTACACAGTATTATTAAGTTGATGTTATGTTTGACAAAGAAATATCTAGCTGTGTGACGTCAACAGAAGATAAAATAAAATCGGTTGCGGGGTACCTCGGAACTTTTCCTTATCACATTTTGTTCTTTATGCTTATACTCATTACTTCTGACTCGCTTCGCTCTTCCTTGGTATTTAAAAGAACCAAATGTTTACTGCAACACATCTTGCATCTCACTTCGCTCGTCCTCAGACTGTAAATACTTTAGAATTATTCTCAGCGGACTTCCATCCAGGCACTGAACTTGCTTGATGTTGCTTAACATTAACGATCCATCAAAAGCAGTAGGTATACTAAGGTATAATTAGTATACTTATTTACGACACAAAGAAATACATTAGGACCAAATGTTTACTGCAACACATATTGCATCTCGCTTCGCTTGTCCTCAGACAGTAAATACATTAGAATTATTCTCAGCGGACTTCCATCCAGGCACTGACCTTGCTTGATGCTGCTTAACTTTATCCATCAAAAGCAGTAAGTATACTAAGGTATACTTAGTATACTTATTTACGGCACAAAGAAATACATTTGTACAAGTTATTTAATGAGAATTGAACTTATTCTGACATTAAAATGAAAGTTGTCACATTTATTGGTGACTATTTGCGTAGTCTACTGCTTAGTAACTACTTGCGCGCTAAATTTCAAGTCAATTAGAAAATTTTTCTGCGGTATATGCTTTTTGAATTTATTTTCTGTGTCGTAATAGTCAGTTAATGACGAATATATATATATATATATATATATATATATATATATATATATATATATATATATATATATATCCTTTGTTCCAATTTTCACCTTATTGTATCTACTGTTATCATTATTCCGTCATTAGTCAGGTTCTTAATTATTATTATTATTATTTAGTTATTATTCAATAATCTCTTCTTAGTTATTTTTACTATTTAGTTATTAGTCAGATTCTTATTTATAATTCTAATTCAGTTATTAGTCAGCTTCACAGTTATTACTCTTATTCAGTCATTAGTTGGCTTCTCATTTACTTTTACTATTTAGTTATTAGTCAGTTTCTTAGTTATTATTAAAATTTTGTTGTTAGTCAGCTTTGCAGTAATTCACAGTGGGCACAAGTATCTTCATACTTTAAATATGAGTTATTTTAAATATTTCTGCACTTAACATGGCGTGTTTGAAACCTGTAAAAGAACATTTCTAGATTTAAAATAAACTCCATCCGCAAGTGTTTTCTTTTTAACTTATGTCCACAATAGGAGTTAATAAAAAAGTTTAAGCCCAACTTTCAAGAGCAGCGTGCTTGAGGAAAACACAGAAAGGAAATTAAAACTAGTCGTAGTCCCTTTAAATTTTATCTCTGTCTTTAAAACACTTGTAGGAAATAAAACGAAATTCTTACAAAGCGACTATAAAGAACTAAAAAAAGCATTTTTTCTTTCTATTTTCTAGTCTTATTTATTCTGTAAGCTGAACTAATAAAATTTCGAGAATCAAAACAAATGACATAGATAGCTCTATAAGCCCTTTCAATTGAGGAACATATGGAGCGTAATCTTTTCAAAAAGCTCATAAGCCTTACACCAGAAGGGTCAAAGGGCTTTCTAGATTCTTTTTACTCTCTGGTAAAGAGTCCTATCTAATAATAGAAGACTTGGCCGGTTCCTGTTTCCTGAAATACAGAGATCCTTATGAGAGAAAAATCTAATATTTAAGGCACTTAAATTTTAAAAATAAAAATTAACTAAAGATTGTTCAAAGTATATGGTTTTATATTTTGAAACAAAAAATCGACAGGCAAAGGATCTTTTAATAATAATTTATCAAATACAATGTTCTTTTAAACTAATGATCGACATAAACTTCTTCGCGTTTTTTTTATATTGACTATGGACAGAAATAAGTTACTCTACACATAATATATAAGCGATACAATAATTTACTAAGTAGGAACAATAAAGTTCAAATTACAACTCTATAAAAAATGTTAAATTAATTACTTATCAAGTTAAATAATATTAAAAATGTTATTTCCTTATATTTTGAAAGTAATGAGTGATAACTATACTACCAAGCAAAGAAATAAATATACCGTGATTTTCCTGAGTTTCCTTTATTACAAGATTTTTCCTTTAAAACTTTCAACTTTGATGGTATATTTGTAGTTTATTTCTTTGATTTTGGTTCAAATTTTCTTTTATTTGACTTTATTTTTTTCTATTTTGAGTGTATTTTTTTTAAATAGAAAATAAATTTTCTCTGTTTTGTTTTAGTTTGCTTTTCTTATACATTGGTAAAATATGAGAGAAAATAATGTGAAACTTATTATTCTGTTACTTTGTTGCTACTCTGTAAAATCTTGCTTTCTGACGATGGTGATCAGCCGAAACTGGTCCAGGTATATTTATACCCAACAGCAAGTATCGACGGTTGCTGATTTATCAATATATAATTTGATGAATCACTTATTTTTTATAAATAAGTTTTTATTATGTAATTCTTAAGAAATCAAAGAATATAATGGATGCTGTAGTGGATTAAAGGATGCAATAAAATTAGGTATATAAGCTAATTTCATGAATGTGTGATTTTTAGGAATCTTCTAAAAAGAAGTAAAGTTATAAGGTTGGGTTCATGGAGTAGGATTGGGATGGGGGATGATTTTTGTTCTTAGATGTTTCTGTGGGACACAATAACTTTTAAACGATTTCTTGGACCGAAATGAAACTTGGTACAAAAATCAACCTTGTTAATATTTAGAACCCTATAGTTTATGAAATATGTGTGACGTCATTTACCCACAACAATAATGACACCACAACAACCGCAAACATTTCAAATAATCTCAAATCTTCATAATCTTTGTGTTTAGATAAGGCTTTTTACACATGTATTAATATTTAAAAATTAAGTTTAATAGACAGTGAGGAATCTTAATTAAAAAGTAATAATGACAGCAGTCCCGTTTTATGACTTAAACATTTGAAAATTCGCTTTTATCGTGGCAGTGTGCCACTTATATAAACTAATATTGTGACGAACTGATAAAAGACAACGAACATGTGGCCGCGAAACGATCAAAAGAAGGCGCCGACACCGCATCCCTCTTTTAGCAACGGAAGAAAAATTAATAAATAATATTTAAGAAGGTATGAATGAAGAGAAACAAATATTTTTTTTTCAAAATATAATAGAGCTGTGATAAATATACGAAGCAATAAATTGAAATAAAAGAATTTTGAATTGATATAAAGATGGCATAAATTTAAGAAAGACATCTATTTAAAGATAAAAATACTTGAATATTAAGTGTTTGTATGATATATCACAAGATCTACGTTTTATCTGTAAGGTTGGCAATGTCAGATATTTACGACATGTAGGGTATAGAGGTAGCCCTGGCTCCCAACCTACATCGGAGGGGAGTACTTTTTCATCTAAATGTGGAGGGAGGGTATATAAGGTGCCTACGAACACGTACTGGGAGAACATCCAGTACAGCTAAGTCCAATAAATCATAACACTGTTTTCCTCTACTATTCCTTTATTTATCCTTGAAATCGATTCTTTCGAGAGTTTGGGTAAAGATTTTATACATGAGGAATCTTAGTACTTGAGTTTAAAATGAATATTTTATACTTTATTTGTATATTTTGTCATTAAGAGTGCTAAAGTCAGTGGTTCACTTTAGAGAGTAAAAGTTAGTAGTTGACTTTAAAGGAATAAAGATTTAAAGTACTTTTAAACCTGGTGCCATTTATCAGGTTTGCATCTTTACTCTGCAGGCGTTTCATAATTTCTTCCTAGTTGGGCCTCCTGCCCAATTACATCGTTATTTAGATTTTGATAATTTCCTTTTGAAATCAGCTACCCTGATTATTTTAAATAACCTTTAGCTCAACCACATGTTTTCTGTACCTGGCAAGCGTTTTGTACAGTGAATAATGGCAATCTACGATTTTCAAGTTTTTTAATAATGTAATCTTTAATTTGTGTTATTGGGCAACATTCATCATCATTAATGTTGCCTCGAACAGTCCTGAATCAATTTTTGATTCTCGGATTGGCTGGAGTTTTCCAGAACACCAATATGCTCAATACCGCATGGTGATGGATCATCGTATCAGGGCTCTGACTTGTGTTTTATGTTATCCCTCTTCATCAAGCCAATTTGGCTAGAATTTGGTTTGACTTATTCTTCGTTTAAAGCCATTCGTGGCTGCCAGAATCATGTAGGCACGCCACGCAACCAATCTTTACTATCATCTAGCCGGTACCCTGCAGGTACTCTTATCTACTTAATATATTTTTAAACTTCTTCACATCATATCTTGTCTTGGTGTATCTATGAACGTTTTTTACGTTTCAGGGCAGTCCTAAAAACCTAGTAAAAATTTTGTTACTGGGACATCTATATTCTCCCAGCTATATATCAGGTACTTACATTGTTCTTTAAGGCTATACATTTTTTATTGAAACAAGATAATTTTATGAGGTAGTGGTCAAATAGGTATAAAAACACAAAGTTTTAGCTTGTTTTAATAGTTTGGTCAATAATTTTATATCAGTTTTTTATTAAAGTTTTACCTTTATCTAACAAACATTAATTTTGTGTTTAAATAATTAGACTTGATGTCTGCTTATCAAATTATAGACTCTTAAAGTGCACAAGCTTTGTTCAAATTGAGTATTATAGCTTAAATTTCTATCTTTCCTTTTCTATTTTCCTTAATACAGTCCTCTTAATAAACCAGTTTTCCAGTTTATCGCTTTAGACTAAACTATGTGAAGTCCACCGATACCTGAACAGTTAAAGTCAGTGGTTGACTTTACAGTGCTATAGTCAAAGGAAATTGATTCATAATAAATCAATACATTTTACAAAGAAATTGTCCTTTCAAGCGCTAAAATCTTAGACGTCGAAAAATAAGCTTTCTGGGATGAATTGGTCGAATCAGATTTCATCTCACGACTTATGAACCTATGTTTTGAACAACAATATGTATTTTTGAAAATAAGCTTATAGAATGACATGTATAAATTACTTGGATTATTATTGTTGAAAACCACAAGTATGACCAAACAAGGAAAACCCCATGTACTATTGGAATTTCTGATAATCTGCAAATACCATTTATAATTAAATTTAATATTGAGAATTAAAAATAGATTAAAAAATTTCCTCTTGGCCGAACCAATTTGAAATGGCGTGTTAATAAAAGGAACGTGGACAATAGGTTGGAGAGGACTGCTTCAAGAAAGAGCTACCTGTACAAAGTAGTTATAGACAGAAACAGAATGGGAAATTTTTAAAACTCGGTTGTATCAATATTTCTTACGATAGTTACCGAAACAAAGCATTACTGCCCTTATTTATCAACCACAAACTTATGTCTTTGTCACACTCATTTCTCTTTTTTAATATTACTCGATATAATGTCTAATAGAAATCATCATAGACTCAGGGATCCTAATTTGATAACCACAAAGCGATGAAATTTTAAATACAAATTGTCATTGAAAGGATTATATCCGTGGTGAATCACAATTCTGGAATGTGACCCTTTCTATTTGATATCCAATCATAAATATAGCACTCTATCCACACAATATGAAATTGTGGTCGCTTCTATAATATGGTAAAAAGCCAATTAAGTATTTTCCAAAGAGCATGAGAACAAAATAGAGTAGTTCAAAAGGTTTTTTTAAAGTCTGGCCGCAAAAATGGGTGTCCGCATATTTCACGATAATAATTTAAATTCTTTGCAATACCCTTAAACATGTTTAACGAGAATAAGTTAGTTATATTTGGGAAAAAAGGTTTCACACATTAGAGCGTCAGTATCTGTATATATATATATATATATATATATATATATATATATATATATATATAATATATATATATATATATATATATATATATATGTATATTTGTGTGTGTGTGAGTGTGTTTGTCTGTAACAAAATACATATTACATGCCACAGAATGGCCGCATGAACTTTAAGGCGTTTAATTTATTTTAGTTCAATAGAAATTTTTGTAGTCGGAGTTTTCATGGCAGTCAGGGCAGTGTTTGATTGATATCAAAGTTTTGATCAAATGTAATTTGATTTAATAACTGGTTCCTCTTGCTTAGGGACAGAAACGTACATTTAACTGAGCTTATTTAAAGCTGAAATACGTTTTCCCAATTCATTAAAACATTAGCTTCACTTAAAAAATTAATTATGTCTATTAAAAGGAAAATATTTATCTGGAAAAGCTCTTTTTAGATAGGACTTAAGTGGATCTTAAGTCCAAGATAGGACAAGCTTCTAAGGCACCACGGCTCAGGTCGATTTGCATGAAATTGAATGAGTATTAGTCAGTTATAATTATAATTATATGTAATTATTTTATGCAATAAATGATTATCCATTTATTGCTTTTAGTCTTTAATCGAACCTTTGTAGATAGGAATTCTAACTAAGGAAGTATAGTGTGGATTCAACAGTTTACTCTGACCGGTTAGTCTTGTTCAGAATGGCCCAGAACTCAGCGCATTACTAACGATTCTACCATAAATATCCTAATTCTAATTAGTCTTATCAAAACGAAAAATCGGGCACGGGGTACCTAGGAAACTTTTCTTCATCACATAGAAGAAAAGTTTCCTTACACTTTATACACAGTATTGTTCTAGTAACAGAGCGGTGAACATCGTACTGATTTATATGTGTTTATACGAGTTCTATTATTGTTTTTATACTGCGTCTTATTACTTTTGATCCTATCGATTATATATTAATTATTTTACGGAATTTTATAAATATTGAAATATTTTACGGATAAATATTGAAGCCAATAATTTCGTAATTAATCATAAATATAATTAATTTTACTTAATTAATAATTCATTTAATAATTAAAGTAACTAACTGAATAAAAAAAATTGCGTAATGGAATATTGCGATCGATGTGAGCTAAGCGTACCATATGCTGATTACATTAAATGTGCACAATGTAAAATTTATTGTCATTACATTTGCCACAATCTAAGGCTTACGAACTTTAAAAAGCTTGATAAAGAACATAATAATACTTGGAAGTGCGTCGAGTGTAAAGGACAACCCCTGTCCGAGAATACAGTAGCTAATAAAGACTCTGGTAGTAGTCAAACGAACCCAGAACAAGATAAAAGCTCAGAGATAACTTCTGTAGAAGAAAATTTAGAGTCCTTGCTTAGCAGCATACCTGAGATCAACGATTTACAAGGTGAGAACAAAACCATTGTCACTGTCTTAGCTAAAATCTTCTCGGCCAAAGTTATTTCACTAAAATGTGAAGTACTGGAAGTTACTTATAACTTGCAGGGTGAAATAAACTCATTAAAACAGAAACTAGCAGCATTAGAGAATAAATTTGAAGATTTAGAAACAGAAAACGAATATCTAAAAAACGGTTTATACGAAGAACAGGAGAGAAACGATTATTTAGATCAATACTCGCGTAGAGATAATCTCATAATTAGTGGAATACCACAAACAAATAATGAAGATTTGGAAGTTGTACTCAAAGACATTGGTACAGCCATTGGAGTAGCTCTTGATCCTCAGGATATATCTATCACTCACAGACTATCACTCAGAAAACGTCAAGACACTGAGAACAAACAAGAAAAACCAATAGTTGTCAAGTTTGTCAGACGCAAAGTCAAAGAGCATTGGTTAGCAGCGTACAGGAAGACATCGAAAGAACAAGAAATCTTACCGGGCGAACCACGGCAATCAGGTCTTCCTAAAAAACTAGTAAATAATTCGTTTAAAGAAGGACGATTTTATGTATCAGAACACCTTACTTTAAAAAATCAAAACCTTCTGTACAAAACTAAACAAAGAGCCTCAGACTATAAGTACGTGTGGTTCTCTAAGGATAGAGTACTCATAAAAAAAGACGACGGTTCCAAGCCCATCGCTATACGCACCCATTATGAGCTGGATGGACTTTTCCCTCCACATCACTAACACCACTAATTTAACTCACTAATTTTTAAGTATTTTTTCATTTCATTATTTTTAAATATAGTTTCTACCTCTTTTCCTTCATTTCTCTCTAAACAATAAACTTATATTTTGTAATAAATTAAAATAATTAACATTAACTGTAAAAATCATAAATTATAAACAATCTTAGTTGAAAATTCATAAACTAAACATGAATAGTATTAACGTAGAAGATAATTTTGTATCTGATAAACAAATAGTAGCTAAAACTATTGCTGATTATAATAACACAATATGTGATTACAAACAGAGTCTAAGTTGTGTCTATATGAATATTAGAGGCCTGAGAAAAAACTTTGACAGTTTCTTAATTATTTTAAACCAAATGGCTAAATTACCAGATATAATAGTTCTTAGTGAAGCCCGACTTAAATCGGGTATATCACCATCACTTTTTTCTATAAAAGATTATACTACTCACTTTACCAAAAATAATTTTAATCAAAACAGCGGCCTGGCTGTATTCGTAAAAACTAAGTTAACGGACCACCTGAATATAGAGGAGGTAAATATGGATTACTGTAATTGTTTCTTAATGAAAATAAAATTACTGAACGAACTGTATTATATAATAGCCTTGTACAGATCACCTTCTGATCTAAATATTGATAATTATATTCAACAAATCGATGCAATTATAAAACAAATAAAAACTAACAATATAATTTACATTGGAGATATCAACATATGTATAAAAAATAAAATTAAAGGTAAAACTTTAGAAAACTACATCGATATGACGAATGCGAACAAACTAATATCGTTAATATCTGGTCCAACTAGAGTTACTAGTCATTCTTCAACTACGATAGATCACCTGTTCTCTAATATTGATCTAGATAAACTTATTGTACCTCTATTAATAGAAACAACCCTGACTGATCACTATACACTGTCTTTTATTCTCAAAAAAAAGGTCCATTCTAAATCCAATACAACCTTATCATATGATAATCTTCCAAAATTTAAGATTAATACTGACATGCTAGATCTAGAATTTAACAAGGTTAACTGGGATACAATAATGAGCCTAAACTGCCCTAACCAGATTGCTGAAAAGATCATATCCACCGTTAGTATCATGATTGAGAATTCTCAAGAACCAATTAATAACATGCCAAACAGAAAAAAGTTTAAGAAACTTAAACCATGGATCACCTACGGTCTTTTAGTATCTCATAAAAAAAAAACAAAAGCTATACTTAAAATGTCGCAAACAACCTTATAATACAAAACTGAAAGAATACTTTAAGAAATATGAAAAATGGTTGAATAAATTAATGGCTAAAACTAAAGAAGCATATTATAGTGATAAATTTACTGAAGCTGAAGGTGATACGAAAAAGACTTGGAGGGTCATCAATGGTTTAATTAAAGATCCTAAATCAAAATCTAATGAGATAAACCAACTAAGCGTTGACAACAACATAGTGTCTGGTGCAGTAGCTTGCGCAAATGCAATGAACAAACATTTCACTACAGTTGGTTCGAAAATAGCTTGCGATTTGAACTATCAACCGAATCAATTAGAACCTGAGCCCTCCCCCCCTCCATCAAATAATATGACTGTTAGCTTTAAATCAGTTAGTGAAACTGAAGTAATTAATGTAATAAAAGATCTAAAGGGAGGCTCAGGTCCAGGTTGGGACGGTATTAGTTCAAAAATTGTCAAGAAGTATAAAGAAATACTCTGTAAACCTCTGTCCCATCTCGCTAATACTAGCTTCAAGCAGGGAATTTTCCCTACGTCTCTAAAAACTGCTATTGTTATCCCACTACTTAAGAAAGGTGACTCTAAGATCATGTCTAACTACAGACCAATTTCAATTTTCAATTTCAATTTCAACATTTACGCTGGGATCATCACATACAGCATGTTACCTTAAAACTTCGACAGTTAGCTTATGTTTTCCTTCTGCTTAGAAATATGTGCTCTATCAAAACAATTAAGTCTATTTATTTTGCTCTGGCCCAGTCATATCTACAGTATGCTGTAGTGAGCTGGGGTTCAGCTTGCTCTACTATTTTACAACCTCTGATAAGCGCTCAAAATAACTTATTAAGAATCATGACAAAAGCCAAGAGACTCGATTCAGCAGCTCCACTATATAAAAAACTAAGCATTAAACAACTCAGCCAATTATATGAGTATAACTTACTCCTTACGCTTAAAAGAAATATTCATTCTTTTGAACTAGTCAGCCATGGTAAGAACACAAGAAATGAAGTTCAGGGAATGTTAAAACCAAAAACATATTAAAACAAGTAAGGGGCAATCTGCTTGGCGTAGTAATGCTATTAAAGTATTTAACTCTTTGAGTCTAGATAATAGAGAAAAAATTAATCTCAAATTCAAAATATTTAAAAAAAATATAAAATCACTGTACCTGAATTAAAATCAAATTAGTCTAGTCCTTGTAGTTGTCATTAGTATTAGGTTAAGTCAGATTACTTATTATTTTAGTTAATTGTTTTTGCTAGGAAATTTTATTGTCTTATTTCTTTATTTTTTGAATAGTTTTCATTTATATTGATTGTGGAATTGATTTCATTCCACTAAAATTGTATTAAATGTTGATCCAACAAATATAAAGTACAAATTCATCATATAGAGTATTTATTGGTTTTAAAATTCACTACATTTAAAGAACTTAATTTATGGTTACATGCTTTACTATATATGTACTATGCATGTAGTCTATTGTAGAGCACTAATACAATCATTTTATTGTTCATTCTTTTTTAGCTTTATGTTGTTTGTTTCACAGCTATCTTAGAATTTTATGTTAAAATTTACTTATTTATTTTTTTGATTGCTGTTATTCGAAATTATTATTTTTTAAATATATGGTTAAGTATATAATTTTTAAGAATTCGCACAAATACATTCAAATAAACTACAAAATAATAAAAAATAAATATTAGTTTACTATACATATTAATTCACTTAACAAATAGATTATAAATTATTAAATAGTAGAATTAGAATTAGTATAAAATATACCAAATTTAATTAAAAAAAATGTATGTACCTGGAAATAGTGGAATATAAAACTTGTTAAAACTAAACATAAATAGGATGAAACTTTGTAATTAATAATAATTATTATTAATGTATATATCAGCACTGATACTAAACAGTAAAGATAAATACATAAACATACAGTATGCTCTGTTCTAAATACTCCCCCTCACGATACAAGGCTTTTGCCTTCTTGTGAGGGGTAAATTCATATATAATTTATAAATGTATGTTGCATGTGTATAAAAAAATGTATTGTGAATTATATAAAATAAAATAAATAAAACTTCAAAAACAAAGCTTCCTCAAACATCTTTCACAGCGGGAGATTCGCTACGCTTATCCCATCTGCTTCGGAACCGCTTTGCTCGTCCTCAGAATGTACAAGTCGTTAAATGTATACTGCAACACGACCTCAGATAGTAAATACATCCGTTTCATTCCCAGTGGTCACCCATCCGGCTACTGACTACGCTCAATGCTGCTTAACTTTTATATCTAAAAAAATATATACTTGTCGTATTGTAATGAAACTTAGTGCACCTTTTTATCAAATGAAGGAATACACTTGTACTAAAGTTCAACTCAACTGGATTATTTTTTTAAGAATTTTAAAAAAACGTATACAAGTCATTTGATGGAAATTGAACTATCGCTGATAATGGGATGAAACTTAGCACATATGTTAGCCTTATACATAGCTACATGTGTGCCAAATTTCAACCCGATCACATAATTTTTCTGAGTTTTAAGATTTTTTAAAAATATTTGCTGTGTCATTATTGCGGGTTAATTCTTTGCATGTTTTTATACATCTACATCTATACATGTAGCACAACTATATGTATAGATTAATTTTTGTTCGAAGTTTCAACTTTTTAGCATAAATACACTAGGAGTAGCATAAAATCATACAAACACTATCACACACACACACACACTTATATAGACAGAAAACTTTACAAAATCTACTAAAAGGCCTTTAAAAACCTGAAACAAATGATTTTGGTTTCATCCCGGAATAGTAAAGAAACATTTTTCAACTCCTGATTAAACTTTAAGCACCGAAAATATAGGATGAAATTTTGTATTATCAACACGGAGTAATATTGAGAATTAGAGCCCTACAGTTCAACAATCAAATCGAATTCCACAAATAATTACCGCAAGCTTTATCTTATTTCAGTTCAATTTGGTTCATGTAAAATTAAAATTACTATGATGAATCCCTACCATGATATTTCGGCCCTTTAAATAGTAAGGTTTCTAGAAAAACCTTTCCTAGAAGCATTTCATTTATTGTTTAATTGAATACGTCAAGCTATAACATACCGTCTTAAATTTGATTTAACTTAAGTCATAACACCCTAAACTTTGGGCCACTATTAATTCTAAGGCCGAGCGCAGTGAGATTGTATTAATACAACCAGTTTTAGGTAAGCATAGCATTCTGAGGGCGAGCGAAGCAAGTCCAAAGTTGTGAGAAAAAGTATCGAGAAACACCGAACCCAAATTTGATATTTTTACCACTCATAACGTGAATGATATAATCTAAAAACTTTTGGAAAATGTGTATCCGGTCGATGGAGTTTTTCTCGAATAGAAATGTTTTATTTTTCAATTTGTGTTGTGACAGGTAGATCCAATATAAAACTGTGTCGGTTACACAACCGTCTAATAAAACTATGATACAATTGATGTATAAAATCCCAACATGTGTTTGTCCACTTTCTGTCTAATGAATGTAAAACTCAAAGTTCAACTTTTGTTGAAATGAAGCTTCTCCCACTGCAATACTTTTAAAGGATTAATTTGAAACAAATCAATGTATTGCGTTTTCTACTACTAAGAGATGTTTGTTTAATTGAAATAGCTTAAAGCTTATTGCTTTCGCTTCCAAGTATCGCTCCCAAACAAAAGCTCTCGAATTTTTCTCTCTTGAACAGATAAGCTAGGACATTCCCTGCTCTCGCACAGAAGCAAGGCCTTTCTCTATTATTGAACATAAGGTTGCCAATTTTCTGTTCTGGAACAGATGCTCAGCTACTCTCTAGTCTTAAACAGAAGCTCGATTATCTGCTCTCAAACCAAAGCTTGCCCATTCTTTGATCTCGAATAGAAGATAGACCATTCTCTGATTTTGAACAGCAACTTGGCTATTCTCTACCCTCGAAAAGAAACTGGAAAATCAATATGTTCACAGGTAAAATTTTTCGTTTAGCAAAGAAGCAAGTGTATCGTTATAATGGATAGAAAGGCGAGAGGTGGATAGAGGTGAACCTATTTGCAAGGTGATCTATTACCTCTCTCATATAACTTAGTTCCACGTCTCCGTTAATGTTGTCCTTGTGTTCCAAAACTTCTATGGCTTTTCTTACCAATCTATTTTAGTATCTCGGTATTTATTTAGTTTCTCGAAATTTTTGAGTTTTCCTTTAGTTAATAAATCTTTGGCTACTTCTTAAAAGTAAAGAATTTGTTCACAGATTTTCTTTAGTATTTTGGCGATTATTTATACCGCCGATCCGGTCTTTAAGTTCACTTCACGTAACGTAGGAAGGCTTTTCTTAAGGGTTAACTAACAGCATTTACTTATTTTGCAGCCTGGTGATACATCCTAGCACTGTATCCATCGTTAACTTGCTTTGGAGCTGTGGAAACTTGTCAGTTCTTTTCAATCTTATAAACGGAGAACGATGCTTGTTTGTCAGTTGTAGCCGAGAATCCTCTTACAAATGACACCTCATAGATTTCTAGAGAACAGGATTATTAGGTACAGTCTTCCGAGACATTGGGATCAACTCCTAAGAAAAGCAATAAAAGCGTAGCTAAAGGTAACATCAATAGAAAGATGATGGTATTAAGACATGGAGCATGTCCATATGGATCCTATTCACGTGGTCCATGGAGATATCATCACTTCATTGAGTAGTTTATTTGTCGTGGTTAGAGTTTTGTTTAAGGAATGTGATAGTTTGTAACAATCAAACTTATAATTTTAAAGTTAAAATTTAAGTTAATAAGTTTAGTTTAGTTTTTAAGTTATAAGTTTTTACTTATAATTTTTTTTTTTTTTTTTTTTTTTTACTAAAAATAAAATTGATTCTCATAAATAAACAAAAAAAGATGATAAAATAAACAGATAATCTAATCTAGTTCAGGTGAGTTTAAAATCTATGGTCTAAGGTCGTTTTTTTTTATTATACAAAACCACTAAAACTATAAACAAAAATTTTTATTTAGTTCACAAATATAAATCACATGGCATATAAAATTCCATACATGGTTTGAATAGATGTTTTGTTAAGTAAAGTACACAGACAATCATTCCACAACACAGGGCTCTCTGCCTTAAAAGTGGAAAGATTCCTGTAATTTATCACAGCAGCAGAATGGTCACCAGTTTTTGATTGACGGTGTCAATGGTTCATAAATATGTAATCTTAAGTTCTATATATATTTAACCATCATGTCTAATGTATTAATTTGTTTATGTTGCTTAATAATTTTATTGTAAATATGGAAATAAGTAAATAAATAAAAAAAAAAAAAAAAAAAGCATTATTTAATACTTATTTAAGTAAAGAAAGCTTTGAATTGTCACATCTGTGAACATAGATGTATACACAACCAACCCTTACTTAATTATACTTAATTGTAAAATAAGTATGTATTCTATAATTATAGAAATTAGCTAATTTTATTTTTAAAGAATGAAACTCAGTTTAAATGGATCTATTCTATATTCAACATATATCTAGCAAATGGGAAAAAGATCATTTATTGAGGGTATTGATTGTAAAATAGAGTGGCTGTGTTTTGGTCTCGTTGTAGCCTCTAGAGTTTTGACTCCATGGTTTCAATAAGGGGATGACTCGAGAGGTATGGGGTGGGATGAAATGAGACAAGTTGACAAATGACCTGCACTCTAGCCTCCCATAATATGGACCAACTCTTTCTTCGTCTGCTTTCATTCGTAGTACGTTATCCTTCTCTAACAACCAACACTTTGCCTTTTACTAATTCTAACCTTGTCTGACTTTATTGTTTTCATATCACCATCCCACCTAGGGCCAAAACTAACAGCAAACAAACCTATGGCAAACAATATGCAGGCATAACATCTGTCACGTGTGTTATATCTTGAACGAATACAAAACTAGCAAATTCATGATGCTCTAACGAGAAATCTTCCTAAATCTCATCTTCCGTTGAATATTGATTTTTAATTGTTTTTCAAAAACTGATTGCTGTACTTTTCCCCCAAATCAAGGAAGTGTGTTAGTGCGGGAATGGTAGTCCCATCGATTCTTCGAAATAATCAAAACACCAGAAACCAAAAACTAGCTAATCAAGTTATTCGGTATTGAATCCTATGTCAATTTTTATTGGTTAGAAAACTCATAACATTTGCCGATAAAGAAGTCAAAGAAAGGGTGTATGCAAAAACATAGCATAGCATCATTAAATTTAAATCTACTAATAAAAATACCTTTATTTATGCATTTTGGGCCTTCTGAACCAAATATAACCGGTCCGAAAGAATAATCCATTATTAACCACCATTAGCATTACTACATGTTAATTAAATTTTCCGGATTTTCTAAAATAATATGTTAAAACATTTTCAAAATTAGCATAAACTGAGCTTTAAGTGAGTATAAATGCATTGCAGTGCCGCAGTGTAATGATGACCATTGGTTGGTCTGAGCTATGAGATAAGTATGCGCGTTTCCCCAGAAATATCTGGAAAAATCAATTTAAATGTGTAGTAATAGTAATGCTCGGGTTATAAATCATAAACCGACAACTTAAACAGAAAATAGATTGTTCAGCAAGAACTGAGCAGTTTCGCATCTGAATCATTCTGCATCTGTATCGTTCCACCTGATTAAGAGTAAATAATATAGGGTTTATTAATTTTAAAAATAAAACATTTCATTTTTATCGCGGGTACCAAACATAAAACATGGGTGTCCAAGTTTTAGTCATTTAAGTGCTTGGATCGATTCCGCCGTATTACATTGTAAAAAATAAATAAAACCTCTCTGGCTTGGGGCCTCCGACTATACTAGTAGTAGTATACTACACCTTTAGTAGTATACTATACTAGTAGTAGTATACTATACCTTTAGTGGTATACTATACTAGTAGTAGTATACTATACCTTTAGTAGTATACTATCCTAGTAGTAGTATACTATACTGTACTCGAATTATAGGTAAAATATTCGTTATATTCATTTTTAGGTTGATTATAACAAAATATGTACCATTTGTAAGTAAAAAATATATTACAACTCTGACTGGGGGCCTCCAAATGATGATTTTAATATATTCTATACTATGCTATAATGAGGCTCTAATTATAGGTAAAATACAGTACAACTTTTTACTGGGGCTCAGCGACTTCATAATGCCAAGAAAGACTATAATATGCTCTAATGGAGCTCCATTTGTAGGTAAAAGATGCAGCACAACTCTGGCTGAAAGCCCCGCGACTTGATGATGTTAAGAAAGCCCATACTAAGCTCTAATCAGGGCCCCGTTTGTGTGTAAATGATACAGTACAACTTTGAATAGAGGCCTCACAACTTGACAATATTAAGAAAATCCATACTAAACCTCAATTGGGCCCCTATTTGCATAAAAATAATATAGTAAAATTTCAACTTTGGATTTTAATTTTAATAATTCGCCCTCATCGGCGGGTGCCCCCACTCGTAATGCGGGCCCATAAATATGCCATTGCAGGAATTTTCGTCATTGCAGGAATAAATAGCAAATTTTCAATGTTGACGCCGTTCAGGGTTTGTTATCTATAATGTTCACCGCCTGTTCCGATTCCTGCAATGACGTAACTCACCATTCATAAAAAACAGGTTATTACCTCGGAATGCGTTTGGTTTGTTTACATCGAATCACCTCAAGATGTTAGAAATTTAAGGTGATTCAATTCGATGTATACAAACCAAACGCATTCGGAGGTTATAACCTGACTTCTTTATGAATGACGTGTGACGTCATTGCAGGAATCGGTATAGGCGGTTAACATTGAAAATTCACTATTTATTCCTGCAATGACGTGAATTCCGACAGTAACCAACAAATTTCATTCATAAGAACCCTCCAATTATATCACCTTATAAACTCTATCAGCTTGGAACCACCTTATAAATGTCTGAAATCAGGGATTCATGTCACTTATAATACGCCACACAGTTAAAATCAGTTGACAGCGTGGAAAAATAATGCGAAAGAGCCAATGAGGTTAGCCCTGGATGTTCAATCACGCCCTCAATTTCAAATCAGGCCAACCATATTGGTTCCTTAACTCTATATTCCTGCGCTGTCAACTAATTTTAGCCGTGTCTATCTACTATAATGTAGATAGACAAAATCTGCGGGTATTCCTTGTGTATGTGTTGTAAGCTAATAACAATAACCCTGCTTCATCTCTTATAAGGGAATGAAAATAAATGGGTTTTCACCGGACTCTGATATTTAATTTTCCCCTTTTCTGGAAACACTCCAAACAATCTCTGGTTTTCCTTTTATCAGTTTTAATTCAACAGGTTATCAGATAATTGTTTGGCAACACAATATCACTGAAACGTGCGCCAGTAGAAACGTGTTTCTGATAGCAAAGTAGACCCATACAAAAACAACCCCTTTGAAGTTTGACGTAACTAAAATCAGTTTGTTGTGTGGTCCTAAATATAACAAAATATATAACTAAGGATTGAAGTTTTCAACCAGAAAAAATCGGATACGGGGTCCCTCGGAACTTATTCCCACTGCATCAAATTAGCTACATTTATTCGTTCTACCTTGGACTCGCTTCGCTCGACCTCTGATATTAAATACAGTGATTATATTTCCAGCGGTTACTCGTCCAAGCACAGACCTCGCTCGATGATACATAACTTTTATGATCCAACTAAAATCATAGAGATGCTTGCCTTATTGAAATGAAACGTATTATACCTTTTATTGCGTAAAGGGATACATACACTTGTTATATCATATTTCAGCTTAATTGTTGTTTTTTCAGATTTGTTCAAATTTTTAAAGGACGTACACAAGTCAATCGATAATAAATTAACTAATGTTTTTTATCAAAGGAAAATAATGGGTAATGGGATAGGCGTTATGGCAGAAGTCAAACCTCTGACCATGACCAAAATTTGTTTCAAAAGTCCCTAATCACGAAAAAGCGTTTCGTGAAGTTTTATATATATATATATATATATATATATATATATATATATATATATATATATATATATATATATATAACGTCCTGACCATTTTTCAACTCATATGCCCAAAAAACATAGACTCCCCACTTGAAATATGTTGCTTACCTGCCGTATAGGCTTTTAGACCCAAATGAAGACGTGTCCACTTCGGACCACTTTTATTCGATCTAACACATAACAACACAAAACGATACCCTACTCGAAATTTAATATTCATCGACCAAAATTTTGAAATTTTGGTTTTTGGTAATTTACAATGATTTTTTTCGACTTTTTGGTCACTTAGAGTGGTCGGGTCGTCCTTGGGACCGATTTCATTCGATTTAGTTTCAAATGAATAGTAACCCTGAATTTTGCCGATTTTTGAAAGTGTCGCAAAACGTATTTTTCGTCATTAGGGACCTTAAGAACGGATTCGTGTCGTTGTCCGAGGTTTACCTTCCGCCATGACGCCTATCCCATTAGACAATTCATTCCCAAAGGAAATATGCTATAATAAATTACTTTTACTAAGTAAAACTAAAGATATAAAATTAAATAAAACCTTTATTGCGGTTACACTATTGGATAAAACCCTAATTTGAAAATTTCAGACTCCCCTAAAAACTTTGACTTCATGAAAATGTTGGTACTTTTAAACAATGTTACCTCTTCAAATTATAAATTAATTTAGGAGAATAGTTGGAGTAAATAATATAGATTCAATGTCTGTAACAAAAAGTTTCACCTGCGTGTACTACTTTGCGTTGGAAATTTATTGAATCGAAGTTAGCGTGGGTTCGAATTTCCATTTTGATTTATTCTTACTTTTCGTTTTTAGGGTAATTTAAGGCACTTCAAGTCGGATTCAACTCCTGTATCTTGTGTTCTACACAATTCAGTATTTATTTGCACAATTAGGCGTTGTCTACAATTAGGTCTTTATCTCATTTTTAGATTGTCCAAAGAAACAAATACCTTATAAGGTTGGGTCATGAAAGAAAGGAGGTGAATTATTTTTAAGATGGAACTGACTGAACATATATATATATATATAATATATATATATATATATTATATATATATATATATATATATATATATATATATATATATATATTAATATATATATATAACCTGGTCCCAAGTCGATACGACCACTCTAAGTGACCAAAAAGTCGAAAATTAATAATCTTTATTTGTATGTAACATATAGTTTTTTTCAAATTATTCTATGCAAAAAATACAAAACACGTAGTTAAAAAAAATTAAACTAGTCCTCTTGAGTTAGAATAAATAATAATTAATTCAACTTGCCTTTATAAAATGAAGTACATAAAAAAATCATTGTAAATTACCAGAAACCAAAATTTTGGTCGATGAATATTAAAATTTTGAGAAGGGTGTCGTTTTTTTATGCATTTTTGGGCACCAAATCTAATAAATTCGCTCCGAAGTCGATGCGGCCACTCTGAGTGCCCAAATGTCGAAAAAACGGTGGTCAATACCAGAAAACCAAAACACTTGGCCTCTAAACATATATCTAGTGGGAAGTCATTTTCCATCGTTTTTAGACGTGTGAGTGTAATGGTAATTGTCCGGAGTCAATAAGAGCACTCAAACTTAGGGTACCTGGATTCCAATCCCCGTAGGGGCGCTGATGTTTTATCGTTTTTTTTTACATTAAATTAGTTTAATTATAACGATAATTTTTTATCGTTATTTTTTAGTTATAAGTTTATAACTAAAAACAAATTCTGGCACGGTGGTCCGCATGTTGGGCGAATTACCTTTGGGATGCGTGTTTCCGTACTTAACAAGCCACTTGTTGCTTTAGGTTCCGATTCTAATTTAGAACCTAAGAAGTTACTTATTTGTCAAGCACTGCTCGCAACTCATTTTGTCTGCGCTAAATCCTTTAAAAATAAACAGCAACTAAGCTTTAAACTAGTGCAAAAAAGTGCGTACTTCTAATTTTAGAGGCATAGTTTTGTACAACCAACTGGATAATTATGCGCATTTCCTTTGAAAAATAAAGACAAAATGAGTTGCGAGCAGTGCTTGACAAATGATTAACTGCTTAGGATCTAAAGCATGAACCGGAACCTAAAGGAAGATATGGGTTGTTAGGTACGAAATCACGTATTACAAATGAAATTCGCCAAACATGGGGACCACCGCGACAGAATTTTTATAAAAATACGCTTTCACGGTTATATATACTCAACCAAGCGACGTCGCAAAGCAACCACGCTAGTTTCAGATTTTGGTTTTTAAAATTTTGCGTTGAGGCAAAATGTAGGACCCTTATTAGTAGTTATAAAATATAATGTACACGGTACCTCTCGCTTGGCGTGCGAGTGGTAATGCGTTCGTTGCTTGGCGCCTCCATCACTTGTAAAAGCGGGCTCTCCGTACAATTACCTTTCATAAGGCTGTAGTATTTATTTTATTATACTTATTTAACAATATTTGTTAGTTAAATAATTATACGTCGTGTTGTGAGTTAAGGGTTTTGTACATTTTCAAATATTTCATGAATTTGATCTTGTGTATTTGAGTAATTCATCTTTTAATACATTTTTATAAGTCGTTCTTGCTAACGTCTCACGATGTTTGGTTCTGCTGAATATTCAGACATGCTGATGGTTTAGGGCAGTGGTTCTCAACGTGAGCGCTGGCGCCCCCCAGGGGGCGCTTGAAGAATTTAGGGGGTGCTGAGACGTAAGGGGGCAAGTGAGGGGGCGGTGAGACGTTTGGGGGAATGATGGGAGTTATTGGCAAATGTAGAGAAATATTATTTTAAGTTTTGCGAAGGATCTGACGTATAAACTAATTTAAATATCATGTAAGATGTTAAAAAATAAATAAATTTTATTTAAGGGTCCTGATAAATAAAACACCCTTAAAATTTCAACTTAACTGATCTCAGTTGTATTGAACCACTGACTATGTACAGAGTGAGCCAAAAACATAAGTTTTTGAGCGCCTGGGGTGCTGCCCCAGCAAGAGATACTTAGGTGTGGTTTGCGGGGCCTAAAAACTAAATTTTTTACAAAAAAATAATACTTATGGCTACAAAACGGATAAAGACACAAACTAGTGCTATGATGTATAAAAATTGGGCCTTCAAAACAGTTGTTTTGAAACAACTTTACGTGATTCAATATTATGGGGTTAAAGAGAAGACGTTTGTGGCTAAACTAATGGAGGTAAACACTACAAGACCTCTAAAAATCCTTTTATTGGTCCAGTCAGTATGTAAACATACTCAATTTTATTAAATATACTAAATATGTGTAATATTGGTTATTAGTTGTTTAATTTCCTTAACTTAGAATATTAACACAAGCAATTAAATAATGTATTGGCTATACAAAGATAATTAGCAGGTAATTTGGATACTGGTTTATCACCTTATAAGATAGGGGGGCGATGATACACGCAAGGTACTTAAAAGGGGGCAATGAGTAAAAAAAGGTTGAGAACCACTGGTTTAGGGTTACTGCTCTGGTGATCGCAAAGCTACGGAGACGGAATACGCAATTAGATTTCCGAATCGTGCCCATCCGTGCTCTAAATCATTTCAAAGATTCTACAATAGAATGCGAGATACGTTTCCTTGCTTTGAAAGTAGGAAAGAGGTAAGACATTTAAATGAAAGTGTTGTGGAACATTTTGATGCTAATCCAAACGCAAGTGTTAGGCGTACTGAGTTAGGACTAAATATCCCCATGTCAACTGTATGGAGAACCCTTAGAATGGACGGCAGACATCCAGATCACTACAAGCCAGTGCAGGCTTTATTACCGGGGGACTTTAGAAAGGAAGTAACGTTCTGCGAGTGTTAAATCGAATTTGAGGCCAATGACCACCACGATAAGCACATTTTATGGACAGACGAAGCCACTTTCACTGGAAAAGGAATCGTTAACTACCATAACCAGGACGATTGCCAGCATGAAAACCCTGACGCAACAAAGGAAAATTTATTTTAATATGAGTCCTACATTAATGTCAGGATGAGATTAATTAATCATTGTTTGGCCCATATTAGTAGCCGCGAAGCGGCAACAGGGAAGAACCGAGCCGCGAAGCAGCCCAATTGGCCGAAGCAGCCCAATTGGCCGATACCACCTAGAGGCCAACTATAATTTTAAGCTAACTGTTAATACCCAAAAAACCTCTTCATACCACCACTAGCTATAGAACAAAACAAATATATTATTCCTATGTTTATCAAAACTGATTAGTTGTATTTTGACTAACATAATTTTAACATTTTGGTTTATTTTTAAAAGCTCATTAGCAAAATTAGTTTTAAGGTCCTAAAGCCAATATCACGAAAAACTATGAAAGTTCGGTAGTAAAACGATTTTCGAGTTTTTCGGTTTTCGGTTCAAATAGATTTTACTACGAATTGAAAGGAAAGGTTTAGGTCGGCTTTCCTTTTTTATCTTGATTTTCCTTTCGGATTTTCCCATTTCTTCTTCTTGTTAAAAGAAAATTAGAGAGTCCTTTACCGTATTTTGAAGTCTTTTATGCCCCTTTCCGAGGTTTCCCCTGTCAATACAAATTGTTTGTTTAGGGTTTTTCGTGGGTTTCAGCTCGGAAATAGGAGATCGGGGGAGCCAAACAGCGAGCGAAACTGAGATCGAGCTAAGCGTCCAAAAACTAATTAAAAAAAATCAGAGATATAAATCATTGTAAACCTTCCCCCCCACTGTATCGAGCTTTATTATACTTTCAGAATATTCATCCACAAGTTAATAAAGTTTCGCAAAGGGTCTAAATTAAGGGTAAATTAAGTTACATGATCTCGCCTTGTTAAATTTTAACGAGGTTCACACTTTCTTTATCAATATTTATTGGTATTTTCTATTTTTATAACCCAAACGAATTTCATAAATATTATATTAGACACTGGTTTGCAGCCTGGCCATTTCAAATAGTATCGTATCCCTAAAGGAACGAGTGTAACAAAACAGATTTCGTTAAAACTTTATTTTTAGAGTTTGTCTTTTAATGCATTGCAGACTATAATTGAATAAAAGTTGGTAAATCGATAGTGGTAATGATATAAAAAATAATATAAGTAGCTAACTCATAATTAATATTTCAATCTAAAAGGTTGTATTTACCGCAAGTTAAAGAAGCATTGGAAGAATCAGCTACCGTCGATACTTGTTGTTGGATATAAATATCCCTGGAGATTTATATCAGGGATATTTATATCCAACTGCAAGAATCGACGGTAGCTGATTCTTCGATTTTTTTTTTTTTTTTTAATTAACAATCCTTATATTTAATAAATACATTTATAGTACATGCACATTTAAAATTTAAAAAAAAATAACATATAATAATATTAAAGAAAATACATTTAAATGATAAGGATACCTACCACTATAGGTATCCTTTTAATTAATATTTAAGGAAATATTTAATTAATATTTCCTTCGAATTCGCTTCAAAAAACATAATAAATATCTTTGTATCCGTCCAATTAACAGCGTCATTAGTTTCAAACTGTAGCCCAGATAAAGCAATATTTTAAAGTAGGTTAGGTAGATTTTTCATGGAGATTTTTCCAATGGGGCAATCTAACGGGTCTAAACGCGTGTTCCAGGGTCAGAATTACATGTTTTTCCGTTTTAAGCAAATTCTTAAAATTCTTATACTGGCATTAGGTTGTTTGAATCCTAAAACGTCTTATATATATATATATATATATATATATATATATATATATATATATATATATATATATATATATATATATATATATATATATATATATATATATATATATATGTGTGTGATAGACCCTCTGTATGCCCATATCTTACTTATCTTCAAATGACTATTTCAGGGCAGGGTATATGATATAACACTTGTTATATCATATTTATGCTTAATTATTTTATATTCAGCTTTTTTTTTAACTTTTTAAAGGACGCATACAAGTCAATTAATTAGAAAAAAAATTTGGTAATGGGATAGGCGTTATGGCGGAACTGACCATGACCAAAATCTGTTTCCAAAGTAGTTTCGTGAAGTTTTATCTATATATATATATATATATATATATATATATATATATATATATATATATATATATATATAATATATATATATATGTGTGTGTATAGAGCCGCGATGACCTAAAGTACTTGACACAGCTAATCGAGCAACTTATTAAGTCTCTATAAGACATAAGTCTCTATGTCGACTTATGGAAATCTTTCTAATAAACTGTGTCCTCCGCAATAGCGGAAGGATATACCAATAACCTGGTATATTAAAAGTCTGTTGTATTTTTTCGATGGTAGCGTTTTTGCAGTTTAATTTTTTCCATTTCTACTTTTCTTTATTATTAATTTAGGTAAAAAATGTATTATATACTCATATAGTTCCTTACATATGTCCTGTAAGATTCAGGATTTATCCTCATCACTTATTCCTTTTACCAAGTTATACATTTTGGATCAGAAAAAAAGGAAAAAACCTTGTGACAGAACTGATGACTAAATCAGATATTCAAGCTTTTGAGGAGGAATAGGTCCTAATTAATACAAAAAAAAACTAATTTTGCCGAGCTTTCGATAAAGCTTAAAATAGAGGTCCCTATAAAGTTTTTTGTCTTAAATCAGATATATTATTTACAATATATTGCATTTATTTATTCACTCTATTCATAATTTTTTATATAACATAGCCTATATTAACGAGGAAATAAAGTAGATATAATCTCATGTTGAAGTAGACAGTAACAATCTCTACTTGTCTACTTGTATTACATTGAATATATTTTTATTTGATGAGGATGTGTCTTAAGAAGGAAACTCTTACAACCCTAGAAATGAACGTAAAGTAGATTTTCTAAAGAAAATATGAAGGTTTTCAAGGATCAAGAAAAGGATTCTCGAAAAGGATTATATTGATTTTATATGGAACAAGTAAAGGATTTTTTTTTATTCAGAAGTGGATTTGGTTAAATTTAGATATGATAAGACAGAATGTGGTTTCCTCTCACGGGATAATAAAAATCTTATAAATATTTTACAAGTGAGCTTGTTAAAAATCTCTCAATGTTTCTATAAGTAATCCAGATGTACAAATCAAAATAAATTGTGAAGACATAAGTTTATTTTTTTTATTGAATTACCAAAAGACATAGAGGCCTTTGGCTACTTGCCGCTTCGGCCCCCTTAGATGTAGTCTCTTTTTGTGAACACACGGCATTTTCCCACGTTTTTAGCGAATTTCCATCACTTATGTTGCTTTACGGGGTTGCAAAGTTCACTAGTTACTTAAAGTTACTAAGCCACTACCTTAAGTTGGCCTATGATGCATTTATATGAAGTAAGTAGTGACCTTCACAAGCCATATATATATATACACATATGCCTATGTATATAGGCATATATACATAGTCTATGAGAAGAACCTGGTCAAGCGCATTATGCCGTATATATAGAATATGTATATATATATATATATAAATATATATATATATATATATATATATATATATTATATATATATATATATTTAATGCTAAGGTTGGGCACTAAGAGGAATAAAATAACTACTGCTGTCTACTAATACACTATATTTCGCCCTCTACCTCAGGGCATATTCATGTAATCTACAACATAGATCAATACAAATATATTAGGTAAGGTAATGTTGGAACTAAAACTTATTTTATTAATTATTAAATTATTAATTATTTTTATTTTATTATTATGGATTTTTAAAATAAATAAATTATATTACTTACAATTATAATTCTAGCATCTTAATGCTAATTGTCAATAAGATTATAATTTAAACAAAACGAATAATTTAAGTGGCAAACTGTAAGAACAATATGAGGAAACAAAAAAATTATATATATATATATATATATTATATATATATATATATATATATATATATAATATATATAATATATATTATATATATATTACACATATATATTATATAATATATATATATATATATATATATATATATAATATATATTATATATATATATATATACAGCATAATGCGCCGTTGACCAGGTTCTTCTCTTTTTAAGTAACCTTCTTTTGTTTTATTTACATTTTATGAATTGTTCTAAATGTACTTTTACTTAGCTTTACTTTTATTGTAATTTTTTTATTTTTGTGACTTTACGCTTAACGTAGTTCTCTGTAAGTGCTGGTTTTTGTTCTTCTTTTGTACTTTATTTACTGTAGCTTTGAGTTATTGATTTTACTTTTTGTAATTTTCTTGTCTCTCTATTGTTTTTGTTTATTATATAGTCTTCAGGTTGCCCTGATGAAGAGCATGTCCATGCTCGAAACGTTGGCACGAGAGAAGTGAGTGTGCTTTTATAAGCCTTATCCTGATTCATTCGTAAGTTATATACATACATACATACATACATACATATATATATATATATATATATATATATATATATATATATATATATATATATATATATATATATTATATATATATATATTATATTATATATATATATATATATATATATATATATATATATATATATATATATTTGGTAAAGAGAAGAAAAAAATAGATTTTGTCTTGACCTAGGTAGTTACTGGGCACTGATAATTTTATATTTCTAATCTTTCCTGGGATAATATAAAAGGGTCAATCCATATCAAGTGTCCCAAAAAAAATAAAAAAAGGTGCTCAAAAAAATAGATTTTGATAATTATTTTGCTATTGATACCCATATCTATGGTGAGTAAAAAAATGACAATATAAATTTTTTTGGTCCGTTTTTTTTTTTATGGTCACTTTTATGGTCCTCCGACCCTAAAATTTAGTGATTTTTGACCTTCAGATAAGCAGCCGATACTCGGTTCTCGCTTGTACTACAGGAAAAATATGAACGGATCTGTTTAAAGCAAGAGCTTTGGCCCTTAACACTTTTACTCTATGACCGCTCCTTGGGGGGCAATGGGGCTCCAAATTTTAGGGTTTCTTAAAAATATATGAAAATTTTAACATTTTTTTATATAAAATCTGAATTGTGAAATCTGAAGTTAATCTGAATACACAAGAATGTTTTAGTGGTTTATGTGGACACTGGTAAGGGTCTTTGTGATATGATTTTTGTTAAAAAGTATACATGTCCAAGAGAGATATTGCAGGTCAAAATGACAAAATTTAAAAATCCATATTTTTCAAAAAATCATAGCTCATAAACGAATTACATCAAAGCTTTAAAATTTGTTTTAATCTAAGCAACTCCTAAAAAATTGGGAGCTCTTAATTTAAATTTCTTCACATTATAAAAAATATATATTATTTGATATTTGGAAAATCACACATACATGATTTAGCTCTAACTTTGCTTGTGGCAAATACACAAGAATGTTTTTAGTGGTTTATGTGGACACTGGTAAGGGGTCTTTGTGATATGATTTTTGTTAAAAAGTATACATGTCCAAGGAGATATTGAAGGTCAAAAAATGACGAAAAATTAAAAAATGGATTTTCAAAAAATCATAGCTCATAAACGAATTATATTAATGCTTTGAAAATTTTGTTGATTGCTTGCCTTAAAGTAAGTAACTCCTAAAAAAATTGGGAGCTCTTAATTCAGATATTCATATTAAAAAATGTTAAAATTTTCATATATTTTTAAGAAACCTTAAAATTTGGCCCACCCCCAAGGAGCGGTCATAGAGTAAAAGTGTTAAAGGGCCAAATGTAGCTCAAAGCTTGCTTTAAACAGATCCGTTCATATTTTTCCTGTAGTACAAGCGAGAACCGAGTATCGGCTGCTTATCTGAAGGTCAAAAATCACTAAATTTTAGGGTCGGAGGACCATAAAAGTGACCATAAAAAAAAACGGGTGACCATAAAAATTTATATTGGTCATTTTTTACTCACCATAGATATGGGTATCAATAGCAAAATAATTATCAAAATCTATTTTTTTTGAGCACCAAGTCTGGGACACTTGATATGGATTGACCAAAAAAAACATATAAATGGTTGAGATTAAAAGCGTTCTATGAGATATTATGAGTCATTACATTAATAAAATTATACAATAGTTTAGACAAAAAATTCAATTATTTATTGCCGCAGAGTTAAAAGCAATTATAAGAGCTAAAAGATATCCCTCACAGTAACAAATACTTTAATTGCCTTTACTTCAAAGACATGGTTTTCTAAAGCATTGGAGAAGTGTAGATTAATACTTAAACGTTAAACCGACAGGTTAGTTAAGCTGTCAGAATCAGTCCCCCCCCCCGCTCGAATTTAAAACCCCAGTTTTTACGTTTCATTTCTGAAAACCAGCTTTTTGTAGTGTTCAAGTGAGTGTTCAAGTGTGGCTTAAAAAAAATTACGTCTACATATTTTTTAAACGTTTTTTCAAAGTTACAAGTACTGTGAATTTCCATAGTGGTATATGTTGAAAAACGCTTGTCATTATCTCGTTACTTAGGCCCTATTCTTTAAAAGGAAACTTATTCCAAAAGTAATTACACGCAAAATATACTAAGATATGCAAAGATAGGTACCTTGTTACAAATCAATTCTTCGTTACCATAAACAATTTTTGACCAATAATAATTTCTTTATTGTCAGCAGCTTTTATCACTTTTATTACGAATAAAATAAAATTTTTAAAAGTTAAGATTTTTTTAAAAACATTAGTGGAAGAAAGTTTCCTACCTATATAGTAAGACATACGGCTAAAATCAGTTGACAGCGCGAGAAAATAGTGAAAATAAAGTTTTGTTTGTTAGGCTGTGCTTTGATGATTGCCTCTAGTTAGATTGAGAGCTCTTTGCCAATAAAGTTTTGTTTTTTTGTTAAATTTTGCTTTGATGATGTCCTCTAGTTAGATTAAGAACTCTTTGCCAATAAAGTTTTGTTTTTTTGTTAAACTTTGCTTTGATGATGTCCTCTAGTTAGTTTGAGAGCTCTTTGCCAATAAAGTTTTGATTTTTTGTTAAACTTTGCTTTGATGATTTCCTCTAGTTAGATTGAGAGCTATTTACCAATGAAGTTTCGTTTGTTTGTTAAACTTTGCTTTTTTGATGATAGCCCTTGGAATGGTTGAAATCTTTTTTTGAATATTTTTTTTTTCATTACTTTAGACGCCTATTCTAATTACTCATTAGTTTATTTAACACTTAAATAAAAAAAGACCATAAGCTGAAAACTTACATTATGATGCCTTAAGACAGTCACGTGTGACTCTCTTGTTTTCTAATTATTAAATTTGAATTTGAGCTTTTTTTTAGCTTACCGGTTATAGTGTCACTTATGTAACTGCTTATCGACCTGTTTGTACAACTAAATTAAACTACTTTATTTGGAAATTTACAAAAATAAATTTCGTTGTTGGAATTTATAAGTTTATTTTCATGTCTATTATCTGGAGTTGAATAAAAATCTCTCGAGGGTAGACATTGACATTCTGGTCACGTGGTTTACCAACCCAATTTCAAATAAACTTTTAAACTTTTTGTGTTTTTACGGTAGAGGTAGTATTAATTTAATTTTTACCAAAACAACCCCTGCAGGATATTTTTTGAGCGAAAAGTTTCGATTTTTGTTTTATTATTATATTCATTTTTACTTATTTATTCCGTTAGTAAAACAAAATGTCAACTGAATTATCTGTTTCAAGGTTTTAAGATTTATTAATTTACAACCTGATATAATGATGTTTCAAAAACTTTGTTGTCATAAGATGAATATTTTTATTATTATTATAGATTGCTGCAATGTAAAGTAGTATATACATAAACTAATAACAAGTCTCTTTAACCTACTAAAAAAACTAAAAAAACAAAAGCCGACTTTCGACCACTTCTGGCCCTCCTCAGTCATGCTAAATTGAGTGCTGAGTTATATATAGTCCTTCATAGGCATAGGGCGCACTCCTAGGACCAGACTAAATTGAGTGCTGAGTTATATACTCGTATAGTCAAAATTAAAAAGGTTGTATTCATATACAACAGCAAGTATTAACGGTAGCTGATTCTTCGATTTAAATATAGTCCTTTAGAGACCTAGGACCAGCATGACTGAGGATGGCCAGAAGTGGTCGAAAGTCGGCTCTTGTTTTCTAATTAAAGCAGTTTTTGTGAAGAGACTTGTTCTTAGATTCTGAATATTTTTATAGATCTTTAGTGAAGATCTTACCTATCAAATAATAATTGTACACATATTGTGTATGTAAAATATAAAAAAATAAAGGTTATTTAAAAAAAATAAGATTATGAAAAGACTGTGGACTTAACTATTTAAAGTTGCCAATAGTAGTTACAATAGTATCATATTTGGTTAATAGTTACCAAAATAATTAAGGTTAATTTGAAACCACTTGCGTCTGGTTACAGAGGACAGAGATCAGTTTAGAAAGTCTTGGACCATGATTCCTTTATTTCTATATCATTTGATACTACCGTGTTTAGCAAAACATGAATAGTTGACACAATATAATTTTCGAGAGACACCTAGGAAATGTGACAAACGAAATGCAATGCTACATCTGGGAACTGTTCTATCATTCGACATTCGTCATCATTGATGGCTCTACATAATGTCATGTCCCACTCTGTTTCGTTACGTTTAACACATCACATTATGTCGAGTCATGAATGATGAATGTCGAATGATGGAACAGTTGCCAGATGTAGCATTGCATTTTGCTTGTTACATTTCCTAGAATTCTCTCGCACAATTATATCGTGTCAACTATTCATGTTTTGCAAAACTCGGTAGTATCAAATGATATATGTTTTGCTTGCCATGCATGATGGCGGTAAGAGAGCACCGCACGTCTCTGCTAAATACTTCACATTATATTCTTTGGAATTAATTGAAGGTCAGAGTGAGTTCAGGCTATGTCGGCGCCCTGATGAGTTAGACGTAACTTAACAGAGTGGGACATGACATTATGTTGAGCCATCAATGATGACGAATGTCGAATGATGGAACAGTTCCCAGATGTATCATTGCTTTTTGCTTGTTACATTTCCCAGGTGTCTCTCGCACAATATTTTTCCCTTATTTCATTTGAAATGTTCGCCCTGTATAGCGGTGAATGTTACACCTCCATTTTGTTATTGGAAATTATTATTGTGCTACTTATGTTCAATTTTGATGGGAGATATTTAAACCTTTATTTTTTCCATTGGGATAGAACATTAAAAAATCCCCCCCCCCTAATGCTTAACTTTTATGATTTTGTTGGATCATAAAAGTTAAGCAGCATCGAGCGTGGTCAGTGCCGGATAGGTGACCGCTAGGAATAGAACGGATATATTTACCACCCAAGACGAGCAAACCGAGTCCGAAGATGTGTTTGTTGCAGATTAAATTTAACATCTTGTATACTCTGAGGACGAGGGAAGCGAAAGCATAGTAGGGAGGATGAGCGCAGCGAATCCGATGTAGTGAGAAAAAATTCTAAGGTACCCTGCATCCAATTTTTTATACAAATGAAATACGTCTAACTAAAGAAAACATCGAATAAAGCTAAACTGTATTCTAAACCAGGAAATATTATCAAGAAACAATGTCTGAATAAAACACTAGAAACCCAAAGGTATTATAGTATGCCAAGGAATGAATGATAAAAAGTTAAGACAGACTGGAGTGGAAAAAAAACTATGTTGAGACTTATTGTCAAGGGAGCAGTCATTGTAGCCAACATGCACATACAAACATTCCTGATTTTCTTGTTCTAAACCTAGCTAAACTGTAAAAAAAACTTTTATTCTGAGAAATGTTTAGAGTTCAACTCCAGAAAAAGTGATTTCACAAAGGTAAGTCAACAACGCTTCTGAGTGGGAAGGCATTAGCGGGCTTTCTTTAGAGGTTTTTCATCGGGGAAGGGAAACACAGTTGTAATCCGGGGGGGGGGGCTATTTTTTTTTTAATTTTCCCTACATACATCAAATCAATTAAAATTTTATCCAGACAATAATATTTAGTTATTTTTAATAATTTTATGAAATAAATTTTAAAAAATAAAGAAATTTTTTATTAACAAAATACAAAGTATTTTTTTCGGGTGGCTGAACAGTAAGCACTTTACATCTTCAAAAATTAGGTGAAAGGCGTTTTTTACCGTCTGCGTCAATGTCGAAGTTTTTTACTTTCGTCGGCTGTAAGAAACTACGACACTGTCTCTTGTGAAGTTCCTCAAATGTCCACAAGGTGGGCGCTAGTAGTTTATTACAAGGTCGTAACCAAAGATTATGTAGTATATCGAAGAATCAGCTACCGTCGACACTTGCTGTGGATATGAATATCCCTGGACCGGTTTAGGGATAACGCCTTCATCTTCAGGCGGGGCAACACTCATGCTCTCAACTAATAAAGTTATATCAGTGATTAACTTTATTAGTTGAGAGCTCGAGTGTTTCCCCGCCTGCTGATGATGCATTTTGCCGAAACCAGTCCAGGGATATTTATATCCAACAGCAAGTATCGACGATTGCTGATTCTTCGTTTGCTTCTTCAACTTGCGATAAATACAACCTTTATAATTTTATTTAGTATACCTAGTCTAACTAGACTAGGTGATATATCTAGGTATACTACATAATCTTTGGTTATAACCTACCTTCCTTATTCTTCTTAATTTTTTTCAAATATATAAGCGAACGTTCTTGTTAATAAAGTTTTGATTTTTTTCGGAAAGTGAGTTATTAGTTATGTATTATTGAGTGCTTAATAATCATGGATAGTGATTAAGACATAAAAAATACGCCACCAGAGTTGAAACTTTTGGCCAACGAAGCGATCGGAAGAAGTGTACCAGCAATTTTTTTATACATTATACTGATTTATTCTAACTAGTTGTTTACTATTGTTCTTAAAAAAATAACAAATGCTATACGGCTAGGGAATGGCTTTTCTACTACAGCTCATTTCACTGTCTTGCTTCGCTCGACAAAATATGTAGGTGCAAGGGTAAAATAAACCATCTTCACAGTCTTGTATAAGGTGAAACATCTACTACTTTCATAAATGGTCATCTTCCCCCCCCCCAGTAAATTGAGCGTTGCGATTTTAAATTTTTATTTAGTTAACTTTTACTCAAATAATTGTTGTTACTACTTTTGGTAACTACGAAAAGTTAAGTTAAGTGACAGTTAAAAGTTGAGTAATAGTAATAATAGTTATAGTAATCATTTTGAAACCGCATTCATCATTGAATTCGTCGTTTCTCATCATTGAGAAATGAGAATTTAAATGAGAGAGACTGGAGGACGTGTATCAATACCAAGAGTAAAAGTGCCATGAACTTCTATTCTGTTTGTTGATTATTATCCTCCATTTCCTCAAACAATGCCTTAGAAGGAGAAAGTAGGTTTGGGTTGGATTGTAGATGATGGTGTAGGATTGAAGGCTTGTACATGGGTGTTCTGGGATTAAAGAATAAAAAGAGTACAGTATTGGTCCTGAAATACTGCATTGAGGGACTCCTGCCTTAACAGAATAGATTGAAATGAATGACCTGAGGGGCTTAACAATGAGGAAGTTATTTAAAACAAATAAAAGTGTGAAGTTTATAATAACAGCTAATACGATGTTCATTACCCCTTAAAAGAACTACTACATATAGAAAACCCCGTCTAATGTGTACCTGGGGTAATAGTAGTAAGGGATTTTCTTTTGGAAAAAAAGAACATCAAAATTTGTCTCATATTATGATGACAAGTTGACCTGCTGAATTATTGTCATCTGTTGAATATACTTTAATTCTAGTAATTTTTTATTTTCCAATGATTAATAACCTAATAATCTCAAGCAAAGCAAGAATAAAATCATATATATACCTTTAACTGCTACATAATAATAAATAACTAAAACTTGTATCAAAATGTTTATAACCTGACGATAGGAAGGATCGTCAGGATAGGCACTACTCGTAATAGTGCTACGAGTACCCAAGAGAGTAGCGGTAAAGGTTGGTGGCACTTTTCTACATTCGTAAGGTCTGATATGTTCCTTCCCCATTTATATAAGTTCCTTGAGTGCGTCCAACGTTTTTAAAGTGGCGGCTATTATGGCGGACATTATAAAAAAAAGAAAATATACATACATGCATAAACTTACCAAAATAACCGATCATTTTTTAATAAAGGCCAAATATAGCGGACCATTTTTCGACGCGAATTTCTAATGGATCCCATTATTTGTGGAGTAAGAAATTCCGACGAAACAAATAGAAATAAAACTAGTTCTAACCTGTCTAAAGCAATAGCTACAAGATGGAGGATGGAGGCGGTGCAACACAGTACATCTGTGGAGGTCCACATATCGCACAGTTCTGTACCCAGGGTCCATTCTCCTGATATTTCGTACACAGCACTAAGCGGCATTACTAAGCATGCTACTAACAAATCTGCTACAGCTAGGCTCAGAATTAGGTGGTTCGCTACGCTCTGTAGATTACGCTCAATCAAAATTGCAGCGATTACGAAGACATTGCCTGTCAACATAAAAGCGAGTTTTTCATAAGCATGATTTGTAACATCGTAATGTTATAAAACGTAGTTGTCCAAGAACCAGACCTAAAAAATGTGGCTCATTTTGTATTACTTACTAAAAAACCAGATTTTTCTGAAAATATACCTTAAACTATGAAGAAAAAAGACAGTCTCCCTATTTAAAGAGGGGCTCTTAATATGAATGTGCTCGATCAAAATATTATAAAACCGCACAAATTTCAGTTTTCTAGCAATAAGTGGTTTCCTGTAAGTCGTGTATTAAATATGAAGAAAACACAAACAAATACAATGTATTTGCTTGTGTTATGTTATGTTTTTGCAAACACACAAAACCGAAACATGGTTGTCTCCGGGATTATCCAATTCAGCGGTTTTAAAGACACTCTGAGTGGTTTTCTCAGAGTTGTCTGTATCATCAAGGTGTGTTGACCATATATCATCAAGTTTAATTTTTGTTTTGATTTTATAATGTTTAATTAATAAATTTTATTTTTATCACCAAATTTCAGTTTTGTTCCCCAAATTAAGGCCACTATTTTTATCAGAATCACACCAAATTTGGTAAACGCATTGCTGAAATCTGTCGAATGCGTCTATCAACTTATAAAATTAAAAACATAAAAAATTTCTAAGAGTTTTATTTAAAGACGTAAGACTCATCAGCATAACTTGTTTGCTGAGTATGTAGACAAAATTTTATGTTACATCGATTAATAGTGACGGATAAATATGGGGAATTCCAAAAATAGGTACTGGTTAGCCTTAAAGAAAATACAAACATTGGTTAAAATCAAATGCCACATAATACAATATCCAAAAATAATTATTCCAAACAATATTCCTCTTATTTACGCAAATCGCAAGTACAGGCGAAATGGGAAACTATAGAGATAATCGTGTAAATGTGCTGGAAAGTAGACAAAGCAGGTTCATGTCAGGTTGCAGAATAATTAAATGTTTCCTAGTAATAATTTAATATGTATCTTAAATGAATTAGTCTCATCATCATTTTATATATATATATTATATATATATAATATATATAATATAATATAATTATTTATTATTATATATATAATATATATATATATATAATTATTATATTTATATATATAATATATATATTATATATATTATATATATATATATATATATATATATTATATATATATATATATATATATATATATATATATATATATATATATGGGTCATTCTTATTTTCATCTTAGCAAATCATAACTCTTTCCAGTACACCACAGGAGCACCACAATTTAGTTCATACCTAGATGTTTTTTCATTTAGGTATGAATTTCAAAATTCTCAGTTTTGTCAGAGTTTTAACAATACTTTAGTGCATGGCTTAAAAATAAAATTCCAACAACTTCACTTGCATAAATTTATCATAAAAATCCGCTAATAAAACAATAGAAAACAAGAAGAGTATAAGATAAGTCTAGAGTATATATATATATATATGTGTGTGTGTGTGTGTGTGTGTGTGTGTAGTATACATCCGTACATATGCATAATAGTGTAGTATAGAGTATACATTAGTATATGCATATTAGTACAGTATACAGTATACTTTAAATGATTCTAAAATTAGTTTTTAATAAAGAGAAGTGAACATTTAACACATATAAAACACAATAGAAAATATATGAGAAATCGTGCATGATCAATTAAACACTTATTATTTACAAATACATTAAACATGTCACGAATCAGTTCAGTACGATAGATTTTCGTTGTCTATCGTCTAACAACGGCACAAAAAGAATGTTGCTCAGGCAAAACACTCCTTTCATTTTCGAAGCTTATTTTAAAACATTTACAAATAAAGTCCAGATTTAGTATATTTTTTAACAAGGCAGCATTAACAACCAACAGATACTCCTTCAAATTTTATGCTAATATAACTCCCTCAATTTTTGTCACATTAAATTTAAATTTGGTACACGTATTTAGAACACTCTTATTAGCCTTGATCAAAACTTTGACATGCTGGATGCTTTTGTAAGCGCATTAACGTATTTTTTTTTATTTAATTTCAAGTCAATTAATTTTTTTAAACTTTTTTTAAACAAACATCTTTATTTATTTAATTAATAAACAAAGTAAATATGAAAATTATTCATCCTAAATCCTGAATATAAATAATTAATTAATAATAATAATTATTATAATAATAATAATTAATAAAAATAAATAATTACTCTAATTAAATAATTAATGTAGTCTATTTTCCTGAACAAAAAGGATTAGATCTCAGATGGTGAGTAAGGCAAAATATTCTTATAGTTAGCAGTTATTATTATTATTATTATTATAGACAATTATTCCCCTCCCCCTCCTCTACCAGGTTTTTTCGTACTAAGGTACGTGCCACTAGATTTGGGCTACGGGTCAACATCCACTCAATGGAATTGCAACGTAATTGAAGATAAGGTCGACCAAAGATATAATAGGTATAGAATTTCGGAAGGTATACAAGAGTGTCAGACAGAAGGTGGGGGTAAACTCGGTGCTGGCATCTAGCGGTAGCTCTGAAACTAACTCTTTTTACCATAAGATTCTTCCCACTTTTTTTTTTCCAAGATTTCTCCCAGATTTTTTTTTCTTCCCGCTAAGATAGTATAATGAAATAATTTCGTTTTTATTGCCATTTCAACGACACTACTATTTACTTGCAATTGGTCATTATTATGTAAAGCAAATATCTGGATTAATAAGGTTTGGATTAATAAGACGACAGTGGCGCATTCTCGTAGTTAGCATGTTGAAACTACCATATTACACACTAGCGCTCCTGTTAACTGGCTACGGAACTAACACTTTCTTGTACAAAATAATGAATTATTTTATGACCATATTTCTATACCTATATATTCTTTGGGACCAACAAGGGGTGATGATGTTACTTGTAAAGTCATCATCTTGTAGATCAAGACTAAATGTTTACAAGTACCATCAAGAAGTGATGGATTTACATGATATCACATGTAATATCAATCATGTAAAATCATCTTGCATTATCATGTAAAACCCATCTCTTGTTGAAAATCACCATGACTTTTACACCATGGTGTAAAAACACCAGCATTAAAAACAATAAACATATTATCAACCGCAATAATATAAAACAAACATAAACTGACCAGTTTCGACTTCACGTCAAATGTTTTTGTAAAGTCGAAACAGATTAGTCTTTCATTTTTACTTTTCCTCATTTATACTGTAGGTATATAGGAAAAGTATTGTGTTTGCAAAGAAATCGGAAAACCGTGATGTCTCCAGAATTATCAGTTTCAGGTGTATTAAAGGTCCCCTGAGTAGCTTTCACAACATTGTCGGTCTGTATAAGTGTGTGTGTGTATGTGTGTGTGTGTGTGTTATCATCGAAGCTCCCAGTAAATTTATGCTCGAGTTGAAAGAGAGAGAGAGAGTTGAAAATTTGTACAAAATTTAGTCTATAGGTTTAGTTGTGCTGCCCGGAAAATACTTTTTATAACGTCATTACCCCGTAATAATCTCTCAACAAATGTTTCGAAAAAATCATAAAACGCGGAAAAATGTTGCTATCAATTTAAGGTTTAGCCTTGTGAATGACTAACATATGTGCCAAGTTTCATTCCATTATCAGCATTATTTTAATTTTTAGAATGTTTTTTTTTTTAAATGTAAAAAATCGGAAAATGATTTAATTGAGTTAAAATTCAGTACAAGAGTATACTTTTACGCTACAAATAAGTGCACTAAATTTCGTTTCAATACGACAAATACTTCAATGATTTTTGTTGGATCATAAATGTTGAGCGTGCTCACTGCCTGGATGGGTGATTGTTGAAAATAGAAGGGATGTAATTTCTATCTGAGGATGAGGTCGAAGACGTTTTTCAGTATAAATTTAACGATTTGTATATTCTCAAGACAAGCGAAGCGAGTCTGAATTAGGGAGGATGTAGCAAATCCGATGTGATGATGAAAAGTTACGAGGTACCCCGTACCCGATTTTTATATTGAAAATTATCATAAACATATTCGCTACGAACCTGGCTATCGACCGTTACACGACTATATAGAGGGATAGTTAAAGTGAGACCCTCAAGGAGCCGAATACATGGAGCTTCCAAGAAAAGATACCCAGGCCCTCTAATAATGCATTTGGTACCCCTAGAGAGTCAAAGGTTCTTAGGTTGGGTACTACTCAATAGTTTATGGTACCAGCTATAAACCGTTCAAAAATAAAATTGGTCAATTCCCTTTTTATTATATTCTAAATTAGACTTACTGATTTAACACTGTAAAAAGTATTTTAACATATAATAAAAACACATAAACATTTTCAGTCAGAATCATGCCTTACATTAGCCTTATTTGAAGAAATCTTTTCAGGCTCCACCAATAGCCTAACAATATTTAGAAAACACCAATGGCAAGGCTCAACACTTAACAGTTCCGTTTTGACACAAACCCAACACAAAACCTACCTCGACCGGCAATGCAGAAAGTTAGGACCATTATTTTGGTTTTGCTGAAATGCTAACCGCCTCGCACGTCGGCGACGCCATAAACCTGTAAGATATTAAATTGCATGAATATTTGAATACAACGGTTTTAGAACTGAAACCTACTGTGTCAGCACAACAAATAAATATTTGAAATGAGGTGGTTCAACTTTAACCCAGGACATATCCTGAAATTAAAGTTCTGGACTTAGCTTACTTAATTTCTAGAGAAAGTTTCAATAAAAATGTTTAGAAAAGCAAAGTCAATCTTTTGAAGATTCGCCGCGACGATCCAGAACTAAACTAAGTCTATATATTAGAAAAGCTTTAAACTTGAATACCAAGACTAAGCAAGTACAATTGTTATGAAGAAGTTTAAAAATGGGTACTAAGAACTAAGCTAAATCAATTTCATTAACCTGAATCTTCAGGGCTAAGCTGATTAAATTTCTAAGAGAAGGTTAAAGCCTGAAAAACCAGGACTAAGCATATTTATTTTTTAAGAGTTGATTTAAACATAAATATGCAGGATCAAGCTTATTTGTTTTTAAGAGTAAATTTAAACCTGAATATAAGAACTAAGCTTATTTATTTTTCTAAGAGTAGGTTAAACCTGTTTACCCAGGACTAAGTTTTTTTAAGAGTAGATTTAAACCTGTATTTTATGAACTAAGCTTATTTATTATTTTAAAGTAGATTTAAACCTGAATATTAAGAACTAAGCTTATTTATTTTCTAAGAGTAGTTTTAAACCTGTTTACCCAGGACTAAGTTTTTTTAAGAGTAGATTTAAACCTGTATTTTAAGAACTAAGCTTATTTATTATTTAATAGTAGATTTAAACCTGAATATTGAGAACTAAGCTTATTTATTTTCTAAGAGTAGGTCAAAACCGGTTTACCCAGGGCTAAGCGTATGTATTTTTTTAGAGTAGATTTAATCATAAATATCCCGGATTAAGCTTATTTATTTTTTAGGAGCAGAAAACTTAAATATCCTTAAAACTTGATTACTAACACTTCACTAAACTTAACCCTAAACTTGAATATAAACGGATTCGATTATTACGTGTAGTTTTAAACCAAAATATCTAAACTAAATTACTTAATATCTAATATCTAAATCTAATTAAGCTAATTGGATTTCTAAGAATAGCTTTATCCGTGAATATTTAGGACTAAGATAAATCAACTTCAAATAAATTTATATCATTTGATACTACCGATTTTGAAAAACATGAATAGTTGACACAATATAATTTTCGAGGGACACGTAGGAAATGTAACAAGCAAAAAGCAATGCTACATCTGGGAACTGTTCCATTATTCGACATTCGTCATCATTGACATTGCTCGACATAATGTCATGTTTCTCGCACAATGAGGAAGATACATTTATTTAATTGTTTTAAAAATAGTTATTTATGCCATAAGGCTGAGAAGTGTGTCTTTATGTCACGGCAATCAGATTTACCGACGAGCGAAGCGAGTCGGGAAAAATTGCCAAGACATAAAGACATTCTCAGCCGGATGGCATACACTATTTTTTTGAGGTAGCACTCATTAAATAAACTGCGCTATATACTTAATTGAAAAAAACAAACGTCCAATTAACTCCATATTATCGTCGTCATTGAATTCATCCATAGCTTCACACTTTTACTCAAAAATGTAAAAGCTTTACAAATAAACACACAAAAATTGTCAATTAGAACACCTTTTAAAAACGAAAAAAAATAATTAGTCTACGAACAAAAACAGAAAAAAATGAACGTTTTTAAAGAAACCTCATGAAGGTTTTACACAGATTGTTTTTTTGAACACGCTACATTACAGTAATGGCGGCAATATATGAATTACGTCCGTTATTATTTTACGTGCTAGGAGTTTTTTTTTACATTCATTATTGTCCTCGGAGGTGAAAAGTACTAAATAACCTCCTATAACAATAATGATTGGCTTCTCATCCTAAAAACGGTCCAATAAAGTGCTCAATTACGTACTACCTCAAAAAAAAAAATATTTTTATTTAAAAGTGAACTACATTTAATGAATAATAGCACTTGCAAAAAAATTTTAATGTTCCAAAAATTTTAGCGAGACTGTATCGCACCACAGCGGATTTATTTAGAAACTTTCTTGGTTTACATTTGCAGCTTAATGTACCTTTTATTTGCAGACCCCCAGTTGTTTCATTCTATTGCAAAACCGCTTCACAGTTTTTTTTTTTAGTAAACTCAAGTTCTGACGGGAAATGTCGATGTATTTCAACTTTTTAATTATAATATTTTTAACAATATTATAATTATATTTATACTATTTTAAATAATTAAAAGGAAATATTAGTAGTAATTTTGTGTTTTAAAATGTTTTGTGCACATAATAAACTATCAGTGATAAATTTTCAAGCGTCAGTTGTTCACCCTACTTTTCGTTTAGTTTATGAAATTATTACGTTGAATTTGAGGAAATAAATATTCTTTAATTAATATGTACTAACTTTAATAAAAAGGGATCAATAGAGCTTTTGTTTTAGTAATCTCAACGCCGAATACAGCTCGAAATCGGATTCATTCGTCCCAACTGTAAGATGATATATGTACGTACTTAATTTGAATAAAAATAATTTAAAACTAGCAATTATTCACGAGATATTTTACAAAAGATAGTGCAGACTAATAAAATAATAACTATTCACTCCAATTTAAAGCAATAATATCATAATTTGAACGAAACGTAAGGTAAACAATCAAGTAAAACTTTATTTTTTTACTGATATCCGAACGGCTTTGACTAAAACATTTTAATAATAAAAAATAGAGTTGTGGAGTCCAGATATAAGGAAAAATAAAAAAATATAAAAAATAAAAAACAAGTCTCTCCACTGATGTTATTGTATTATGACAAAGCCAGCTTTCAGACTTGACAGTCCATCATCAGTGCCTAACCAACAAAGTATAAAATAAAAATTTACAAAAAAGAAAAGAGGTACCTAATAAAGAAGAACATCAGTCGCCTGTTTTGATAGTTCCTATTCGTCAATCCCCTTCTAATAATGGCGCTCTTTCGTCAACTCCCACAACCGCCTCACATGCTAACCCTAATATTTCTACATCTTCGCCTAATATACAAACTCATTCAGTTAATTTGCCTATTAATATTCCTAATGTCGACGTTAATTATCTAGAACCTAAAATTGTTGATATGTCACATATTCACGAATTTCATTGTCGTACATTATTTCTTACTGACAATAGCACTATTAATTTTTCTGATGCAGAAATCGATTTACTTAATAAAGGTCTTAAATATGCACCCAGTTCACCGTACAATTACCACCATTTAGCACTATTAGCAGCTGCGGTTGAAAACGCTGGTCTCGATTCTAATGCATTAATTGAATGTTTAGCAATAATAAATAAGTACATAAAAACTAATGCTAAAAAATCTAAGATAAAATTAAGCTCGTGTGCTAAAGATTTCAAAACGATGCGGGAACTACAGAAGAAGATCCAATCTAATAATCTTGTAGTCATTAAAGCTGATAAAGGGCATTGTACAGTGGTTTTACATCAAACTGACTACATCAATAAAGTAAAAGATTTCCTTATCAAACACAACTTTAAAAAGTTAGATAAAGACCCTACTGCTAGTTTCGATCAAAAAGTACGCGCGGCTCTTAAAGAAACGCTTACCTTTTTACGTCAGAACAACAAAAATTAATTTATATCTGTATGAATGTTTTGGCGCCGCGTCTTTACGGAGCGCCTAAAATTCATAAATTAGGTATACCGATAAGGCCGGTGGTGTGTTTTATTGCTTCTCCTTGTGAAAAGCTCTCCAAATTCCTGAATAAGAAAATTAACCAATTTTGTGGCAACTTTAAAGCTAAGGATGCTATTAAGAACACTGCTGAATTTATTCTATATTCCAACTTGCGCGTATACCCGATTCAGCTATCTTAGTCTCTTTTGATGTGGCGGATCTTTTTACTAGTATCTCTCCTCAGCAATGCCTGCCTTTGCTTGCGAGGATTCTAAACAAGAGTGATGCTAGCAAAGAAGAGATTCAGGAAGTTTTAAAGTTGGTAGAACTTTGTTTAGATCAGAATTATTTTCTTTTCGAAGGCGAATATTATACGGCACCGGATGGATTGGCTATGGGTGCTCCCTTGTCAGGACTTATGGGCAGAAAATTTTTATGCATCACTTTTTTAAGCAGTTTATATTAGGTAGAGGGAATCGTTTTCGCGCTAAGATCTTAGCCTGGAGACGCTATGTAGATGATGTTTTCTGCATTTGGGATGGAACTTTAGACCAACTCAGCGCTTTTGTGGACTATCTTAATGATTGCATACCACGTATAAAGTTCACTTACGAAGTAGAAGTGCAAAAAACGCTTAACTACCTGGATCTTAGCGTTACTAGGTCTAATAATCGACTAAGCTTTTGTATATTTAGAAAGCCCACGACTACCGATGCTATTATACCTTTTAATTCTTACCACCCATGGTCACATAAGATGACAGCTATACATGCTTTAGTCAACAGGTTATTAGTGGTACCTCTAGAACAGCAAGCATATGATAACGAACTGGCTAATATTAAACACATTGCTGGGTCTAACGGATACGATAATGATGTTGTGAACAGGATTATAAACAAGCATAAGAGAAAGCAGGCGTTACAACATATAAATACGGTGGTGAAGGCGTTACCGGCTGAGAATGCGTTACAATGGCGTTCGTTGCCTTATATGGGTCTCGTTTCAGAGAGAATAGGTAAGGTGATGAGAAAGAATGGGTTTAATGTTGGTTTCGAATTTGCATTCGCTACGTGGCGCTCTTTCACACGCCAAGGATAAAATCGAGCCTACTGATAAAAGTGGTATTTATGCCCTTAAGTGTGGAGGCTGTGGAAGTGTCTACGTAGGCCAAACTGGTAGAGCCTACTTTACTAGACTTAAAGAGCACTTCCGCAAGCAAAATAGTAGGTTCTATCAGCACATCACTGAAGAGGACCATATAAGCCACAAGCACGAGGTTGCGTTTCTACATATGGCCCAAAAAGGCCGTATTATGAATTTCTTGGAGAATGTTGAAATTGCAAGGAATGTAAAGGAAAGTGGTGATAAAGCGCTTAACAAGAGAGGGGAAAGCGGGGCGGTGACGATGATTCAGAGTGCTTTAGCTAAAGCGCCTCGCTTCCCTTCAGTCGATTTCAACGAGTTGGACGACTCAATCACTTCCGTTCTTAACACTTTCTTCGCATCTCGCCGGTAATTTTCTATTCTCTGTTTCTTTATTTTCATATTGCTTTATTATTTTTATTTTGGTTTTGCTATATTTTTTTCTCTATTTCCGTTTTGGTTTTTTTTTTTTTTTTTTTCTATTATTTTATTTTATTATATATTTATTTTATCTTATTACTTATTATCTTTTATATTTTTCTCTCGCATACTTATATTCTTTTATTTATTTATTGGTTATACATCTTATGAGTTACATTTATTTATTTATCATTATGATGTTGTAATGATTGATATTATTTGATTTTTCATTTATTATTTAGTGCTTAAGTTTGTGTACTCTTTTCTTTTTAAATTTTTATTTTATACTTTGTTGGTTAGGCACTGATGATGGACTGTCAAGTCTGAAAGCTGGCTTTGTCATAATACAATAACATCAGTGGAGAGACTTGTTTTTTATTTTTTTATTTTTCCTTATTTTTCCTTAAAACATTTTAGATCCAGGTTTGTATGATAATTTTGAGCATTGCAGGCTTAAAAATTACTCGCAATACAATGAAAACTGGTATAACTCAATAAGGGATTTGAACATTTGTTATTTTTAGCATTGACCTTGAGATTTGAAATGAACCAATCAACTCAACAACCCAATTGACGTCATAGCTTTTTGCCGCGAATCTTACTTTTTCAAATATTCTTTTTAGTTGGTTATAAAAATTTGTGCAATTAAAATTTTGTTTTCTTAGTAAAACATTTTTTCTTACATCGATTAACCTAAAAAAACTAAAAAAAAAACATAGGCTAAAATATATTCATCTTCCTTATTATATTGTATCTTCTAATAAATTATTTTTTGTAATTAAGTTTTTCGAGTATGGATTTATATTCGCACGGCTTCAATAATGAGGTTAAATAAAACTGAAGAATAAAACGAACACAAATAAATAGGTTTTAATCTACGATGAAATTTACTCTAGGACTGTAGAATGTTGTGAATGAACCGCAAAAACTTGTATGTTTATCAATAAGTGATTAAAGGTCGTCACTAAAGTAATGCGGAAATTCATACAGTAAGGGTGGGGGTTAGGGAGACAGTGATTAAACTCCCTGGTTTGAGGTGGTCCTAAAACAGGGGCTAGTTGCATTAACTACCGCAATGAGCTCTAATTTTCACCCTGTGCTGCCGTTATCAATATTGTTATTAGTTTTAAATCGAGACGTGCATTTATGTTTAGAGAGAATGTAAACAAAAAATTTTAACTTATATACGACCATTTTTAGTTGTTTATAAGATTATTTGTTTTGAAAATAAGAAAGATTTCTTTTCAATGAAAGGACAGATAAAAAATATAACGAACACGCAAATTAATTTCCATTTCTGCACGTCATGGTTATCATGATATCAGGTCAAGTTGAAAATAACACATAATTTATATTTTATATGTACAAATTTTATATTTAAAATGATTAATACAGTTTTTTAACATTTACAGTTATATGTAACAGTGTTACAGTTTTATGTTACAATGTTACAGTTTAATGTAACAATGTTACAGTTTTATGTTACAAATCTCTTTAAAATATTTTTAATCTCGAAAATAAAGAAATAATTATTTTCTATAAGCGGGAAAAGGTGAACAAACCTGCCTCTAGTGGAGAAACAGCGAACTAATAAACAAGGCCGTCTAAAACAGCTTATTCCGGGTGAAGGCCCGTCTACAATCTTAAGTTAAAGTTAGGAAGAATTGAAGAAGTGAAGAATTTTTTCAAAATCTCTTTTTCTTCTTAAATAATTCTTTTTCCCGCTCTTTTGACTTAAGAAAACCATAAGAATGGTTTTTTATAAGTTACTTAAAGAAGAATGTACTACCTTATCTGTTTTTGAATGATTACAATATTTTGTAAACGATGTGATGTGATTGTTTTGATTGTTGTTGTTTGAATATGTGATTATTTGAATATGTGATTGTTTTGTTGTTTGAATATTTTTTTATATAATATATATTTCTTTTTATTTTTGAATTATATAGTTTTTGAAATGGATGAGGTTCCTACGTCTGTAGACATACTAGAGATAAGGAAAATAACGCTCCCAACAATTACCTCATCCATTTTGATTTTATTTATTAATTAAAATAAATAAAACACGGTCGATTTTAGAAGTAAATTAAAAAAATATTTGCAAAAAGTCTTTAAAAAATGGAAGGAAAGATCATTGAAAAGCAATGGTTATTTATATTGAATTAAAATTGTTATTGAGCTCTGCTCGTTGTTACCATAAATAAATAAATAAAATGTGTGTTGACGGTAGAAAGAAAAGTAGTTTATTAGTAGTTTATGTTTATTTAAATTGTATTAAAATTGTTATTGAGCTCTGCTCGTTGTTACAATAAGTAAATAAATAAAATGTGTGTAGACGGTAGGAAGAAAAGTAGTCTAAATACAGCTATATGTGTAATTGTAACTTTAAAACTTGACTTAACAACTTAGAGGTTGTAGACGTGTTTACGGATCTCTTAAGTCTAAAGAGCGGGAATTTCAAAATAGTTTGTTCTAAGTGAGAAATTCTTCACTTCTTCGATTCTTCCTGAGGAATTCTTCACTTCTTCGATTCTTCCTAACTTAACTTAAGATTGTAGACGGGCCTTGAGTTGGAACACTGCCCCCCCCCCTGTATTAATTTCTACATCACTTTAGTCGTCACTTTATTTATTATATTAATAAATTATTATTATATATTATTTTTGAAAAAATTTATTATTATTTAAAAAGGAATACAAGAAAACTATCATGGGAGAGAAGGAAGCCTAAGGGTCTGAATAATAGAATTGACAATCATACTCTATACTTCCTACCAAAAGCATTTGTTCTCATTTCCACGAAGCCATCGTTTTCATTTAGTTACGAGATTTTCAAGCCAAGTTCATAGCAGGAGCCGTTTCTCTTAAGACTCGACCCAATCTCAGGGACAACCCCTTATTTCCTTTCCCATCTCTCTTTCCATCATTAGTGAAGAAGAGAAAATTATTTCATTTTTTCTTACTCCCGTTTTTTTTAAATAAGAGATAAAGAATGCTTACCCATGAATAATAATAAAAGAGTAAGCGAAATTATTATATATATTTTTACATTATGGTCATGATTAATATTTATACTCTTTCTCGGAAACATCCCAAGGGCTCTTCTGGGTGGGGGGGGGAGGGGGTAAGTAATTAATTATGCAATTGACTTAACTGTAAATCAGAAATAAAGTTCAAGTGAATAACTGACAGTTAAGTAGTCAACACAAACATAAACTTTGTGATTCGTCCGTTGCTAACGCAAACAAAATGTACTCTGAATTTTTACTCTCCTTTTTGTAATTTTAAAAGAATGCAAATTTATTTTTATTTTAGATATATATTTTTAACAAGATATTTTTAGATATAAGTTTAAATACAATTTAACAGAAAATTTTGCTGTGAAACAATTACTCAAAATAAAATTTGATCCAAAATTAATATAATTCAAAAATAATAGAAAATCAAAATAGTGTGGACACTGATCTGTAATTTTTAAATTTTCTTTTATTTCAATATAAAAGTTAAGCAGCATTGATCGGACTCAGTACATTGATGGTAGACTGCTGACAATAAAACAAATTTATTTGTATCCAAGAACAATATATGGGCTCTCTAGATATCTGGTGGGTTTTTTGACAGGTCATTGCTAGCTTCAGAGAAATTTGCATGCTATGAAGATAAAGGCAGAGCCAATGTTTCCCAATAGTGATATTGTGGAGGGTGGAGGAGACGTCAGATCACTTTTTGGGAGCGTGTGAAGCATACGCTAGATTGAGGTTTAGTATATTTGGATCAGCCACTCTTCTAGACGACGACTTAGTAAATCTCCCATGGGCAGATGTTCTGAAGTTCATTAAGGAATCAGACTGGTTCAAAGAGAATAGAGATTCTATTAGGTAAGAGGTGAGGACGTTCTTGGGGCTGGCAAAAAGCGCCCCAGAGACATAATTGCTAAGATCTAGGATCTTCCCCACCTTCACTACTTTACTATACTATATCTAAGAACGAGCGTAGCGAATCCCAAGACGTGCTGCAATATAAATTTGAAGACTTCATATTCAGAGGATAAGCGAAGCGAGTTTTTATTTATTTAATTATTTAACAAAAACAAGAAAAAGGCAATAGCCTATAACTCCTGTACAAAAATATTCTGATAAGAGCTTAACAATAATTATAATGCAAAAATTTTACATACTATATAGACTTTTAAAAAAATATTACACTATACAAATTTATTTGTGTAATTATAATAAAAAACAAAATTGAGGAAAACAAATCATGATAATTTTTTACATTTATTACTATTTCATTTATGAAAGCAAAATCGAATAATTTACTAATGTATAAAATAACTTCCAAAGTTTTGCATCAATTTAAAGATAAGTACCTCTATTAATTTTAATTTTATATCTCATTCAACTGATTATTTCTTTGATTAAAGTAAAGTAGATAGCAAAATAAAATAACCGATGGAAAAAAAAAACCAAAAGAAACAACAATCATTGCTCAATTTATTCATTTAGTAGTTAATTTATATTCTCTATACAGTAAAAATAAACTTATTTTATGAGAGGAAAAACTGGATGTTATTTTTAAATTAATGAAATGTTATCTTAAAATTACAGCAATTATTTTAGTATAAGCGAGCAAGATAAGTTCTATCCTAGCGAAGTCTGGCTTTTATGTAAGAGATATTTTTTCTTTTATTTAGGATTTTTACTTTTCCTCGTTTTTACCGTAGTTATATAGGAAAAGTATTGTTTTGTGAAAATCCGAATCAGGAGTATCATCTAAATTATCCATATTAGACGTTTCAAACATAGAGATACATACTAGAAAAGGCATAGCCTATCTTAAAACATTGAGAAACCTGAAACATCTTTACGGGGCTCTCAGGGGCTCTATGTAACCTCATTGAAACCTCCTCTAAGAGTAAGATAAGGTTATAACCAATCAATCGTTGTCGGCTTTTCCCGCATTGTTTGGGTTTTGTTTCCTATTATAAACGTTGTATTATATATTTTTTTTTTTTTTTTTTTTTATAATATTCTTTATTTAATAAATATAAATACAAATATAATTTTTTACAAAAATCATTAGTACAAATATATATAAAAAAGGGCAATTAATATGTTACTGAATTTTTTAATGTTTATTTCATCATACATCATATATATATATATATATATATAATATATATATATATATATATATATATATATATATATATATGATGTATGATGAAATAAACATTAAAAATTCAGTAACATATAATACAACGTTTATAATAGGAAACAAAACCCAAACAATGCGGGAAAAGCCGACAACGATTGATTGGTTATAACCTTATCTTACTCTTAGAGGAGGTTTCAATGAGGTTACATAGAGCCCCGTAAAGATGTTTCAGGTTTCTCAATGTTTTAAGATAGGCTATGCCTTTTCTAGTATGTATCTCTATGTTTGAAACGTCTAATATGGATAATTTAGGTGATACTCCTGATTCGGTTTTATTATATTATATCCTACGCAGTTTTATTATATATATAATATATATATATATATATATATATATATATATATATATATATTATATATATATATAATAAACTGCGTAGGCTTCCGCGGTTATTTTTATGAAGATTTAGGTCTTCCGGTGGTGACCGCGTCTATGTAGATGAAGAATCAACAACTTTTGAGAGGGGATGAAAGTTGCCTGTTTGAATTTGAAACAATGATTTTTCCTTCTCTTAGTGGTCAATACAAAAATTAGATACTGGAAACCCAATACAAATTTCTGTTTAATATGTTACAAACCATACGACAGTGCCACATGTTAAATATCATTTAACTAATTTCATAGAATAAATGACAAAACAATCAAACGACAAACAATTTGAAGACAACAAAGGTTTTTAGAGAGCACTCACTCAATAATATTGTTTTCAACAAACCCCTAAATGAAGTTTTAGTGAAATTAAGTTAGAATGTAATTGCTTCATTTCGTTTGACCAGGACTTCAATAAAGTCTATCAAAATGTTAAGCTGGGTATGCTGTTATTCATATGAAATTATTTAATCATAAGCATATTTAATACATAATCATAAACTATTGATCATTACCAAAAAGGTTATGATCAATAGTTTATGATTATGTATTAAATATGCTTATGATTAAATAATTTCATTGAGAGTTGCCGGATCAGACAAACTATTGGTTTTTTGGATATATGTTCCAAAATACAGGGTGAAACATATGTACTACTACCCTCCCCCCCTCCGTCTTCATTCTGGTGTCACATGCAATACTAAATTTTGCAAAACAAAAAAATAGAAATAAGTTGAAAAATTCAAAGTTTTTCTTTTATTCGGGGGTTTTGGTTTTAATTACAAATACAAGACATTTTGTTCCTTGCATACTTTTGTCTCAAGCCGCAATTTTGGGGTGAGGGTCTAAGTGCCCGAAGTGTATTAATTGGACTTTTTAACTTAAAGTTGAAGCAATGAAAAGCATCAATTTTATTAGAAAGAATTTGCCAAAAGTAAAAATGCCATATGTTTGCCTACGAACATAAATCATTCTTTACCTTACTGATACATAATTAGTTATTGTTTTGATTCCTCTATTTTGCTTAGTATGTCTTTGCTGTCACATATTTAATTTTAGATAAAATATAGATTATATATAGATTAAATAAGTGAAGTTCATAGTAGTAGTATTAGTACTTACCCTAATTTTAATGTATTAGTCACTAAACCTGCTAGATTTAGGAAAAATAGTTGCTCTGAGTTTGGTCAAAATTAAAGTCCAATTAATGATTTGTGTTTCTTTATTCAAAATAAGTTATTTTTAAACTTAGCAAATTCTTTAAAAAAATCGCTACTTTAACTTTGATTTAAGTTATAATGTCCAATTTTACAGATAGGGCACTCATTTTCACCAATATAGCACATGCATACATATGCAACAGGAAAAACCTCATGCATTTATCCTTAGAACCCTAAATGCCGAACAAAAGTACTTCCAATTTACTTTAAGCAAAAAACTGTTTTATCAGGCTTAAATACAGTCGGACCTCCATATAACGAACTTCTATACAACGAAAGTCTCTATGTAACGAATTTTTTAACGTTCCTTTGAATTTTGTGTTTAAAAGTGTTTCTATTTAACGAAAAAAATTTCTATATAACGAACAAAATTTCCAGAAATAAAGATAAAGACAAAACCCGCAAACTTTCAAGGAATTGACCAAAACGGCACTTCTGTTTTTCTGTAATTTCCCAGAACAATTATTTATTGATTCTCGCCCTGCCCTATTTAATTTTGCGAACTCTTTCTTTACAATTTTCTATGAAATTAGGATTAACACAGCACAGGACTAAAAATCTTTCAGTTTTAATTTGGTATTCGGTCTGACCAGTTTGTTTGTGAAACTTTTTATTTGTTTGTAAATCGAGTTTATTAAAATGTCAAAACAGAAATCGCTGTCCCTTTCTGAAAAAATCAATTTATTAAAAGATTCTGACGATGGAGTCAAAAACAAAGACTTGTCTCTGAAGTATAAAATCGCTCCTAGTTCTATATCAACAATTTTAAAAAATCGGGAATCTATACTTAGGTTATACGAAACGAGTGGCTATTTAAAAAAAAGTTCTCGAGTATGCAAGTATGAAGACATTGATGACGCAATTTTACAGTGGGTGACAATGTTAAGGGACAAAAATATGCCTGTGACAGGACCGCTAATAAAAGAATAAGCTGCTAAATATGCAACTGCGAGGTTATTATTCATCCTATATATCCATTAAAATATCATAAAATAGTACAGAGTTATTTATTTTTTCAATTTCTATACAACGAAATTTCTATATAACGAATTTTTTCTCTTGAACCTTTAAGTTCGTTATATAGAGGTCCGACTGTACTTGGACCCCTTACCATCCAACACCACGACTTAAAATTGGTACACTCAGCTCAAATCTATTTTATACTGTTTAGATATTAATTCAGACACTACTTTATACTCATTATATAGATAATATCGCCATAGAGAGTATTTTTACTAAATACCAAGTCCACCTACAGAAAATAGATCAGCAAAAATAGCCAACTCCTCATTTAATCCATTTTATAAAACCTTAAACGTGATAAGCAACTGTGACGAAGATTACCTTTAATAAAAGAGGAAGAAGTCTCTCCACAAAAATATATTTCTTTATAGCAAAGCGCTTTCAACCCAACTAGAGGTCATCATCAGTGCTAGCCGTTGAATAAAGAAGAGGGTGATAGATGAGTCTTACAGATCAGATATCAAAGATAGACTCATGTGTCTACCTTTTTTATTATTGTTTATTACACAATAATAAAAATTACAATAAATTATTGGTTATTGTTTATTACACGCATTATGTATATTTGTATAACTTCATTTGAAAAGATAGTTTAATATTTAATTTTTTATTTTGATTTGTTTTTTCTTGTTTTTCCAATTAATAACGATCATTATTTACTTTATTATTGTGTCGAAGACTTTTTTCCTTTTTGATACTTAACAATTTTCTTTAATATGACATTATATTTTCAGTGTATATATCTCTTTTAAAGCAATAAAATTTCATTTTTCTATTATTTCTTTTTCCCTTCCTATGTAACTCTAAACTTTTTGTCACTAAAAATGTGTACAATAAAGTTATTTTTGAATTTTAATTACTTTAATCAATATATATATATATATTATATATATATATATATATATATATATATAATATATATATATATATATATATATATATATATATATATATATAAGGAGGTCGCAAAATTGCCACAGGAGCTGAAGCAACAGCCAGAATCCGTAGGCTTCTTTCAATTTTTTGACTTACCTCTTTTTAAACCCTAACCATTTAAATATTATTTATAAAAACTGAGAGCTTAGCACGGAATGCGAACCTCGGAACTTTGAAATCCATTCTATACGATTAGGTTTAAGAATGCAGAGTAAAATCATAAACTTTTATTTCACATTTTCCAAGATTAGAGTTAAATCCCTAGCAGGAAGAAATCGTGGAGGTTTTGTTACAATTTCCCCTCTTCCCATGATTTTTAAACTGAAAATACAATGAAAAAAAGAAATACAATCAAATGTGAATTATTGCAAGGTATATTATTGTCTCCTGCGATTCCATCCAAAATTTGCTTCTACGTTTATCCTCCAAAAATACCGGATTTGTTATAGTATGTATTATAGGCGCGGTCAAAAACGAACATGAAATTAACAACAGGCTATGATTTTACGTGTAAATTGATTTACGTCAAAAAATATTTCATGTGTAAAATGATTTACGTCAAAAAATGTTTTACATGTGAAATGATTAAGGTAAAAATGTTTTACACGTAAAAATGTTTTACGTTTTTATATTTTATTCCCCTTTGCAGAAGAAAATGGTAAAGGTGCTATTTATTTTAACTTTCCCCTCTTGGTCTGTAGGGAAAGTATAGCGTTTGCACTAGAATCAGATACCGGACTTATACTGGATTATTTGTTTCAGGTGTTTTTAACACCTCCTGAGTGGGTTTTTCCAAGTTGTCTCTCTATATGTGTATGTGTCTGTTATCGTAGCTCCTAGTGTCTTTACGCTATAAAAATTGAAATTTGGTACAAAAATCATTTTAGCGAATTTTCATAATGAAAATGACGCTTATGAGGTTGTTCGGATGACGGAAGTTGAGGGTGGGAGTGAGTAGAATCGGTTCCTATTGGCTTCCTGATAACAAAAATATATGTCCGAAAAAGTTTATATATATATGTATATATATATATATATATATATATGTATATATATATATATGTATGTAAGAGTTTCTACCCTTTCGTATGGCGAACGATAACTCTCGAAGGCGTTCTCAAATTGAAACGAAACTTTGCAAATCGCGAGATGTTGAGGAGGTTACGAGGCCTATTGTTTATAAAAACATTATGACGTCATCAACCAAAGTTATGACGTCAAGAAAAAAAAATTTTTTTGAAACTTAAAATGGCTTTAAAACAAGGTATCTAGTATTTAGGTAGACGGCTAGCTGAATCGATTAAGACCAATTTCAGCTCAATCGAACCATCACAAATGGCGCAATCGGTATACATAAATATACAATCTTGTATATATTTATACGTCTAGGTCAAAGACTCGTACGATATCTGTTGGGTTCAGTAGTGTTAGAGGGCGGGGATATAGTATAAAAGAGAGACCTCTACCTCTTGCTCAATCATGGTAAGCCTACTGTCCCAGAGAGACAGGGCAAAAATGGCTTCCACTGAACCACGCCGAGCTAAGCAGACCCGTAAAGAGGAAGAACATCAAAGTAGTCTTTATATGGTCGAAGTTTTTCTAAAACGAATGGGACCAGTTTCAGCTCAATCGGACAATCCTAAGTGACGCAAACGGTATTTTTATTTTAAATAATCATGAATATATTTTTTTCAACCTTAAGATTTTACTCAATAAACAATTTGTTTACAAAAAAAAGTTGACATTTTTCTTTATATTTTATAAACAATCATAAATGTAAGTAAGTGTTGAAGTTGTCTTTATATGGTCGAAGTCATTCTAAAACCATTGCGACCGGTTTCAGCTCAATCAGACAATCTTTAGTGACGGAAACGGTATTTTTATTTAAAAACAAAAATCATGAATAATATATTTTTGTTTATAATGTTTCTTAATTTTAATATTTAGCATACTATAATAATAGAGTATTAATAAAATCTCAATTAGTAAATCAAGTTTGTGAGAAAGCCACTCAGGCCCGCGAAGCGGGCCTGTGTGGAGAGGCTGTGAAAATTCGCTAGATACATGGCAAAATGCCATGTAACAAGAACAATAATGAAACAACACATAATACAAAACAACAACAATGTGGCCGCAAAGCGGCCACAGAGAGGCCCCCGGGCCGCGAAGCGGCCCGGTGGGCCGACGCCGCGGAGCGGACAAGGCGCGAAGCACCGAGGCCGCGTAGCGGCCATGGGCCGAAGGCCCGTATTTTCAAATGAAGTCAATAACTGCCATGAAAGCCTTATGAAATTACAAAATTTCATGAAACGCTGAATATTTGTTTGACTCGAAGATTTGGTTTGATTGATCAAATCTTTGACCGATCAATCAAACCAAATCTTATTACACAGCATTACATGCTGTGTAAGACCTTTTAGCGAATTTTCATAATGAAAATGACGCTTATGAGGTTTTTCGGATGACGGAAGTTGAGGGTGGGAGTGAGTGGAATCGGTTCCTATTGGCTTCCTGATAACAAAAATATATGTCCGAAAAAGTTTATATATATATGTATATATATATATATTATATATATATTATATATATATATAATATATATATATATTATATATATATATGTATATATATATAATATATGTATGTAGAGTTTCTACGCTTTCGTATGGCGAACGATAACTCTCGAAGGCGTTCTAAATTGAAACGAAACTTTGCAAATCGCGAGATGTTGTGGAGTTACGAGGCCTATTGTTTATAAAAACATTATGACGTCATCAACCAAAGTTATGACGTCATGAAAAAAAAAATTGTTTGAAACTTAAAATGGCTTTAAAACAAGGTATCTAGTATTTAGGTAGACGGCTAGCTGAATCGATTAAAACCAATTTCAGCTCAATCGAACCATCACAAATGGCGCAATCGGTATACATATATATATAATCTTGTATATATGTATACGTCTAGGTCAAAGACTCGTACGATATCTGTAGGGTTCAGTAGTGTTAGAGGGTGGGGATATAGTATAAAAGAAAGACCTCTACCTCTTGCTCCATCCTGGTAAGCCTACTGTCCCAGAGAGACAGGGCAAAAATGGCTTCCACTGAACCACGCCGAGCTAAGCAGACCCGTAAAGAGGAAGAACATCGAAGTAGTCTTTATATGGTCGAAGTTATTCTAAAACGAATGCGACCAGTTTCAGCTCAATCGGACAATCCTAAGTGACGCAAACGGTATTTTTATTTTGAATAATCATGAATATATTTTTTTTCAATCTTAAGATTTACTCAAATAAACAATTTGTTTACAAAACAAAATTTGACATTTTTCTTTTAACAATCATAAACGTAAGTTAGAGTTTATACCCTTTTGTATAGTGGACGATAACTAAAGCTGATGAAACTATAATCTTTTCATACCCTTTATACAAGGTTACATTAACAGTTGCAACGTGCGGATTTTTTCCTCACAAAATCAAATTTGTGAGAAAGCCTCTCAGGCCCGCGAAGCGGGCCTGTGAAACGAAGCTGTGAAAATTCGCTAAATACGTGGCAAAATGCCATGTAACAAGAAACGATAGTGAAACCATACATTAATACAAAACAACAACAATGTGGCCGCGAAGCGGTCACTAGGAGGCCCCGGGCGCGAAGCGGACGAGGCGCGAAGCGCCGAGGCCGCGTAGCGGCTACGGCCGAAGGCCCGTATTTATAATTTAATGGCGTTCAGCTTCAAATTCAAAAGTCTTTATTTCCAAAATTTAGTATTTTAACATATAAGTTGTATATATATATAATATATATATATATATATATATATATATATATATATATATATATATATATATATTATATATATATAATAGTTAACATATGTATTATATAATAGTTGACATGTAAACATACATTTTTGCAGCAGTTAACAAAAATATTTCTTTATTTTATCGAATTTCATGTATATACAGATTTAAGAAAATTTAAAAGTAAGTTAGTCGTGTAATTGAGTTAAACTTCGGAGGAAGTGTATTCCTTTATGTAATAAACATGCGCATTTCATTTCATTACAGATACGATAAATACTGTTCTGTTAGATGACAAGTGTTAAATAGCTTGAGGTAAGGTCAATATAAGGATTAATGACCGCCGGGAATTAAATGGATTTTTTATGCCCAAAAACCTACTGAAATAAAAATTAAGGGATATCATATTTTGAGGACGAGCGAAGCGAGTCTGAATTGTTAAGTATGAGCGTATTGAACTCGATAGGGTGAAGAAAAGTTCCGAAGAACCCCGTACCAGATTTATCGTAAAAAGATTGTGTTGCGAATTTTAAAAAAGTTAAGGAGTCAATGATTTTTGTGTATTTTTAGGGAAAAATAAACTATAATATAATTACTTTGATAAGGGTCAAAGTAAGGGTGATGATTTAATAATTTTTAGGTTTTTTTGCTGTCCAGTCCATGGAATCAGTCAGAGAAGCATTGTTACCATTATTCAAGATTTTTCTCTTTTAATACTAGAGATTGATAGTTCTCTTTTAAGGTTTGCTCATAATGCTAAGTGATTTTATATTTGATTGGACCTTTTGTAATGTTTACTTTTGACCATACATTGTAGTAGCATTCCTTCCTTTTATTTATTACATTCTCCCTTTGGATTTAATTTCGTTTTATTCTTCAACTTTAATTTGGTTTTTTTCTCCTTTGTTTTATTTGGTTAAGCCAACTGGGGGTACTTCGCACGACCTCCAACGTTTAGTTGTACCTACCTCATTTTAATCATGTGAAAACTCTGCATTTTGATGTATATGATAAACTATGATTATATAGTTAGTTATAGTTATAATAGTTAGTTAGTTATCAAATAACTATGATTAATTGTATTAATTATATTCAATTTAAAAATTCTTATTTTAAGCTCAGCGGTGGACCTACCTTTCAATTGAGTGGGCGTGTCTTATTTCCCGCTTTTTGCCCACAGTCAGCTTGAAATTTAATTTTTATACTTTGTATAATTATACTTCTAACTAACCCTACCACTTTAATCTTACATAGAACGCTTCTGATTATTTTTAAGTTTTTCATTCAAGTAATTTATTTATTTAATTGATTCAATCAGGTAACAATGAAATAGAGTTTATTTCACTATCTCATGAACTATTGAGGTTAGTTCATGAGTTGTCCGCACCGGTCCGCCGCAGCGCTAATTTTTAGCAGCTTGCGATAATCGAATCCAAACTTTTCCTCATTTAAGTTAACCCCCCCCCTTCCCACTGGTCTAACCTAATAGAATTCTTTCTCTCCCACATTTTCGGCGCGCTGTAATCTGACTTTAACCGTGTGTTATATTATAAATTATCAAACTAATAATTGTAACTAAATTATAAAATGTAAATTACAAGTTCACATTGATTTTATTTCAACTGTAAGTCTGTAAAGACATAACTCGAGGAGAATAAAAGCAAACAGGTACAGAGCACTTTAAACCAAGAAAAGAACCAGACAACTTCAGTAAAAATCAACTCAGCCAGATATATCATCATGACGTCAAAACTTTTTTTTTTTTTTTTTTTGGCATTGGCCTTTATTAGCCATACAGCCATTTTATGACATTAATGTGATTACTAGACAGAACTTGACGTCATAACTTGAAACATTCCTTACATCTTGCCAACCATTGGTGGTTTAGGTATGAAAAAGCCCTCGGGAGTTATCGTTCGCCAAAAGTATATATATATATATATATATAATATATATATATATATATATATATATTATATATATGTTGTGTGTGTGTGTGTGTTGTGTGTTAAACTTTCAGGTGCTATACGTTCCGTTTCAGGTGGTTTAAGACCTCCTGAGTGGTTTACGCAAAATTGTCTGTCTGTGTGTATCTGTTATCATATATATATATATATATATATATATATATATTATATATATATATATATATATATATATATATGTCAATGGAAATATAAAGTAGTAAAGTCCTGAGATTAGTTAAGTTAATCAGACCCCGTATTAACTACTAAAATGGTTTACCACTTGATTATTATCTATCTGCAAACACTTTGCTCTATAACTCCATACTTTTCTCTGTATCAGATCTCTTCATTTATATTTTCATTTAATTTTCAAGTACACTTTCGCAACTTCGGTAATTAATTTACTTTAGGCTTAATTAAATAGAGACTGCTGTGGTATCATCTAGTTTTGACGTTTGAGTTTAACAAACACTCGTAAATATGAATTTAGCTTGTCCCATCTTGGAATTAATTACTCATCTTAGAATTATTATTTTATTCTTCCATTAAAGTAGTACTTTTACATTTCATTTAGCACAATTTTAGTTACACAAGACCTTTACATATTAGTTTCTAAATCCTATAATATGTGTTTCTGTTTGAGAAATATTTTTTGAAAAACTGAATTGGAAAAAAACCAGTTTAAAGTAGATATGATCTTTATAGGTGACCTAAAACCTATATATATATATATATATATATATATATATATATATATATATATATATATATAATATTATATATATATATATATATATATATATATATATATATATTAGCCGAGGTGCAATTAATTATCCTATCGACCTGCAATCGGCAGGTAATTTCCATAGCCTGTCCTCGCCTTAGGCTCGAGGGCTAATTTTTAAAACTCGTTTGTAAAATTCCATTTTGCTGCCTAGTAGCATAATATACTATTATACTCGTACATTTATTCAATCATAAATGCAGACGCCAATATTTTTCGATCTTTGGAATCTCTAGGCGCTGACACGTCAACATTGGATAAAAAAATAGGTATTATATTTCTTCCTACAAAGCAAAGCGTCCCATACTCTTTTAGGAGGAAGGGAAGTAAAATATACACATAACATGCAAATTCACAATAGCAATTAGTATTGTTATACATGTTAGAGCAACTATCTACCATTTTATAAGAATGAAAATTAACTTTTTTAAACTATAAAAATTTCATTATACGTTTGATATTATAAGATCATAAAACGCCAACCAAAAAAATGATCCTAGTCAAACAAAAAAAAAAAAAAATGAGCCGAGATGAACCGGTGTGTGGCAGATTTTCTCATCTTTTACTCCATTTCTCGCAACTACTTTTTCTCCCATTTTTATTCTATAAATCGCCAATTTTTCTTTTTAGTTTTAAAAAGTTATGAAGCTACCCTAATAGTTTTTTGGATCATTTACAATGTATTATATTCAGTCAGTTTTTGTCATTTATCCCCTACCTAAGGTATATGGTAGAATTCTTTTCATTATCTTGAATACATCAAGATATGATCTGGTATAATGATCTTGTGTCTTCTTTTCATTATATTGATACATCTAATTTCGAAAATAAAAAGGAATTTAAGAATTAAATTTAATGGACTGTGAGTTTAATGAGGAAAATAATAATGAAGATTGATGAAATAAATGAAACTAACAAAAACTCGGACTGCTGTCTTCATTATTATTTTTCCTCATAAAAAGGAATATCAGAGATTTAAAACAAAGCTGTGACGCGAGGTACCATTTTGGTATTATGGTGATATGAGGGAAGACAAAAGGTGTCCAAATTAATGATGTCGGTACCCTAATGACCCAAAGTGACTTAACATGACAAACTTAATAAGTTTGGTTTTAATTCGTAAAATACGTAGTAGTAGTAATAGCCGAACCTGAAAAAATGTGACTCATTATGTGCTACTTCAAACCAAATTAAAAAAAAATACCTTAAATTATGAAGGAAAAGCATCTGCCTATCCAGAGTGGAGCCTTTTATATAGGCCAAGAGCCCAGGGGTGTTTTGTTAATAAAAAGTGTAATGGCTGGAACCGGTCTCAATTTTTCGTAAATACCTTCCTTAACAAGGATCTGCAATTCTGCCGACTCGTATCGGATGGGTGTCCGAGGCAGAACGCACTTTAGGGTAAAAGGTTCTGCCTGGGACACCCATCCAATCAATACGAGTCGACAGAATTGCAGATCCTTGTTCAGGAAGGTATTTACGAAAAATTGAGACCGGTTCCAGCCATTACACTTTTTATTAACAAAACACCCCTGGGCTCTTGGCCTATTATGATTGCGCTTGCTTAAAATATTATAATATCGCACTAATTCCAGTTTTCTTGCAATAGGTGTATAGTCCTGTGTATCTAGGTGTTTAGTCCCTGTATAGTCCTTGGTGTATAGTCCTAGTGTATAGTGTCCTGTAAAGGTTTATAGTCCCTGTAAGTCGTGTGCAAAACATGATGAGGCCATTTTTTTATAGCTGATAAAATTTCCTATAAAACGAGTATTACGACTCAACGACTACAACCAAAGTTATGGCTCTTTCAAAAACACCAAAATATCGTTTATTTATGCAAATTTAGCGAATTTCTTTGAAAAAAATATTGACTTATAGTGCATTTTTTTGGCCATTTAATAAATGTCATAACTCTATCTGTATTTATCTGGTTTTGACAAAACAACATCGTTTTTTAGGAAATTTCACCAGCTTTAAAAAACGGTCTCTTCATGTTTTGCACACGACTTACAGGGAGCCACTTATTGCAAGAAAACAGGAATTAGTGTGATTTTATAAAATTTTGAGCATGCGCAATCATATGAAAGGCTTCACTCAGGATAGGTAGACTATGCTTTTCTTTCATAATTTATGTAATATTTTCAGAAAAATTTGGTTTGAAGTAGTACAAAATGAGTCACATTTTTTCAAGTCCGGCTCTTGGACTACAAGCAAATTGGCTACGTATTTGGCCCTTCTTGCCAGCCCCGATTTGTTGTCTATACCAAATCTACCAGTAGTAGTAGTAATATGGGGGGAGTGGTAGTAACTACCAGGCAAATAGGCCACGTTGTTGGGCCCTTTTCACCAGCTCCCTAAGATAGTGTTCTACTCCTTTTAATTTCAAGTGTAGGTATATTTCATCTAATTCAGACAGAAGAGCCGTGAATTACTACGGTACCTTTTATGCTTTTTCAAGCAATCATACATGTTTTCACTGATTCTTATAGTCTAGTGAAAACTGGGAACAACACGTGCTCTCACTATTAAACCAAACCTCCACACACTTTAAACTACAAGGCAGAAACAGTATAGTATTATAATAAATCTACAATGAGGGTCCTAAATTTTGCCTATACCTAGTTTCATTTAGGGTTAGGGATTTTTATCGAGTACCTGACAACGCACAGGCTCGAGACCACCGGCTTTACGTCCCATCTGAAGGACGTGCTACGCAGAATTTGTATCCCTCTCATAAAAATCCTAGAGGCCCGTGCTGGGATTGGACCCATGACTAAAGTCCATTCATTCTGTGTATTGGCCGCGTACCTTAACCATTACACCACGGGTGAAGAGTCACCCGTGGTAGAGACCAAATCTATCAAGAATCTCTTGAAAGGGTTACTATTGGAGGATATCTCTCGAAACTATAAGAAGAAGCATAGTTAAAGAGATATACTCAGAATATATCAGATTACGTAAAAGAATGAGAGTTTAGATTAACAGAGGTGTGAGAAGAATCACATAAAACGATGTGATCTGACATAAGCAGTGACAGGAACACTCCAAAAAACATTTTGGTTGCAAAAATCAGGTACAGGGTATCTCAAAAATTTCCCTGTTTACTTCGCATTCGCTACGCTCATTCTCTCACCTTCGGACTTGCTTCGCTCGTCCTATACACTAGTCGTTAAATTCATACTGCAACGCAATATAGAATTCACCAAATGTATACTGCAAAACGTCTTTGAACTCGCTTGGCTCGTCCTTAGATAGTAAATATATTTGTTTCATTCCCAGTGGTCATCCGTCCAAGTACTGACCACGCTCGATGCTGCTTAACATTTATGATCCACCAAAAATCATAGATGTACTTGTTGTATTAAAACGCAACTTGACGTTCTTATTTTATACGTAAAGGTATAGACTTGCACCAAATGTCCACACAATATGGTTTTTCATATTTTTTTAAAAAACGCATTCTAGTCATTCAATAAAAATTTACCAAATGCTGATAAATTTTATACATACAATTAACAGGATGTATATAATATAATAATTCATATTATTTATTTATATTTATAGGATGTATAGTTGTTTTTTTTAACTTGACTTTTAAATACATATATACCTTATATTCGTTAGAAAATAAAGAGCCATAGCAGGGATACTGTTATGGTAAATTAAAAAATAAAAAAATAAAAAAAAAACCTTTATATTCGATAGTAGGTATAGTGAAGAGGTACAACTTGTGATTTAACTCTTAATAGCCTGTAAAAAAAAAGTGTCTTTTATTTAATTGTGTCTTTCATTCTAATTTAGTGTTTTTAAATTAATTTTTCATTATCTATAATAAGATATTATACATGTTTTTTTCTTTTTTCAAGTCATATGCCTTGCTTCATAATTTTTTTTCTTTTTTCTAAAATTAAACATTTGTTTTCTCTCTCTTTAAAACTAGATAAATAGTTTAAAGATAATTAATTAAAAAAAAAATCGACCTAAGTCATTATATTTATTTTAGTTTTTTTTCATAGTTTATTAATGTTTAGTTTATTTATTTTTGTTCATTACTTAGAGATATTCTAATAAAAAGGATATATGGAAGATCTATTTAAAAATAGAATATATCCTATATTTGTAGATATGTATTGTTATTTTTTATGTAAAAAATTAACATTGTGCAATCTATAAATAAACATTTTATTTATTTATTTATAAAGAGATAAAACTAAGCACATATAATAGTCTCATATATGGCTGCATGCGTGCTTAACTACAATCCGATCCCATAATGTTTTTCGTGTTTTATGATTTTTCAATCTTTTGCTGTCTTAATTGTGATTTAATGACGTCATAAAAAATATTTTTCGAATAGCACAACTACAGCAGTGGACAGATTTTTGTAAAAAATAGTTTCAACTATCTAGCATAAACAGTTGTAGCTACGATGATAACAGACACACACACACATACAGACAGACAACTTTGCAAAACCACTCAGGAGGCCTTAAAACACCTGAAACGGAATGTATAACACCTAAAAGTTTAAACACCACACACACACACACACACCACAACATATATATATATATATATTATATATATTATATATATATATATATATATATAATACATATATATATATATATATATATATATATATTATATATATATATATATATATATATATATATATAAATATTATATAATATTATATGTATATGTATGTATTAACCTAAGCAGTTGTAACGTCACAACTTTTTTCGTATTTTTCATAGAAAATGTTTAGCATAGATTAAGCTTCAAATAAGTGCAAATAATGCTGTGCCGTGTAGTGCAATCAAGTTGTGACGCTACTGCTTATGTTTTTTGTTATATGCTAAAAACTTAAGCAAAAATTAAATTGTTATGCAAGAAAACGCGCATTAAAAGAAGATTTATTTGCCCGGTTTTCGGCCTTTCGCACTAGAAGTTTTAATGTCATAATGGTTTTATGGAAGCTAATTTGAAAAAAAAGATCTTGTACTTAAAATATATCTTGTTTTTACTGTAATTATTGGATAAATGGATTCCCGCATATTCTTTGTTGACAGGAGGTTCTACCCCGGGTTCAACCTCCTTGTTCACACGGTATATTTTAATATTAAGTTTAGAATTTAAATATAATATATATTATATATTAATATAATATATATATATATATATATATATATTATATATATATAATAATATATAACACCTCCCTCTCATAACTCTTTGTAATTTAAAACTTTTTCAAATTAATTAAATTTAAATTTAGACATTTTCATATAGTATTGGAATAGTATTCTTGGAAAATACAACAATTCCATAACATCATTCGTCTCACCGAACAATTGAAAATATCACAATTGAATTTTACAAAATGTTGAATTGTGTATATAAATAACATATTATTAATAAAGAAAAAAAACTTTTTCTGATAAACAATTTGCCTGATAAAGTAAAGGTATTTAGTTACTATATTTCTCGTTCTATATGTTGTTATTTTATCTTTATTATTTAATTTTATATTTATTTGTTTGCTATGCTTAATTTCAACATTCATTTTTAAACAAAGGAATGAAATTAATTTTATACTCTTTTTTTTCATAAGCCTTTGACTATAAAAAATTTAATATCAAAAATAATACAACAGAAATAGAAAAAAACATGAACGTATAACTCAAGGGATTTAATTTCTTTATCACAATAGACTTATTTAAAGTAAGCCAAAAAGAGATTTTGATTTTTACTTTTTACTTTTCTCCTTGTACCGCACTTACATCGGAAAAATATTGTGTTCACTTTAAAAATCTGAAATAAGCCGATTTTTTGATAAGGTTTCATCATGAAGTTTTTTCGTGGTTTTCATCATGCTTTCTGTTCGTTTGTTGTGTGTAGGTTTTTTTTTCAAAAAAAAAATAATATATCCTTTATTTTCAGTTTAATAAACAAAACAGAATAGATTATAAATACAAAATTTGTTTTGGTATTTTGAGCAATTATCATTGGATTATTCACCACTCACCACATTAGCCTTGTTCTGTGGTGAATAGTCTATAGCCTTCCTCAATTACCTAATGAAAAAAATATCATGTAAAAATTACACATACATATAATTTAAAAAGAAATGCCTGATCATAAGCGAACTCAAAGTATTTATAGAATTATTTTCAATTCTATAAATAATATGTAAAAATAATGTAAAAAACAATAATTTAAAAAAATCATAGACAAATGTTTTGTATTATAACATTTTAGTTTGATTATCAAAAATAAATTTTTAATTTTATTTTTGAATTGATCATTTTTAAGTACGGTGCTAATATGTTTGTGTCAAGCATAACTGTAGAGTTGAAAACTCTTTGGCATAAAAATTACACTTAAGATCAAGTTGTGCTAAAAAAACATAATATTTTAGAAAGTGCAAATTTATTTTGTTGAGTCATTAACATTTTAAAAATTAGATTAAATTCAAAATATCAGTTGATTTGAAAGTTCGTACAGATAAACTAATATTTCGACTTAAAAATATTTTTTCCAGTTTGATTACCCAGCAAAATAGGTTAAGACGTTCTAGAAAGTATATGTTCAGCACAACTTAACCCTAAGTCTAATTTTTGTGGCAAAGAGTTTTCAACTCACTGGTTATGCGTGACACAATAAACTTATGGAGGTAAGTTTAACTTTCCATTCCAATATTGGTCGCTTTTTTGAAAATATTTACTTTATAAGTTTAAAGGATATAGTAATAAAGAGAGAGATATGTGATAGTGAGAGAGAGCTAAGTGAAGAGTAAGAGAGAGTGAGAGAGTGAAAGAGAGATTATAGTGAGAGAGGAAAGAGAGAGAAGTGTGAGAGAGTGAAAGAAGAGTGATGAAGGAGAAATAGTGAGAGAGTGAAGAGAGTATAGTGAGAGAGTAAAGAGAGAGATGTAGTGAGAGAGTGAAAGAGAGATGTAGTGAGAGAGTGAAAGAGAGAAATATAGTGGGAGAGTGAAAGAGAGAGATATAGTGAGAGAGTGAAAGAGAGTTTTATAGTGAGAGAGTGAAAGAGAGAGAGAGAAAAGGGGAAAAAAGCGAGAGAAATAGAGAGGTAGAGATGCATAATCAAAAATATACTTTGTAACTAATGATTCACGTAAGTGTATATTCAATTTTTTATATTTTTTTGTTACAAAAATTCCATTGAAATTTCCATTTTAATGAAAATTCGCTCAGCATGCGGATTACTGGTCAGATCTTTTTCATACATTAGTGAAAATAACACAGGTTTTTACACAACACAGACTACAAAGCGGCGCACGCTTATCTTTCATATTTGTTGCGGGTTTTATCTTTTTCCCTCGCAATTTTCTAGTACATAGAAATAATGAAGAGTTTATTTTTTATAAAAATTTTTTTGTTATGTAAGGGCTACATAAAAAGCTTTAAGTTTTACACTCGATTTATATAAATAAAAAAGTGTAACACTTTTTTTCAAATAAACGTAATTGAAAAATTACTAAATATTGGTAATATACTATGATAAATTTTATTTAAATAAGTTAACAATATCATGGTATAAAAATATAATGTAATTCATATCTTTATCAGTCTTTTGATATTCATCTTTTCAGATTTGTCGAGATATTTTTATTTCATTAAATATTTTCTTTTATTGAAATAAAAAAATATATTTTATTTATTTTGCTTTTGAAAAATAAAATATAATTATAGAATATGAATATGTATACAAGAATTTAAAAAACAATTTTTTCATGTTTGATTGGTCAGTTTGAACAAAATGAATTTCCAATAATTTTATTTAGAATTATTTTTACGAAAAAACCTAAGCTGAAATAAATTTTTCTGATGATTTTTGTTATGTAGGAGCTTTGGAATGTTGTACATAAACGCAAAGCACGTATTGATTTATTTTTCAGCGAATTTTCAAAGAAAAAATAGGCTTCTGAGGTTGGGGTCATGGAGAAGAGGAGGGTGAGGAAATTGGTTTTTGATACACAGACACACAAATACAAATATATAATTATATATATATATATATATATATATAATATATATATATATATATATATATATTTTATTATATATATATATATATATATATATTATATATATATATATATATATATATATTATATATATATATTATATATATATATATATATATATATATATTATATATATATATAATTATATATATATATATAGAATATATACGAATAGTCCAGAAAGGGCTCAAGTTTTCTGAATGAAAGGGTAAGCGTAAGATAAGCAAATATTTTTGAATACGGGTATAAGCCTTTAAAGGACAAAGATTTATACATCAATTAATTTATTCCAAACAAATTAGAAATTACAATAATAATTTAACTCTAAACTATCTTTAGTAAATTTTCTAGATAATTACACAAAGGAATAAATTACAATTAAAAATACATTTTAAAATATAAATTAAAAAACTTATTAAAATTTAACTAAATTTAAACTCGAGTTAATAGAAAAATTATTAACAGCATTTAATTACTTAATATTTTATAGAAAAAAATATCAAGTTTTCCAAGAGTTTTCTGGAAAAAGAAATTGCTGTTAAGGGCACCTTAATTACTGCTAAAGAAGAACTGGCTGCAAAAGATGGACTTTAATGCGAGTGGCAGGTGATTTACTTTACTTTAAATTAAAAGAAAATAAGTTTAGAGAAACTTTCAAGAAATTATTTTAGTTATGTACCTTTTAATTAAAATAATATTCTTAGAAAATGCTGGATTACATGGAAAAAACCATTTTCTATTTCACAAATTAAATATTCTTTGAATTAAAATTTTAAGGTAGGAAATTTTTTTTTGTATCTTCGGATTTGCTTCGCTCGTCCTTATAACGACATGATTATTCTAAGCTTATGGTAATATTACTTAAATCATGTTTTTCTCGACCTCAGAATACAATAGTAATTTAAAATCTGATCCGTTCTGATTTCTTGATTTCGGACTCGCTTTGCTCGTTCTTAGAAAGTAAAATTTGCTTAAGGTAGCATTACTTCGGCAACGCTAATGTTAACGAAAGCTGTAAAGCCTAATTATAAATTTTAATTAATTTTTGCGACAAAACGTCATAATTTTAACAAATTTTACCAAACATGTTTGTATAATTTTAATTATTGCACCAATAGATACTTATTTCCACTACTAACATTCATGGAATGTTAACTATGATGTCTTGTCTGATGGTGATGCCTATGATGTCCTGACTATGACATCAGTCAGGACATCATAGGCATTACCATCAGGTCAGGACATCATAGGCATCACCATCAGTCAGGACATCATAGGCATCACCATCAGGACATCATGATCACCATCAGTCAGGACATCTTAGCATCACGATCAGTCAGGACATCATAGGCATCACCATTAGTCAGGATTAGGCATCACCATCAGTCAGGACATCGACATTTATTTTGTATATAAATGACTTAGAAAAAGCCCTGCCAGGAGGCTTTAGAATCAACGGGAAGGTTATAAAACTGCTTCTATACGCGGACGACATAGTATTGATTTGTACTGACCCATTGACTCTTAAAGACATGATTGAGCTTTGGAAGACTTTTGTAAAAATGGAATCTCATAGTAACTTAAACAAGTCAAAAATCATTGTATTTAGGAAAAATGGTAAACTTAAAACGATGGAAAAATGGCAGTACTGTGGTCAGTGTATAGAAGTAGTAGACTCTTACAGATACTTAGGCATTACCATTAGTTACAATCTTTTATTAAAAACCATTTTGAACAGCAACTCACCAAGGCGAAAATTTGCCATTAACAGTATATGGGCCAAAATATATTATCAAAATAAAATTACATACGAAACAAAAATAAAAATTTTTAAAACCACAGCACTGGCTATTATAAACTATGGTGCGCAAGTGTGGATTTCATGGATTGAAGCAGTTGAGAAACTCCAAAGATATTTTAAAAAAAAATCTTATCCTTACCTACTAACACACCTAACTTGAAATAATCTGGAGACAGGTCTCGACCCAATCATAACACAAACATTGGAAACCCAAACAAGATATTTAGCCCAAGTTTTTGAGCAAAATGAGTCTAGGTTTACTAACCTTTTAGCTAAAGAAGTAGTGAAAAGAAATATTTATTGGTGGAATGCCTGGGAACAGCTTGGGAAATAATATTTGCATACCTTAAACCAACTGACACACAAAATACTAATCTGTTTAAACATAAATGCATGCAATAATAGGCAAAGTAAAAGAAGCAGCCTTAGATCAGGCTATCAAAAAAGCAAATGATGCACAATTTCATACAAACTATAGACTACTTACTTTTGGGTACAGATTGAATCCTAAAATATATAATAGAGATAGAATTGATGCTAGCCTAATATTTAAGCTAGAGGAGAATTGTTCCTCTGAACTTCAGACACGGGAGAACCCAAGAACAATGGCTCTGTACCATGTGTAACCTGAGGCTCAGAGAGGACAACTTCCATTTTATAGCTATTTGTCCAGTGCTGAAAGAATTAGAATATCATGTCTAAATAAGCCCCACTCTCTCGAAACAAGAATATATCGACTTGTTAAACAATGGTGAGTGGAACCAGCTAGTTGCATACCTTAGAGCTGCCACTAAATATAGAAGTTATTTAATTAACCATACAATAGCTAAACTTAACACAGAATTTCTTAATTCTTTAAAAAAAAAGTATTCCTGTAAAGCAAAGAAACAAAAAAAAAAAAAAAAATCTCTTCACCACCTACATATTTTTTCTGTTTATCAGATTTATTAATTTAACCCCTTTTTTAAATTATAATTTTGTTGGCTTATACTAACCAGTTAACCTACCACCTCCCCTAATTACTTTAGGTGCTCTCACTTGCAATAGGTTAAATAAATAAATTATATTACAAGTATATACTTTAAATGTCATCATACTGCATATTAGTTAAATATGATTGTGATATTATAAATAGCAATAGCTCATGCCTAGTAATTATTCTAGTCAATTAAATTAATACAAAAAATGTCTCTAAAGCATAATTAATTTATTCATGTTATTTAATTTTTTTCTATTTTTATTAATTTTTATTATTATTATACTAATATATTATTACTATACTATATTATTTAATAAAAAAAAAAAAAAAAAAAAAAAAAAAATGATGAAACCCCCTCCTAACGGATTCTCAAAATCCTGGAGTGGCTTTTTGGAAAAAATATTTTTTAGGTTAGTTTCCTTATGTTTTTTGTATATGCTGTTTTTTCTCAATAAAGCTTTACTTACTTTCTTATCTACTACAGTCAGGACATCATAGGCATCACCATTAGTCAGGACATCATAGGCATTACCATCAGTCAGGACATCTTAGGCATCACCATCAGTCAGGACATCATAGGCATCACCATTAGTCAGGACATCATAGCATTACCATCAGTCAGGACATCTTAGGCATCACCATCAGTCAGGACATCAGGATCACCATTAGTCAACATCTTAGGATCACCATCAGCAGGACATCATAGGCATCACCATCATCAGGAACATCAGTCTCTAGGCATCACGATCAGTCAGGACATTATATGCATCACCATAGTCAGGACATTATAGGCATCACCATCAGTCAGGACATCATAGGCATCACAATTAGTCAGGACATCTTAGGCATCACGATCAGTCAGGACATCATAGGCATCACCATTAGTCAGGACATCATAGGATTACATCAGTCAGGGATCACCATAGGACATCATCATCACCATTAGTCAGGACATCAATCAGTCAGGACATCAAGGCATCACCATCAGTCAGGACATCTTAGGCATCACGATCAGTCAGGACATCATAGGCATCACCATTAGTCAGGACATCATAGGCATCAGTCAGACATCAGGCATCCCATCAGTCCTTAGGATCAGTCAGACATCTTAGCATCACCATTAGTCAGGACATCATAGGCATACCCTCAGTCAGGACATATAATCACCATCAGGACATCATTTCAGTCAGGACATCTTAGGCATCACGATCAGGGACATCATAGGCATCACCATTTCAGTCAGGACATCATAGGCATACCATCATGTCAGGACATTAGGCCATCAGTCAGGACATCATAGGCATCACCATAGTCAGGACATCATCACCATCAGTCAGGAACTCATAAGGGGTGGTTATCTTAAGGAATTCGTTTATAGCAGTTTATTTTCGTACAAACTTAATCAAAGTTTCCAAAACATCTCTACCTAACCAAATGTACTTATCCGGACATAGAATTTTTAAGCTTATTACATATTCTTACTAAATTATTAAAGTTGATAAATTATCAGGAATTCTGGTAAACTCTGACATTACAAAAAAAACATTTTTAGTCTTTCCATACAATATGGAAATGACAGGTAGGCAAGGACCTTGATAGCTTTTCATAACATCATCTTAGTTGTCAAACCTGTCAGTCACACTTCGTCATAATATGTGACTGAAATTTTATCAGAATTCTCATAGAAAAAAACCTAAAAAATCAAGTTTTTCCTCACAACGAAGAACTAATTTTCATAAAATCTTAGTAAAAACTTAATAATGTAAAACATATTGAGCCAAGTATGTCACTAAGTTGAAACCGTATTTTATTTATATATTATATGCCTTAAAATAAAATTGACTACAGGTCACTACGGTTTACTAGCGGTCACCCATCCAGGCATTGACTTTACTTGACGTTCCTTAACATTTTTGATCCAACAAATAGCGTAAGTATACTTGCCTTAATACAATGGTACTAAGTATAGATATTTATTACATAAAGGGGTAAACTTTATTAAATTTTAACTCGCAATTGTCCTCCACGGCACAAGACTTTTTTGTTCTTTATTGGGGGATGTACTTCTATGTAGAGTTAAAATTTAATTTATTGTAATGCAAATCAAAAAAATCGGGTACGGGGTCCCTCGGAACTTTTCCTTATCACATCGGATTCTCTACACTCATTCTCCCTGCTTTGGACTCGCTTTGCTCGTCCTCATATAGTAAATGAATCTGTTTCATTCTCAGCGGTCACCCATACAGCACTGACCACTCTTAGTTCAGCTTAATTTTTATGATCCAACAAAAATCATGCTAGTCGTATTGAAACGAAACTAAGTGTACTTATGTATTATGTTATGGTATACACTTGTATCGAATTTCAACTCGACTCGGTTTTTTTTACAATTTTTTAAGAAAGCACACAATCAATCAATAAAAATTGAACAAATGCTGATAATGAGATGAAACTAGGCACATATGTTACTCTTATACATAATCACATACGTGCCAAATCTCAATCTGATCGCATCAACTTTCCGCGTTTTATGATTTTTCGACACTTTTTCAGAGAAAACATTGCGGGTTAATGGCGTCATAAAAAATTATTTTCGAATAGCACGATTGCAGCAGTAGACTGGTTTTTGAACGAAGTTTCAACTCTCTCGCATGAATACACTAGGAGCTACGATGATAATAGACACACACACAAACATACAGACACAGAACACTGTGAAAACCACGCAACAGGCCTTTAAAACACCCAAAGCGGATAATTCCAGCTTTTTCCCCAATTTCGGATTGTTTTTGCAAACACAATACTTTTTCAATATACCTACGGTATAAATGAGGAAAGGTAAAAAGTTATTTACAAACAAATGAGATTACCTAGTGATTTTTACTTTTCCTCATTTATACCCTAGGTATGTATAGGAAAAGTATTGTGTTTGCAAATAAATCGTGTTTTTACAAATAAAAAATTGTGTTTTTAAGGCATTTTGAGTGGTTTTCACAAAGTTGTCGTTATGGGTCTATGTGTTTCTGTTATCATTGTAGCTCCAAGTGTTTTTATGCTTCAGAGTTGAAACTTTCTACATAAATCAGTCTATTGGTGTACTTGTGTAATCCAAAATAAATTGTTGATGAAGTCATTAATCCGTAAAAATAACTGAAAACATTTCGTAAACTCATAAACCGCGGCAAAATGATGCGATCGCATTGAGATTTAAGATCGTAGACATGATTGCAGACAAGTATAAGACTAACATACGTGCTAAGTTACATCTTACTATCAGCATCCCTTCAATTATTATTGAATGACTTGCATACGTTTTTAAAAAAATTGTGGAAAAATCGGAAAATAATCTAGTTAAATTGATATTGGTTCTAGACTATACCTTTACTTGATAAATAAGTTTACTGAGTTTCGTTTTAATTCATCAAATTTATGCATGATTTTTGGTGGATCATAAAAGTTAAGCAGCATCGATTTTGGTCAGTGCCTGATGGATGACATTTGTTTCTTAAAAACGATTAAGGTTTTCTTTTCCTTAATAACTACTGTAAGTATAAAAGGGAACTAAATTATTTAATTCCTGAGGCGAAACCAAGAGATTTATGTGTTAAAATCCCGAGGTAAAGTCGAGGGAGTTATGACTATTAACTTTCGAGGCGAAACCAAGGATTTAGTTAAAAAATCATTTTACTCTTAAGGTATAAACAAGATTTTATCTCCAGTGACGATATTTTTGAGTCCGATCCCCCCATAAATTTAGAAGGTACCGGTCCCAAATAAGTCAAAAAAACTTTTAATTACTCCAAACATATTCTTTTGACTTGAAACGGGGACTTTGGCCCTATTAAAAAATTGGTCGAGTCCCTCTTATTTAATGATGAACTAAAAAGTCCTCTAAAAGTCCTCTTAGTTATATGATGATAACTAAAAAATTACAAAAAATTTAGTATATTTATTAGTTTGAAGATTAAATATTGCGTCATGGCACCAATTATTTTTTTTAGTAGTAATAGTAATATGGGGGGAGTGGTAGTACCTACCAGGCAAGTAGGCCACGTTGTTGGGCCATTTTTGCCAGCTGCCTAAGATAGTGTTCTTAGGTGTAAGATAAGTGTACGAGTAAGTGTAATTATTTGTTTTATCTTAAAAACTTGGTATCTAGCACTTTTCTATTTACCACCTTCATAATAAGAAATAATAAACAAAGAATACAAGAAAATTAAAAAATACGGGCCTTCGGCCCGTAGCCGCTACGCGGCCTCGGCGCTCGCGCCTCGTCTGCTCCGCGCGTCGGCCGCCGGGCCGCTTCGCGGCCCGGGTGCCTCCTGTGGCCGCTTTGCGGCCACTTTGTTGTTTTTTGTATTATGTGTTGTTTCATTATTGTCTTGTTACATGGCATTTGCCATGTCTAGCGAATTTTCACAGCCTTCCACACAGGCCCGCTTCGCGGGCCTGAGAGGCTTCTTCACAAATTTGATTTTATAATTGAGGATTTTATTAAACTCTATTATAATAGTATGCTATAATATAAAATTAAGAAGCATTATAAACAAAAATATATTATTCATGATTTTTGTTTTTTAAATAAAAATACCGTTTTCGTCACTAAAGATTGTCTGATTGAGCTGAAACCGGTCGCAATGGTTTAGAATGACTTCGACCATAATTAAGACAACTTCAACTCTTACTTACATTTATGATTGTTTATAGAATTTAAAGAAATATGTCAAATTTTTTTTTGTAAACAAATTGTTTATTTGAGTAAAATCTTAAGGTTGAAAAAAATATATTCATGATTATTTAAAATAAAAATATCGTTTGCGTCACTTAGATTGTCGATTGAGCTAGAATGGTCGCATTCGTTTTAGAATAACTTCGACCATATAAAGACTACTTCGATTTCTTACTCTTTACGGTCTGCTTAGCTCGGCGTGGTTCAGTGGAAGCCATTTTTGCCCTGTCTCTCTGGGACAGTAGGCTTACCATGATGGAGCAAGAGGTAGAGTCTCTCTTTTATACTATATCCCCACCCCTCTAACACTACTGAACCAAAGATATCTTACGAGTCTTGACCTAGACGTATACATATATACAAGATTAATATATATGTATACCAATAGCGCCATTTGTGATGGTTCGATTGAGCTGAAATTGGTCTTAATCGATTCAGCTAGCAGTCTACCTCAATACTAGATACCTTGTTTTAAAGCCATTTTAAGTTTCAAAAATTATTTTTTTTCATGACGTCATAACTTTGGTTGATGACGTCATAATGTTTTTATAAACAATAGGCCTCGAACCTCCTCAACCATCTCGCGATTTGCAAAGTTTCGTTTCAATTTGAGAACGCCTTCGAGAGTTATCGTTCGCCATACGAAAGGGTAGAAACTCTTACATACATATATATATATATATATATATATTATATATATATATATATATATATATATATATATATATTATATATATATATATATATATATATATATATATATAAACTTTTTTCGGACATATATTTTTGTTATCAGGAGCAAAAAGGAACCGATTCCACTCACTCCCACCCTCAACTTCCGTCATCCGAACAACCTCATAAGCGTCATTTTCATTATGAAAATTCGCTAAAAGAACTTCAAAAATTGTTATCTTCAATCTAGATTTAGTTTATACGACTATTTTCATAAAAAACAAGGTTATTTTTAACTTTTTCCATAATCATATTTCATGCGTTTTATTTCGATATTCATCTCATTTCCTGTTTGTTCTCGTTCCCATCCTTTAACAGAATTTTCTTTTTTATTTTTTCTTTAAAGATGCAGAATATAATATAAAGTGTTATGTATTAGCTGATATAATAATATAATATAAATATAATAAATTAATAAGTAAACATATAAATAATTAATAAACATTTACATTTGTTTTATGTTAATGTGTTTTTAAAGGCTAAAAAAGGCACCGTATATGTCAACATATATAGTAAACTTTGTAATATATTTGAAAGTAGATCCAAGTGTCTTCGTAATCCAAATTTGATTCCAAGCCATTAAGTCTAAAGATAGTTTGGGAGTTTGACGGCAATAACCACTATCAGAATGATCCTATATTTCAAGTTGCTCTGATGTAGGACCATCTTTTGTTCATTGACCTTTTGACTTGTCCCCTTAAGATTTACAGCTCCTGTATTACTTTAAACAGTTGCCGCCTCCGTGGCCGAGGTGGTTAAAGCGTTAGTCTTTAAACTGACCTTTGACACCCATGGAGGTCTGGGGTTTGCATCCCAGGTTATGCTCTTAGTTTATAGAAGATTATTGTTTAGATAAATTATCGCCAACTTTAGAATACACTCTGAGCGTAACGGTTGCTACTACCACCCGAGGTGGTTCCCGCAGGGGTTATCCCTGATAAGCCGCAAGGCTCTGAACGGGCATCATTATTATTATATTATATTACTTTAAACAATACGAATTTAACAGAAAACTAGCTGTACAAACCACAAAACAATTACTTCGTTCACACGCGGGGTTTGGCAAGGGGTTCAATCCCACGTTGAACCATCTAGGGGGTTCAACGGGGGGGTTGTTGTGCCGGGAGGGGGGGCAGTTGTTGTGTGAACAGAAACTAGTTTTGTTTCCCTGAAACTATTTTTTTTTCGGGGTAAATTCTAAACTTAATATTAAAATATACCGTGTGAACAAGGAGGTTAAACACGGGGTAGAACCTCCTTTCAACAAAGAATATGCGGGAATCCATTAATCCAATAATGACAGTAAGAACAAGATATATTTTAAGTACAATAACTTTTTTTTCAATTTTTCAAATTAGCTTCCATAAAACCATTATGACATTAAAAATTCTACTCCGAAGGACCGAAAACCGGGCAAATCTTCCTTTAAATGCGCGTTTTCTTGAATAACAATTTAATTTGTGCTTAAGTTTAACTAACGTCACAACTTGATTGCACTACACGGCACAGCATTATTTGCACTTATTTGAAGCTTAGTCTATGCTACAAATTTTCTATGAAAAATACGAAAAAAGTTGTGACGTTACTGCTCAGGTTATTAAATATATATATATATATATATATATATATAATATATATATATAATATATATATATATATATATATATATATATATATTATTTCTTTATTTCCACTTAAAATAATATGTTCAAAAATATGTAAATATGTTTCTTTTTTGTTGATAACACAAGAATAATGTTAAAATTTAGTTGTTTTCACATGTCTTTAATTTGGTGAGAGCCCTCAGTAGATGTAAAGCTCATCTAGAGCGAGGCTCTGCCTCGAGTTTCTTCTCAAATTTTATATTTTTATAGAATTTTATTTGTTCTTTTCCTTATAACTACAATATTCTTCTATATATCTATGCATACATACATACATACTAACATATATACACATATGTATAAATATATTTTATTTATTTTTCCCACTTAGGAATTGCAGAAAGGAATAAATTAGAGTAGTTGACAGGATTTTTTACGAGTCAGGTAGTTAGTTAGTCTTGGGAGTCAAGATATTGGTCCAGTTAGTAGGTTTTAATTTCTTTTTTAAATTAGTTAATATTTTGAATAGTTTGTAGAGAGTTTTGTAGTTGAGTGTAGTAAAGCGGTTCCAGGTGTATTCGTATATTGTGTTCGTCAAAATATGTAAAAAAATTGTCTTACAATAGTATAATTTTAGTCTATATTTTATTTATCTCGGTTAAACCTCTTATCTATGAAAAAAATTGCTGAAGCTTACAATATCTTTTGTATAACTATATCTCAATAGTTTTCCAGTTTCTATTATAATGCTGCAGCTACAAAGAGATATATAAACTCAGAGTAATTCTTTCGGTACAAAAATAGACATTTTTTCAAAAGTTTTTAGATAATGTAGGAAATGGATTGTCTTTGCGAATATCCCAAATTAGGATTACACCTGAGTTTGTATATATATATATATATATATATATATATATATATATATATATATATATATATATATATATATATATATATATGTGTGTGTGTGTGTGTGTGTGTGTGTGTGTGTGTGTGTGTGTGTGTGTGTGTGTATTATTTTTTAAAATATTCCTTTATTTCAAATAAATTTAAATATAAAATACCTGACTCCATAATTTAAGGTGGTGACAATTTCAACATTTTTATGAAATATGAAAATTTATCCAATGAATAATTTATATAAAATGAAAAATTCATTAGTGTGATAAATTTGTATACTCAGTTTAGTTTCGATATTTCACGCATATCTACGGTTCGTAGGATCGTTAAAGTCGAGCAAAGTTAGTGCCTTAATTGTTGGCCGCTGAGAATAAAACGATTGAATATATTAACTGAGGATGAGTGCAGCGAGTCCGAAGTACTAAGAAACGTAGCGAATCCGACGTGTTGAGGATATAATATTCCGAGGTACCCCATACCCGATTTCTTTACGTAAATAAATTACATATTTTTCTAAGGCAGAGTGTTTAGGTTCACTTAATTCCCCGTTGTTAACAGCGTGATAAGTGAAATTTGTATCCACTGAAAAAAACAATGAGCTGTTTGTTGCACAGCATACAAATTTTTTTTTATACAGCTGGTAGTTCATCTATACGCTACGAGGAGCGCTGAAGACCACATTCTTGTTGTAATTGAGCTGTAGTGCTACTAAACAGCATCACTGATTTAACAGTATAACCTTCTATCTGTTATTTATTGTTTTTTTACCAGCCTCAGATGGAAATTTAATTTTAATCAAAAGTACGCTGTCTAGTCAATTAGGTTAAGTTTAATTTTGTTCTTAATTTTTAATTTTTTTATTATTATAATCTGTGTTCTTATATGCAGAGTTCCCTAATCGTGGTTTATCTGTTTAGGGACTCTTCAAAATATAAATAAATAAATAAATAAAATTTCTATAGCCTGCCCTCGCCTTCGGCTAGGGGGCTAGTTTATAAAACTCGACTTCAAAATTTCATTTTATTATCAAGTAGCATAATATACTATTATTAACTTAGCGTACTTATTGAGTCATACCTCTATGGAAAATAGCCAAAGTCTCGGGTGTTATGACTTTGGACTTAATTTGCTTGTTCTCAGAATATGGTAAAACCTAATGCTTAAAGTAGTATTCCTTCTGTCTCGCAACGCTTGACCTCAAAATTATGATTTTTATGAAGAGTATTTTTGTAATATATTTTTACTTTGTTGATTAGGCACTGATGATGATCTGTTAAGATTGAAAGCTGGCTATGCCAAATATATATCATTAGTGGAGAGACTCTGTTTTATTTCATTACTTGAAACTCCACACCTCATTTTTCCTTATAATTTTCAAAATTATTGGGTGAACAAGTATCGAAGGTGTTGTTTTTACGCGTCTTATTTTTATATAATGCTCACAAATGCATTAATAGCCTCTGATCATACTTTTTAGTAATTTATAAGAAGAATATTTTATCAGTACTTAGCACGCATTTTTAGATAATTATGCTGTCAGGCAAACAGACAGCATAATTAAAACCACTCAGTGTCATGAAATTGCGTAATACGGATAATTGTGATGAAATGACTTTGGTCCAAATTTTTATTAAAATTATTTCTTGTGCGTACATCTTATTAAATATTATTGCTCTGCATAGATGCCGAGAAATATAAGTAAAATTTGTGGGCTGAGTTTCTGATATAATGTTAAAATCGGGTACGGGGTACCTCCGAACTTTACTTCATTACATCGGATTCGCTACGCTCATCCTCCCTGCTTCGAACTACCTTCGCTCGTCCTCAGATATAAAAGTCGTTAAATTTATACTATTATATAAGAATTCACCAAATGTATACTGTAAAACGTCTTTAGACTCGCTTCGCTCGTCCTCAGATAGTAAATACATTCGTTTCGCCCTCAGTGGTCATTTATCCAGGCACTGACAACGCTCGATGCTGCTTAACTTTTATGATCCACCAAAAATCATAGATATACTTGTTGTATTAAAACAAAACTCAGTACACTTATTCATTACATCAAGGGATACATTTGTACAAATTTTTACTCAATTGGAATATTTTCCGATTTTTTTAAAAAAAGTATACAAATCATTCGATAAAATTATTTACCGAATAGCACAACTACAGCGGTAGACTGATTTTTGTACAAAATTTCAACTCTCTAGCACAATTAAACTGAGTGCTATGATGACACACACACACATACAGACAAACGACTTTGCAAAAACCACTTTTTTCATGCCTTAAAACCCCCTGAAATTGATAAATGAGGGGTTCAGTGTTAAAGTGGACCAAGTCCATTTTTTTAAAAAAAATGAGATAGAGGTGTTTTCATGTAGGAGAATATGTATATTTTATCAGTGTGAGGTTGTTATGTGTATTGGCTTCATGGGGTACCAATAAATCGCCATAGTCTCTTTGCGCACTGAAATATTTCTAAATTGTTTCAGGGTTAAAAGGGGCTAAAATGTCTTATATGACAAATCAAGTTTGATGGACTTGGTCCACTTTAACACTGAACCCCTCAAATACGGTTCATCTTAATTTCGGATTTTTTTCGCAAACACAATACTTTTCCTATATACCTACGGTATAAATGAGGATAAGTATAAAAATATATAATAGTCATCCTTAGTTTTATACAAGGAGATTATCTTAGCCCATATAGCCATTAAAACGCAGCTGATTAAAAATTACGGTGGTACATTTATGTAACGTTTAAAAAAAATGTGTTTACCATGCTTGTTCTCCTAGAAAACAGTGAGTAGGGATATAAGGAAGCAAAATACAAAAGAGCTAAGAGACTCCTTCTAAACAAGAACCTGAATTGGTAATTTCACTCTCCAAAAATAAAATCTTGTTTGAATGGTTTTAGAGACAAAACAAGGACCTAATAGCACATAGCAGAACAATAAACTCTGAGAAAAGCAAATCTATAATAGAAAGTAACTTAAGATAGAGTGTGATTGAGTATGAGTCGAACTCAAACTATTTAGAAAAGCCCTCTTAAAGTTTGTTTTGTTATATTAACCCAGTGCTGTGGTCTCTGGGAGTTAAAATTGTTTTCAAGCTAAAAACACCATTTGATTACGAATTTCCTAGAACGAAGTATAGATATTTACTTCATTGTTGAGCATAGCGAGGCTTAGAACCAACTTCAGCTTTACAATTCCGGTCAGTAAGAAAGTTGTTGGCAGATTTGAGGTTAAAGATGGTTTTAATGCTTGTATAGTTATTTTAATAATTTATTTATTAGACATGTAAAATTGTCATTATAAGATTTTTTCAAATTAAATCATTCTTTGAAAGACTAAACAACGAGTTATTGGTTGTATGATATGAAAGATGAAGAATCATAGCCCTATATTTTTCATATAAAATACAGCGTGTTTTTATAGAAATAAAGCTACAATTAGAAAAATAATATTAAATAATTCTTTACTTACAAAGTAGAAAGTATGATAAATAAAATTATAATTACCTGAAACAAAAGAAAACAATAATATTATCAAGAGGGACGTCAGCGCCAGAGGATTCCATGTTGTAAGGATTCAAATAAAGGTCTATCCACAAATATAATAATAGTTACACCTGTATTTCACCAAAGGTTTATTTTTATTTTTTACATTTTTCGTATTTTTTGTCCACTTTTTTGTAGGTACTGAGGATGACCTCTAAAGCCGGTTTTACTATCATTATATGCTTAACACTGTAATTGTGGATAGACCTCTATTTGACCCTCATAATATAATTAATGTTTCGTATTTTTTGTCCTCTTGTTTGTAGGTACTGAAGATGACCATTACTTAATTGAAAGCCGGTTTTACAATCATTATATGCTTAGCAATATAGTTGTAGATAGACCATTATTTGAACCCTAATAATATCATTTATTGTTTTAAGGATTAAAAAAATAGAATATTTAAGGGTTGTGGTAAGAATAATCAAACATAACCTGGTCGGGCTAGTCTACACAAGTTAAAACATCTAAAACGTTACTCTACTCGAAAATTTGTTGTTTTCAGTTATTTTCCACGAGTTTTCCGACATTTTGGTCACTTAGAGTGGTCGCATGAACTTCGAGTCGAGTACAATACAGTGCTCGAAAATTCACTAAAACCGAAGAGCGAGACTCATTGAGTGACAGATGTGACAGGAAAATGGGAAAGACATTAATCCGAAAGTCATCGTAGAAACACTTAAAATACCAGATAAATGTTTCATTGATATTGTTACACTCTAATATACTGCAATATACAGCCCAATTGTTTATAATTGTGTTAATAAAGAGCAATAATAGAATGTCAGATACAATTAATTGTTTTCACCAGGATAAATTAATATTGATCACTGTTTAATTGGCTTTAATTGAGAAACTACCAATATCACAAGTGCCCTTGTGAGGTTTAAGTGACATTAAATTTTCACAGAACCAATATCGAAGAAAATGTATTAAGATTTTATCATGAAGATATAATAGTAGAGCGAGAACATAGTGAAATTCTTGTTTCTGTAATATAATTCGTCAAATGCTTATTACTCGATATCGAATTATTTCAATAGCGTTATTAGTCATTTAGGTATTACTAATAATACTCACAGATAAGAACAGAATATAGAGATCTTATTTACAGATAAATGTCCTAGGCCCCAATAACCTTGAATAGGATGTCGTAATAAGGATAATACCACCCAATAAGGATAAGAGTCACCCGTGGTGTAATGGTTAAGGTAAGCGGCCAATACACAGAATGAATGGACTTTAGTCATGGGTTCAATCCCAGCACGGGCCTCTATGATTATTATGTGAGAGATCAAAATTTTGCGTACCACGTCCTTCAGAAGGTACGTAAAGCCGGTGGTCTCGAGCCTGTGCGTTGTCAGGTACTCGTTAAAGATTCCTAACCCTAAATGAAACTGGGTTTAGGCAAAATTTAGGACCCTCATTGTAGATCCATTATAAACTGTTTCTGCCTTGTAGTTTAAAGTGTGTGGAGGTTTGGTTTAATGGTGTGAGCACGTATTGTTCCCAGTTTTCACTAGACTATAAGAGTTAGTAAAAAATGTATAATGCTTAAAAAGCATGAGAAGAACCATAGAAATTCACGGCTCTTCTGTCTAGATTAGATGAAATATACCTACGCTTGAAATTAAAAGGAGTAGAACACTATCTTAGGGAGCTGGCAAAAAAGGCCCAACAACCAGGCCTATTTGCCTGGTAGTTACTACCACTCCCTCTGTGGTACCAAATCTACCTACTGGTAGATTTGGTATAGACAACAAATAGTAGTGATAGTGATAGTAATATGGGGGGATTGGTAGTTACTACCAATCCCCCCATATTACTATCACTATCACTACTAAGGAATAATACATCTGAGTCGGTGTCGAGATATTTGATCCCTTGATGTTCATTTTACGGATTCTACCTTATGTTATCGACATAAGCAAATAAAAGATGATTTTATTTAAGGTGGCTATGTGTGGACTGCTTCATGCGTTTTCATAGCTACCAACAGTGCAATAGTGATGACCTACGTGGCTCGCTGTGACCATATTACGTATTCCTGTGACCAAAGGCCACGTGATCAGCGAAAGTCCAACCACCATCCCAAGTGCTATTGGCTCAATACGCGTATAGTTGCCGTTTACAGCCGTCCTAGTGGCTGTTGTTTTTGTCATACTACTCTAGAGCCTTTCTCAACTATTTTATATCTAAGACAGTTTTACATTTTAGCTTTTAAATGCCACTTGCTCATTCGTCATCGGCTTTTCCGGCTAAACGATAGGTCTTATTGAGCTAGAATCGGTCTAAGAGACAAAGTTAACTTATCAAAGGACACAAAATAACAATCTCTCTCTCTTAATTGATTTTATTTGATGATTATAAAATAGGTACATGTCATAATTTGGATAATGGTTTTTGAGCAAAATTCCGTCTTGGTTTGATTGAGCAAGGAATTATCAACAAACTCTTTTATTTTTACTGTATGCAAATTAATGTGAAATTTCCGAGATACTACGTAACAAATTTTCTTCGAAAGAAGTAGAGAAATTGTTTTACTCATAAAATTTGCAAAAAATAAAAGTTTAAAATTTAATAAACTTTTATGACTTATTACTTAGAGAAAATTAAAACACTGAATATTATGTAGACTTCTACTCTGACGTCATCCTATTAAACTAGACTACAAAGAAAAAAAAGTTAAGCAAGGGATACGTAATTTTAACACTGTAGTCTCTTACATGCGACGTGCCTTCATCCACAACCATTCTATTTAAAAGTAAAGTTTCAACGTGACACAGGCACAAAGCCGGTCTGTCTGGGACAGTCCGCGATGTTAATCCCTTAGCTACCTTGTATCGCAAGCTACACTCCTGCATTTGTTTTTTCAATCTTTTGTTATTCTAATACCGTCTAGAGTATGGTTCTGACATTCTGACACTTTTAACTCGCTCCTACAAGATGCTGTTTGATTATAAAACTTGTTATAAAATAATTGACTTATTCAATAATTAAGTTTAAAAAATTTGAGTTAAACATTGTTTTAAGTTTTTTAGAGCTTTATTTAATGTTTCCTGTCTAACTGTCTAAGATGACAAAACATTATATTTTTTATTCAAAAAAAAATGTTGAAAAAATATCTTACGCCAAGTAGACATATTATATATATATATATATATATATATATATATATATATATATATATATATATATATATATATATATAATATATATATATATATATAATATATATATATATATATATATATATATATATAACAAAATTCGACTTTCATAAGACTACTTCAAAAAGTGAGACACTATTTAAACCTGGAGATAGCTAATTCTTTTGCTGAATCGATTAAATCAATTAAAACCAGACTAAAGTTGACTCGGATACTCTCACGTATTGAAAATTTAAAATAACTATTGAAAGTAATCAAACCAAGTCTAAGGTATCACTAAACCGGGTTTAACCGATAAAAAATCTATTAAACCCGGTCTAAAATTGACTAGAATACTCTTATTGAAAATTCGAAAGAACTGTTGGAAATAATATGAAAAAGTACGAATAGGGTAACCAAAAACAAGAGTGGGGTACCGGGGTACCTATTTTAGGACATAGGTCAGAATCCTGGTTCCTGAAAAGTTTAAATTGTTTAAGTTTATAACTATTAAAGTTCATAACCAAAAAAATTGGTGCTTGGGTCCGGAAGGAGATGTGACGAATTTCGTTTAGAATACTTTTTTTTCAGAAAACACTTAGTCTGTGAAATCTGGTAAATATTTATGTGTTAAATATCCACGAAATCTGTTAAATATCCACGAAATCTGTTAAATATATGTGTTAAATATCCACGAAATCTGTTAAACATTTATGTGTTAAATATCCACGAAATCTGTTAAATATTTAAATATTCACGAAATCTGTTAAATATTTATGTGTTAAATATCCACGAAATCTGTTAAATATTATGGTTAATATCCACGAAATCTGTTAAATCTAAAAAAAACTGTATTGTTTAGAGATATTTGAAGGTCTTGAAATTATATTTCTCAAAATTAGCACATTTATATTGATTTTTCCATTAAAAGATTTTAATTGAGCAAAATTTCCCAATTATGTATAATTTATTACTATGGCAAGATATGAAATTAACACGCGGCGGATCTAAAATAAAATTTTACATCCGCTGTACAGTTATTTTTGTTCACGCCAAAGTGAACTTTTTTTTCATTTTAAGTTTCAAAGAATTATTTTTATAATGAATTATTAATTTTATTAATTCTATTATGATGCTTTATTTATTTTGATAAAAAATAGTGTTTTTTATGATTTAATATGATATTTAGAGTACCTTTAATCCCCAATTACTCCGGGACTTTGTTTTGATTTTGTACTAGCCCCCCCCCTATCTTATTTAATTTTTTTATTAATTTAAACAGTGGAATGATAAATTTTCTTCTGGGTCTTTTAACACCTCTACCTGTCCAGTCAGTAGTGAGTCATATGCCACCAGAGCACTTGGGATATCTCTACTCTCCCTCCTCTAACCTTGCGTTGCTAAGTGCGGCATTTTTAGTGTGGTAACTCAATGTAATCTCTCAACAATAAATACCTAAACTGTAGACTAAATAATGACAGATAAAATATTCAAGCATTAACTGGTAAAATATCCAAAGTAAGGTTCTAAGAATCCAAATATCCGCTGTGAACAAATAATTGATGAAATATCAACTAGTCGTGGAGAAAGTTTACACGAAGACTTAATATTGTAAGTAGCTACTTGATTTTCACATCCAGAAGACTTATAAGCCAGCTTGGAGGCTGTACTTGAAGACTGAAGAAAATAAATTAAATCTGTTAACTTAGGAAATTCAGAAAGATTTGAAACTTCAAATTCCTTCCTAGTATCTATATCCAGATATCTATAACACAAATAAAAAAGTAAAAATTCAACCTTATGACTAGCACTTAATGTTTTAAAAGTATATGCTACATTTGATAGATTATGAATACATTTCATAACCAACTCAGCATCCGGTTTTTCATCAACCTGTGAAATTTCTAAAATATTATCCAAATAATTATTGATCCAAATGCAATGATTTTCATAAAACTCTACTAATGTTAGCCAAGCATTTTCAAAGTTATCCGCAGTGAAAGGGATGTCAGATATAACCCTTTTAGTATCACCTTCTAATGATTTCACCAAATAATAATATTTATCTATGGGCCTTAAATCAGCATTATTCACAATCATAATCTGAAAATTATTCCTAAAATTAATCCAAGATGCAAGATCACCAGTAAATAAAGGAAGTGGTAACGAATAAATGTCAGTACCAGTCAAGGATGACAAAGAACCAAAACTTGAGCTAGCATCTTCTATACTTGTTTCTATGGTAACCATAAAGTATGAGACTCACAGACAAAGTAACCTAATTTCTTCTCTTAAAGATATATCGTGTTCATTTAAAAACAGGAACCCAAGTTTCTCCAGACATAATCAATTTTCAAATAATTGATCAAATAAAGCTTCATATTTGTCATAAGACTTGTCTAGCATGCAATACATACCTCTAAAGGTGGATTCTTGTCCGGATTGGTTGATGCTAGAAAGCCTTATCTCTGGTCTTTCTAATATCACCAGCGATGATTTTAATCTTCCTCCGAACAGATGCAGCAAGCGCAGCACCAGTTACTCCACCGCTACTCATGTTTACGGCCGATCAACACAAGCAACAATAAAGTAAATGGACCGCAGATGAGGAAAAAAATTAGATGCAAATACTAAGATATCCAAAACAAGAGAAGAAATAATGTGAGTGACCCAAATAAAAACAAACCAAAAATTATAACTGTAGTATAAAACTTAAAGTTAAATCCAAAGTAAATCAACTCAACCACAATGTTATTAAACATAAACTGGTACAATCAATCCAATTAAATCAAATGGTAAATAAACCAATCCAAATATATAAATTGATAATAAATCAATACAAGATACTGATAAAATAAACTTTCAGCAAAAACAGTAATGAGTACCAAAATAAAGAATAAAATAAAATCTAAAGACAAAATTCAGTTAATAAACTTGACTAGAATTCTTACTCAACCAAAATCAGCAAAGCATTTAAGACTTTTAGTAAAAATAAAAAAATAAAACATAGTCCAAAACATAAATTTGTCATAAAGCTGAGACCCATCAATACCAGAGTGTAAACAGCTTATATAATCCAAAACAAAACTAATCAAGATTTGAAGAAGTCCAAAAGTCATTAATACATCTAATATCCAAAAATAATAAGTACTATAGAAATCCAAAAAATGTAAGTACAATAAGTCCAAAAGGTATACAAAAATAATAAATCCAAAATTATTAAAGGTTTAATATCTAAATATGTCATGAGTTCATATTCCAATGAGACATGAAATTAATCCTTAAATAAATCCCAATGTTGGTGTAATGATAATCCAAATAATTTTTGCACAATAACCCTATGTGATTCAAAATTATAAATCCAAAAAAGTGAGTAAGTAGTCTCACAACATAATCCAAATAAAATCACCATAAGATGATTATAGTTAATCCAAAAATACAACAAAGTTGTTTTAACTGTATACATAAATCCCAAATGAAAGATGTAGTACAGTATTGATAAATCCAAAATAACCAAACTTACAATAAGTTTGTGAGGTCTTGAAATCCAAAATAATGTGACCTATATCCAAATAACTGTGTACCATGAAAACCAATCTACAATCTTAAGTTAAGTTAGGAAGAATTGAAGAAGTGATGAATTTTTCAAAATCTCTTTTTCTTCTTAAATAATTCTTTTTCCCGCTCTTTTGACTTAAGAAAACCATAAAAATGGTTTTTTATAAGTTACTTAAAGAAGAATGTACAACGTTATCTGTTTTTGAATGATTACAATATTTAAACGATGTGATGTGATTGTTTTGATTGTTGTTGTTTGAATATGTGATTGTGTGATTGTTTTTTTGAATATTTTTTTATATAATATATATTTTTCTTTTTATTTTTGAATTATATAGTTTTTGAAATGGATGAGGTTCCTACGTCTGTAGATATATAAACTAGAGATAAGGAAAATAACGCTCCCAACAATTACCTCATCCATTTTGATTTTATTTATTAATAAAAATAAATAAAACACGGTCGATTTTAGAAGTAAAGTAAAAAAATATTTGCAAAAAGTCTTTAAAAAATGGAAGGAAAGACCATTGAAAAAGCAATGTTTATTTAAATTGTATTAAAATTGTTATTGAGCTCTGCTCGTTGTTACCATAAATAAATAAATAAAATGTGTGTAGACGGTAGAAAGAAAAGTAGTTTATGTTTATTTAAATTGTATTAAAATTGTTATTGAGCTCTGCTCGTTGTTACAATAAATAAATAAATAAATGTGTGTAGACGGTAGGAAGAAAAGTAGTCTAAATACAGCTATATGTGTAATTATAACTTAAAACTTGACTTAACAACTCAGAGGTTGTAGACGTTTTACGGATCTCTTAAGTCTAAAGAGCGGGAATTTCAAAATAGTTTGTTCTAAGTGAGAAATTCTTCACTTCTTCGATTCTTCCTGAGGAATTCTTCACTTCTTCAATTCTTCCTAACTTAACTTAAGGTTGTAGACGGGCCTGTACAAACCAAAAGAACCTTCATACAATATGAAGTGGGTTGGTATGGCATAAACCAAAGAAACCTCAAGTATCCCTGTATTAGGGTGCAAACAAGCATTGACTTGATGGTCTGAATAATCCCAAAAGAAAGTAACACACGCACGGTGAGTGAAGTCTGGCTTATCTAAACAGAAAAAATATAAATAAATAACAAATAAAACAATTAGGTTGTTTCTCACTAGAAATTCCAATCAATACAGGCTGAAACAAACAATAAATACCTAAACTGTAGACTAAATAATGACAGATAAAATATTCAAGCATTAACTGGTAAAATATCCAAAGTAAGGTTCTAAGAATCCAAATATCCGCTGCTCGACAGGACCAATGTTGCGTGTACTAGAAAAGGCATAGAATGACAGCCTTGGTTCCACGTACACTGTACCCTTCGAAGGACCAGCCTAAATAGGCAACCAGCCTACTGACTAATACTTAGGCCTAATAGGGTAAATAGTGAGAACACCAGAAGTTACCTTTCAAGAAATATGCTGATATATTATACACAAACAAATTAATTATAAAATAATGTTATTTATTCTTACTAATTACTCCCTAGTCTAAATTGAGATGGTATTAAGTATAAGCAATCCCCTGAACTTTTAAGAATGAGTAATAAACTCTTAATACAAGCAAACATAAATACCTTGATCTACCTGAGAGAGCTCTTTGACAGTATATGGCATCTTAGGTCTAAACATGAATCACAGGACAACACAAGATACATGCACAAAGTGATATGAAATAATATTACCAGAAAGCAGTTTACAGATGGAAGTGATGTGATAAAGGAAGGAAAGGTTCTCTCAGTGAACACCAGGAAACAGAAAATAATAATTTGATAAACCACGGTCCGGGGGCACATCTATAGGGAAAAAAATATAAGATTAATAATTGGCAAATAAATAAATAAAGGCAAAACAAAACTGCACACTCAGGGGCAAACAAATAAGGGAGTACAAACAGTACCTAAATGATCTTAAATTTAAAACAAAGAAAATTGATTTAGTTCAAATAAATAAATACAAAATAAATAATTAATAAACTAACTATACTACATAAATTTATAATTAACTGATCCAGCGGGACTTGATCAGGGTCCACAAAAAAGATGTATACTGGACAGTTGAGCTTAAACTTGATTTAAAGATTACAAAATAAGATTAATTATATAATTAATAACGGGCCAGGCAGATGAATAGTAGATGACCAGAAGAGATGAAATAACCAAGATAATGAAGCTTGATAGAAAATAAGCCAGAAGGTGATGAAGCCGGTACGCCGTCGACCGGTATATCAGCAATAAAATAAAACTACGCAACACTCACCACAGGCACCATAATGTTCACCATTAATAATCTTTAGCCAATGGTTTCCAAGTAATTTTTAGTCTTTTCTTAGTCTAGAGTATTGTATAATATATTGAAAGCAAAAATATTGCACCGCGTTACTTCACAAAACCATTTTTTTTTTTTACCAACCAACTTGTTGATTCTCTTCTTATTTTTCCTGAGCTTTCATAACCGCTACAGCAAATGTAGCTAACCGCCACAAACGCTTGTCGAAATAGATGTAACTCCTACACCGCAGTGCACTAAAGGGGCCATAAGCCGTACTAACTTTCCAAATATCCTTCATGAAGTTCGAGCCCGAAATACAGCTATTTTAATAATTTAAATTAAACTAGTAAATAAACCTATAGCCTAACTGTACATACATTATACTAAAAATAAAAGGTAAACTCCTGGTGACCTAACATACTGACTAAACTTTATCTAAAACTATATATTCATGCCTCTACCCTTTTATCTAATTTTTTATCTAATTTTTTATCTAAATTTAATTTACAATAATTTTGAAACTTTAATTTCGTTTAGAACCCGAAACTTTAATTCTTAAACATGACTTTAATTTTGAGGTTATATTATTTTTTATTCTAATAGAAGTGGATTTGTATGAATTTAAATTTGGTTTTCTGTCTATTATTTTTTCATTTTTCTTTCTTTAGTACTGTGCCAATTAAGTGGAATAATTTAGATTGGTCGTACCACCATTGGCTCATACACTTTTCGTCCTTATAATTTAATAACATCCTACTGGAGACGTATCTAGACAATAGTTTTAACTATCTTAATTACAATCTAAATTACTTGTATTATAATAAGTAATTAATAACAACCATATTATCTTGACTTAATTAAAATTGTTACACAATTTTTTAATGATAAGTAATTAAATTTAATATTTCATAGAAATAAAAGGGAAAGCGTTGTTTAATTACACACCTTGTTTTATGTAAAAGAAAAGCTGTTCAAATTAACAACAAAAGACTTAGAGAGAAGTAACATGTTGGAGAGAACGTAAAAGACATTTAAACCTTTCAAAAGAAAAACAAAGATAAACTAAAGCCATCAAACCATTTGCTTGGATAAATAGCGCAACGCTTCATTTGGAGTTAAATTTAAGTTTAAGTTTTAAGTTGATTAATGTTTGGAAAGTTTTAAATTTTCATTTGTACGTAAAGTGGCGCTTGAGAAAAAATTCCAGACACTTATTTGTTACCATTGGTTAAAATAGATCATACTGTGTCCCATTAGTTGGGGTTCAAGACAAGCTCATGTTTGTTTATTGATTGGCTTCAAAGTTTAAACTATCCGACGTTTCAATATCCCGACAGAAGCAGTATCCGTGCGACATCCTTTGTTCCTTTGACATGACGTGTTTAAAAGGCGTTCCTCTACATCGGTGACGGTGTTGCTAAAGAAAATACTTTGTTTTAAATATAAAAAATATTAATTTCAAGTTTCACTTGAGATTACACATAAAAAGTTTGAAGTTGTAACAAAGGACAAGCGAAGCGATCGCGTTCTAAAACCTTACCTTTGATAAATCTTTGTGATGAGAAAAGAAGCGACTTAGGCTTTCAAAACAAGTGATCTTATGTTTTTTGAAATATATATTTTGTTGCATGGAAAAGAGACTTCTGTTCTATAAAATAAATAGAATTTGAATTTTAGCTCTAACACACACACACACACAAACACACAAATATATATATATATATATATATATATATATATATATATATATATATATATATATATATATATATATATATATATATATATATATATATAATATATATATATATATATATATATATTATATATATATATATATATATATATAATATATATATATAATATATATATATATATATATATAAGTATAAAAGGAAGTTATACTTATTTTTTTTAGATATAAACAAGCAAAAAAAAAGATTAGATGAAATCTGTTTGAAAATGTTTAATTTTTTTAATATGAAAGTTTTTTTAAGAATTCTCAGATATTCTTTTAACTTCAAGAATGCATTGTCACAGCTGCTAAGCAGTTTTTATTATTACTTTATTTTGATGTATTTCTTTAAATATAATTTAATATATGATTTTTTTTTCATTATTTCATTCATTTTCCGAATTTAAAGTTAATTTAGTTTGACAAAATAAACAAATCAGTATCAACTGTCTTATGTGGTTGGAATCACGGTTAAATTAAATGTTGAGTCTGGAATAAGGCGGTCGAATAGGATAGGTGAAGTAATAGAGATCCTTATAAGTTAAGCTGTTAGAATAAAATAATTCGAATGGATAATTTAACAGCTTTGCAGTAGAATAAATAAACTATTTTGCCGCGGTAAATTTCGTTTTAAATTAAATCAGAATGCTGCTGCAGTTAACATTTTATGTTAAAAAATAATAAAAAAACTAGGAATATCATTTTAGAAAAATAAAGCATAAAATAAAGCTATGGTATGTATAGCAATGAAGTAACGAGATAAGTCTGTCGTTATCAGTGGGGAAGCGAGGAAGGTTGATATAAAATCAGAGGTAGACATTGAAGGGATCATTGCTAAATCAATTAGGTGTCAGTGTTTGTAACACTACTCTAAGCGAGATATAAACTTTAGCTAATGAGTTCTGTTATAGCTTCAAAAATTTAAAACAACCCTGGATATAGAAGAAGCTACTCTGTCCACACAATACAGGGCAACGAAACACTCGAGAGGGTAGGTGTGTAATTAAATTTCGATTTAATTGATTCAAAAATATTTGATGAAAATTCCCTGACGTGTTAATTCAGTAAAATCTGCTTCGTTTAGTGAAAATACTTTAAGGATATCTAACAGAAGCAAAATAGCTAAACTTCTAATTGCACGGATTTAAGCCTTTGGTAAGAAAACAGTTAAAAAGAAGGCGAGTTGTTGGTACCCTAATGGTTTAGAAGGTGAGAATAATTTAGAGACAAAAAAGAGAGATAGGATGATACAAATGGTATTTCAAAACCCAGACCAACAAGGATATGACGTAGGTTTAGTTACTAAGCTTAACCAGGTACCATAAATCAAGCGAATTTGAAACCATCTAACCAACAGCACTATGGTCCACCCAGACTATCACCAACTGCTAGACTAGGATCAGAAACATCACCACTTACACAGATGTTAATAGATAGAAGGAACGCCATAGCATGAATCTTGACATCCATAGACCATTGGCCAGGAATAGACCATCTCCTGCCATTTAAAAGGGATAGCGTTTAATAGTGGTGAAACATTTGTTTTAATTTCGATAGCAAAGCTACAGCTGGTTATTATTATTGATCATTACTAGTTGTAATAATCAAAATTTAATATATGTCATTCACAATCGTTTAGTATACTTTAAAGATCAAACAGTTATGACGGAACATTTACCAGGCTTAAAATTAGTACGCTCATTATACAAGCCAGTCATTGTATGGGGAACGTCGAAGTGAAAGAAAATAGGATCATATATCATTTTGATACAACCGAGTTTTGCAAAAATATGAATAGTTGACACAATATAATTGTGTGAGAGAAACCAAGGAAATGTAACAAGCAAAATGCAATGCTACATCTGGGAACTGTTCCATCATTCGACATTCGTCATCATTGATGGCTCGACATAATGTCATGTCCCACTCTGTTTCGATACGTCTAACTCAAGGATGTTGAATAAAGGGGATGACGCATTAAGGAACA
>JACMZG010001913.1:42694880-42736748 GCA_018340805.1 Microvelia longipes
TTACGAGAAAGTAAAATAAGAAATGCAGGTAAATGATGTTTGAGAGAAGGTTTTGCCATATTTACTTTTGGAAATTCCTCTTAAAATTCTTTTAACAAGGTACTAAAACTTTTGGCTTCCTTATTACTCAGCACTTAACCTATTTGCTCTTCTCATATTTACTCTTTATTTTTTCAAATTTTTCGTTTCCCTTCCTACTTACATATCGATTCTGATATGTGTGTGAGAATAAATTTCGATGAACTACCCAATTTTCTTGTTTAAATATTTATTTAATAAGAATATATTATACTGTAAGCACATAAATTGTACCATGTGTTAAGATTAAAGACGGTTAATAGTTTTATGGGTGTTTGGAGATTCATACATTATATAGTTTAACATATGGCTAAAATCAGTTGACAGCGCGGAAAAAAAGGATTGACGAACCAATGAGTTTGGTACGATTTGGAATGGTGGGCGTGGTTTGACTTTCAGGAATAACCAGTGTATTCGTGCTAGAGAGTTGAGCCTATGACTGTACCTGAGTGTTAACAGTCTGTTTAGTATACTTTTCTATACTATAGATTTTAGTATACTTTTCTATACTATAGATTTTAGTATACTTTTCTATACTATAGCTCCTCTTATCTAGCCCGCCTACTACTAGTTATAATGTTCTCAGCGGAATAAGTTAAATAAGAATTAGTAAGATTAAATTCAACTTTGACCTCCCGAGAGAACGGTACAAGGGATAACCACATTATAACGTCCTCCCCCGGCTGGAATTGAACCCTTGGCTTCCAGGTCGTAAGGCTGGAATTATTATTCCAGCCTACGAAATTCAGTCGTAACGCGTTTTATCATTAAGTCCTTGATTATTGATAATTCAAACTGTCTATTCGTTAATTCAAAAACGATTTCATGCGTTTTTTTTTAAATTTTTGATCAGATATATTGATTCAATTTTATGATTCATTGTCTTTATTTAAAAGCGTATTATTATACATATTTTATGCATATTATTATGTATATTATTATACATATATGTATGTATATGTATATTATTATGTATGCCTATTATTGTGTTTATTTTTATGCATAAATATGTATATTTGTATGCGTATTATTATGTTTATTTGTAAGCACATTATTATATATAATTTTATGCATATTAATATGTATATTTGTATGCGTAATATTATGTTTATTTGTAAATTTTATGCACATTATTATGTATATTTTTATGCGTATTATTATGAGTATTATTTGATTGATATGCACTAAGAAGTTTTTTTTTATTTTTTAATTATCTTTATTGAATGGTCTGCCTCCGTGGCCGTGATCGTAAAGGCGTTCGATTTCGGCACCGAAGGTCCGGGGTTCGCATCCCGGGCTATGCTCTAAGGTTTTATGAATAGTATTTGTATTAAAATGATTTCGCCAACTTTAATTAATTCTTAGAGTGTAGTAGATGCAACCCACCTGAGGTGGTTCCCGCAGGGTGAATACCCTAATGGGCCGAAAGGCCCTGTAACGGGCATTTTTTTTTATTGAATGAATTAATTAAAATTACATAGTAAATTATTAATAGATTACCCTGTCCATCATGAACAGGCTAATACATCTAAAATTATATTATCAGTTATAATTTAAATGATTCTTTGTCTTGACGCAACTTAATAATAGAACTAATAATATTCAGATTTGAGTCTTTTTTTCAAACATTTTGCTTTTGCCAAAGCAAACAAAAAAACAAGTGCAGAGTACCTCAAAACGCTTCCTCACTATATCCGATTTGCTTCTCAGCGGTCTCCTATCCAGGTACTGACTTTGCTCGATGTTGCTTAACATTAGTGATTCAACAAAACCCGTAAATACACTATCGGTATGAAACATAATAAGCTTATTTCTCACATAGAAGGATATACTTCTACCAAATTTTAACACTTTTTTTAAAAAAATGTATTCATGTCCTTCGATACATTTGTACTGATGCTGATAATGAAACAAAACTTAACAAATTTGTTGCTCTTACGTAGTCTGTATGAGAGTCAAATTTCAAATGAATCAGAACATTTGTCTGCGTTCCATGAATTTTTGACATAAACAAATTATCTGCCGAGTAGCACAACTAGAGCTAAAGATTGATTTTCGTACCATGTTTCAACTCTCTACCAGTAGCTACGATTATTACAGGCACAAACACACACACACACACACAAACACACACACAAACACACACACAAACACAAACACACACACATATTATATAATTTGCTATACACATGTCTTTCCAAAAACATTTCTGTTTAATATTATTACTTTTTTAACGCTTATTCGTTTAATTGTCTAGAAAATTAAATTAATAACAATTAATTAAGTGATTAAATAAGTTTTAAGATAAATGAGGTTTTGATCAATTTAAAAAAAACAATATTAATTACATTTTATTTTATTATATAATCTCAAAAAAAAAGGTATTTACAAGAGCAAAATTAATCATGGAATTTCAAAGGGAAAACACAAAAATATCAAATCCGATTAAAACCTAAAAAAAGTTAATTGATTTTTTAAGACTAATTAGTTATTTTGTGTGTTAATTTTATTCTTACACTCAACTAAACAAAATTAGAGTCGTTGAAATATTAAAAAGTTTAACGAATTTTGAACATAAGATTATATTTTTGAGATATTTTGCTTTATAATCTCCGTACCTCTACTTTCCTCACTTTTCCGTAGGTATAGAAGAAAATATTGTGTTTTCTCTATAAATACGAGATTTTCATCTATATAACGCTTAGTTTATGTTGTATATGTCTTGTACCAACATGGCACCTATTGTATTTTTGATAAATTAAAACTTGGTATAATCAGATATTAGGTCTAGTCACCATTACTTCTATTTTTATTTTATGTATATTGCTTTTATCTCTTCCTTTACATATTTCATTTATTTCATGGCATTCACTAACACCATGTTCCAAACTAATAATATTGAGAACAAGACAGAGCCCTAGCTCTAGTTTTCCACTGGGGGCTTTCAACTTTTGAAAAAACAATTCTTTAATAGAAATATACATTTCATTTATAACTGTTAAGAATATTATTTCATTATTGTATGGTATGGAAATAAAGATATTATTATTAACTAGTAGCTGGCTAGCTACACTAGACTAATGAGATCAGAGTCAGAGTAGCTAGTATTACTAGAGGAAATATACAAGAGAGACCAGGAACCTGATCACAGGTGCAGTCCCGTAAAGAGGTGGGTAGAAGTACCGAGGTCTTCCTAGGTTGCAGTGTGTGCATGTGCATACACTATAAGAGTTATCAGAAATATTGCACTATCGGTTTGAATAGAAACACTAAAACAACCCTACGAGTGTAAGCGTAAAAAAAAACAATTTAATTATAAAACAAAGCGAGGAAGACTCTATCAAACTAAAATTCAATTATATCAGCTTCTGCAATAGAATATAGAAATAAATATAACAAGAACATCTCTATTTGTGACAAAATGTCTACGAAATGTTACATGTGAAACCTAGCATAATAATTTGAAAATTAGATTTTCTATATGATATCCACACCTCGAAATGATACGGAGATATGTAAAAACCAATATTGACGTTTCCAAGGTTTCCCAAGGTTTTTAAGGAATATTCAGTCTATTTTCTCGATGAAAATAATAGTTGTTAAAAGGAATACCCAAATTTCGTAAGCTTTATTTTATTTGAAAATTTGCCTTAAAAACTGGTCTATATAGTATTCATCACTTAATGGTTCTTTAGAAATTAGAGGAGAAAAGCATTCTATTGGTGACTTCTCCCAATGAAGATGGGATGAATTGGTTTATAGAGTTCTTTATAAATCATAAGAATAACTTGCCTGCCTGATTTCTAGTGGGTAAAGGAATTATTAAAAACTAAAATATTACAATTGAGGGTTTACTATAAGCTCTGTCAGTCAGAGCTTTGGGGGTTTTCAAGATTACTCTTTGTTACCTCTTGTTTGAAGGAACGAATTTCAGTCAGGCCTATTTTTTAACGCTGTGCTGTATGTTTATTTCAAGCCGAATAATCTGACTTGTTAAGCTATCTGACTTGTCTGACTCCAAGGTTGAAGGTCCGCACTACGTCGTGTTCAGCTCAGGTGAAGGTTTTATCGTTTTTATAACTACTTAATAAAACAAGGCTTAAATCTCCTTAGCTGGCAGTGATCCTGTTTACTGCGCATTGGCTTCCTTAAGTTGCATTCTAGAGAGATGTTACTGGCTTCAAGTTTTGAACTGTAATGAGAAAATGCGGCAAGTAGTCCGCTTTTTATACTTTTCTAAAATGGACGCGCATGCGCAGTAAACATTTTCACAACCATATGATTTATTTTATCAAAACAAACATTCAATCTTACATATTCTTTGGTTATTTACAATGTTACCTTACAATGTATTAAATTCATACTATATTTGATATTTACAGAATTTAATACAGAAAATTTGATAATATATTCAATACATAATTTAACAAAAATATATTTTGTATTTTTATATCGAAAAAGCATTATTTTAAGTAAACAACGGAAGGTTATGATATAACAGGTTATAATACTATAATTTGACGAAAGTTTTATAACTTACATATTAATTGAGTATGAGTATTCTCATTAAACTAAATTATATTAATATCAATATTTATAATACACAATTGTTTCACTTAAGCTAAAGCGTAATGATTACAAAATTTTAACGATATCGTGTCAACAAATCGCGGGTCAGTACCGGCAGCGATGTTGTTGACAAGAGCCATAATATTTATTTGTTCATATTATAATACAAGTTAATCATGAACAAATAAACTTAAATAAAGATTAATATTATAAGCTGAAAATCATCTTAGGTAAGTGGGTAGTCAATTAGGCTAGAAAGGAGGCGCCTGCCGCCACAACGCTGAACAGAAGACCTGCAGATCTTACCTTTACCTTAAGATGAGGATAGAACTAGTACTTGTAGTATTCAATAAATGTTATGTATCCTGTAAAGGCCTTATGGAAATGGAGTCTTGCTTATAATTTCCATGCACTCTTGCTTAAGAATCTATAAGTAAAGGATAGAAGGAAGCATTATGTGAATTAAGATACATAATGTTAATAATTAATTTAGGTTAGCGGATGCTCTTCAGTGAGACTGCAGAAAGCTGTTAATACTACATGCCATGGAACAGTTCAGATTCATAGATTTGCCTGAGAGGCATATTGCAATGATTATAATGAGCATATTGCAGATAACACCATGTACTAACTCTAATGATCCAAATCTAAAATACTTACAGTTTGAATGAGGCAGATAAAGCATCTAAGTACATACAGTATCTACTAAGTTCATTAAGTCTACTCTCTGGATTTTGTAAAACTTATTATGTACTGCGGGTAGAGAGTTGTTTGTAAGTTAATAATTGAGTTTTATTACTATGTTATCAAAGTAATGGTAAATTTTAAGACGGTAGAAAAATAACACGTGTAACTTTAAGTTAAATAAATCTGACGTGGTGATCCGCAGGCCGGGAAAATTGTTGCTAAACAATCGATTTATTGCTAAGCAATAAATGGTTATTAATTTATGAAGCATAGACAGGTTATAACCTGTCTATGCTTCATAAATTAATAACCATGGTTCATAAATGTACGCTTCATTACCAACACCATATATTTTTTCATAAGCTGCATATAAAAATAAAAAAAAATAAAATGCCCGTTTTAGGGCCTTTCGGCCCATCAGGATTTCACCCTGCGGGAACCACCTCAGGTGGGTTGCATCTACTACACTCTAAAAATTAATTAAAGTTGGCGAAATCATTTTAATACATATATTATACATAAAATCTTAGAGCATAGCCCGGGCTGCGAACCCCGGACCTTCGGTGCCGAAATCGAACGCCTTTACGATCACGGCCACGGAGGCAGACGCTGCAACATATACGCTACATAAAATGGTTCATAATCTGCAGTAGCATGAGTATTTATAACTCAATTTCCCTTCCATATTTTCCATATTTTCCATTATTTTCCATATTTTCCATATTTTCCATATTTTCCATATTTCCATATTTTCCATATTTTCCATAAAAATGCGCTTATTCATCATATTTTTTACACAAAAGCGTTCTCATTCAGACAACACAGTACAGCACAGCACAGTATTATTAAAACTCATTTTTAAACTACTTAAAGACTCTAAAAGGGTCCTCTGACACACTCCCGACCTCGGCTGCCGCAATGTCAACTATGCCGTTAGCGATTTGTTACAAAAATTGTATCAATTTTTTTAAATCGCTATAACATACAATCTAGTGAACCTAATAGTTGTAAAATGGCCTTTAATGAACAACCAGTAATGCTTCTAGAACCTATCTTGTCGCATCTGGACGCTACTTGAGGAGCACAATTGTTCCTTCGACATACGAACGTCCAAAGTGATTGCTAGAAAAACGAACAATTGCTTCTCATCGTCCCACTATGTATTAATATTAATTTATTTATTAAAATTAAAAATTGTGTTTTCAGAGTAAAAATACCAAATGACAAGATCGCACACATGAGATGACCAAACAAATTAAAGGGGGGATTCGACCATCAGCCCTACAGGTGTAGTAGTTGTAATATAGGGGGGGGGAGTGGTAACTACCAGGCAAGTAGGCCACGTTGTTAGCCCTTTTTGCCAGGTCCCTAAGATATTGTAAGTACATTTCATCTAATCTAGACAGAAGAGCCGTGGATTTCTATGGTTCCTCTCATGCTTTTTCAAGCAATCATACATATTTTCACTCACTTTTAAAGTCTAGAGAAAACTAGGAACAACACTAAACTACGAAGCAGACACCCTATAGTATTATAATGAATCTACTATGAGGGTCCTAAATTTTGCCTATACCTAGTTTCATTTAGGGTAAGGAATCTTTAACGAGTACCTGACAACGCACAGGCTCGAGACCACCGGCTTTACGTCCCTCCTGAAGAACGTGGTATGCAGAATTTTATTTTAATCCCTCTCATAAAAATCCCAGAGACCCGTGCTAGGATTGAACCTATGACTAAAAAAACTCGGAAGTTTGAAGTCCATTCATTGTTTACACTACACCACGGGTGACTCTCGCCCAACAGGTGTAGAATCGCTTAACTAATTACGACATCAAACTACACCTAAAAGCTCCACGGAGCCCCAAATAAAGATTCAATAAATAAATCAAAGTAAAATTAATAAATATGACAAAAAAAATAATTCCATTTTAGTTATGACTTATTACTTAAATGCGAAAAGAATAAACTCGGCCCAGGTGTTTTATAAAATAAAATATTTATGACAATTCTACTTTAAAACTTCTAAAAGTGACGAAGACCTCAGCTGAGGTTCTAAAAGTTTTCCGAAATTTACTTCGCTTTTGTGAAAGCAGTTTTCATGGAAAGTTAGCTAGTTATATACGTGACACATTAGTACGGACATATAATAGTTTTTTCGTTAACTAAATGTGTGCACTTATTCAAAAAATGCTATTACATCATTCAAAAACACATATTTGAAATATAAGTTATATGTTATTCGTACGCATATAAAGTTTTAAGTATAACCAAAATGCAGCCTTATTAAGCTAAAACATGTAGAAGTACTGGGGGGGGGGGGGTAAGTTTAAGTATATAGTAGTTGAAATAGCTAAGTCAGCCAAATTTTAAACCAGCTTTTGATAACATCGTTAAATAAACGAAGGTTTATACAGCTTTTATCCCAGAATCAGAAATCGTTTAAGCTAAACTTGTTTATCGATTTTGATTATTCTTACTTTTTACCGTAGGTATGTAGGAAATATATTGTCATTGTGAAAAAATCCGAAACCGAGCTTCGTTTAAGGCGTTTCAAGGCCTCTTGAGTGGTATTTCGAAAAATTGTCTGTCTGCATTTGTGTGAATGTGTGTGCCTGTTATTATTATAGCTGTTATTATCATTAGCCTGTTGTAACTCTCTTGGAGCTCGAGAGTTTAAAACTTAGTACAAAAGCCAATTCATTAAACTAAAAATTGAAAAATATTTCTTCGTTATTAGGGACCTCTGAAACGGTTTTTTGGACACTATCCTGCCTCCCTCCCTCCTACAACTCAAACTATCTCAATAACGAATTTCCTTCAAAAAATAATTCGCTATAAATAAAGTAAATCAACAAATATAAATTCACATTATAAAATAACGTAAAGGAAACAACAAATGATAAGAGTTATCAAACATGAAAGTAACATAAGTAGCTAAAAGCTATAACCGCATAATAATTTCTATTAATTTTCTTTCAATTTTTCTATATTTTGTTGTAATTTATACTGTTTCGGCGTCAGAGTTGGGGGCGGCTTTGTGGGAAAGGCGCCTCCCTTAGCCACTGCGCGGCCATATTGTTGTTGTCATATATCAATTCGTCATATTATTACTTTTTATAAGAGGCATACTGCTGCGACATAAGCGAATTTATAAAAACTTATTTTCAAATAATTCCAATGACATACCGGTTTCGGATTTTTTTGCAAACGCAATACATTTCCTATATACCTACTGTATAAATAAGGCAATGTAAAAAAAGCTTCGCAATAAAAAAATATTATCTTGAATTTTCTTCCAGTTTCCTCGGTTTTCCATTATTTTTTACCCGTACTGGAGCTTACACTTCATGCAAGCTTACAATTTTCCACCTATTCAGTCTATATATTTTCTTTCTTATTTTCAGTAAAATAACCTTTTCATACAGTTCAACATATGTGTAACCTATTCACAGGTTACAAAAAGAGGTCCCAAATTTGGCGAAAATTGTTTTGTAATAATACTCCGGTGGTATTTTCACTCGTGTCCTTTAAGCGTAAAGAAAACGGATTCTTAATATTACACTCTATTTTATTATGTAATATTATGTAATACACATATTGACGTTGAAATATGAAACTAATTACAAGTTGGTTTTTTGTTTTCCTCGTTTATACCTCAGGTATAAAGAATTGCGATAGAAAAGAATTGCGATAGAAAAGAATTGTGATAGGGAAAAAATTGAGATAGGGTAAGAATTTTGATAGGAAAAGGATTGTTATAGGGAAAAAATTGAGATAGGGTAATAATTGTGATAGGAAAAGAATCGTGATAGGAAAATAATTGAGATAGGGTATAAATTGTGATAGGAAAAAAATTGAGATAGGAAAAGAATTGTGTTAAGAAAAGAATTGTGATAGGAAAAGAATTGTGATAGGAAAAGAATTGTGATAGGAAAAAAATTGTGATAGGAAAATAATTGAGATAGGAAAAAAATGTGATAGGAACATAATTGTGATAGGAAAAGAATCGTGATTTGCAAAAAATCAGAAACCGGGTTGTTACCAACATACCGTTTTAGATGTTTTTAATGCCTCCTAAGTGGTTTTCACAAAGTTTTCTGTCTATATATATATATATATATATATATATATATATATATATATATATTATATATATATATATATATATATATATATGTGTGTGTGTGTGTGTGTGTTGTGTGTTTGTGTGTGAAATAGTGTCTGTTATCATCATAGCTCCCAATTTGTTTATGCTAGAGAGTTGAAACTTTTTAAAAAAAATTAGACAATGGATGTAGTTGAGTTATTCGGAAAATATATATTTATGACGCCATTAACCCGCTATTATGACTCAAAATTTTTCGAAAAATCATATGTAGCCATAATGTGTAAGACTAACATTTGTGCTAAGTTTCATATAATTATCAGCATTAGTTCAATTTTTATTAAACAACATGTATACGTTTTTAAAATATTGTAAAAAAATCGGACAATAGTCCAATTGAGTTGAAATTTGATACAAGTCTCTACCTTTACGTAATAAATAAGTACAGGAAGTTTCGGTTTAATACGAAAAGTGTAACCATGATTTTTAGTTGGATCATTAAAGTTAACCAGCATCGAGAGTGGTCATTGCCTGGATAGGTGTTCCATAGGAATAAAACGGATTAATTTAGTATTTGAGGACGAGAGCGAAGCGAGTCCAAAGACACGTCGCACAATAAATTTTGTACAAGGGTCTTACATTAAAAAAATTGTGTCTTACCTAAAAATCTTAGACAATAATCTAATTGAGTTGAAATTATTGATACAAGTGTATACAATGGTTTTTGTTAGATCATAAAAGTTTAGCAGCATCGGGCGTGGTCAGTGTTTGGATGGGTTACCGCGAGGTATGAAAGGAATGAATTAACTATCTGAAGACAAGTAAAGCGAGCCATGTTACTTGCACCGTCGCCACCTTCAGTTAGTCTGATTCAAATATCTAAAGCTAAATCATAGACTCACTCGTCTTCCTTCTATTTCTTCCACGGTAATAGTTATTTATGGCCATTAGGCTGAGAAGTGTGTCTTTATGTCACGGCAATTAGATTTACCGACGAGCGAAGCGAGTCGGGAAAAATTGCCAAGACATAAAGACATTCTCAGCCGGATGGCATACACTATTTTTTTTTGAGGTAGCACTTCATTAAATAAACTGCGCTATATACTTAATTGAAAAAAAAAAAAAACAAACGTCCAATTAACTCCATATTATCGTCGTCATTGAATTCATCCATAGCTTCACTCGTTTACTCAAAAATGTAAAAGCTTTACAAATAAACACACAAAAATTGTCAATTAGTTAGAACACCTTTTAAAAACGAAAAAAAAATAGTCTACGAACAAAAACAGAAACAAAATGAACGTTTTTAAAAAAATCTCATGAGGGTTTTACACAGATTGTTTTTTGAACACGCTACATTACAGTAATGGCGGCAATATATGAATTACTTTTACGTCTTAGGAGTTTTTTTTTACATTCATTATTGTCCTCGGAGGTGAAAAGTGTTAACAACCTCCTATAACAATAATGATTGGCTTCTCATCCTAAAAACGGTCCAATAAAGTGCTCAATTACGTACTACCTCAAAAAAACATATTTTATTTTACTTTTTAACTATACGTATTTCATTGTACCTGACCCTTTTAAACTAATTTTTACCCTTCAGTTACCTTATTTTATTTTGTTACCTTATTATTTTACTTTTGTATTTATTTTATTATTATTGTTACATCTTTTATTTGTTCTATTGTCACTTGTTAGTTAGGTATTGCACTGATGATGGCCTCTATCTAGGTTGAAAGTGCTTTGCCAACAAAGTTTTTATTTTGTAGAGAGACTTTTCATTTAATTATTTTTGTTGAACTCCATTCACGCTCACTCTCAAGATACAATAATATAGGTTATTGAAGTTCAATATATTATAACATAATATAATGCAATATAATAATATAAAATAAAAAGATGTAATGTAATATAATATATTATAATATATTATATAATAAAATGTATTAATGATGACATGATTAAATACTGCAGACAGTAATTTACTCGTTCAAAAATATAAAACGAACTGTCACAGGTGTTTTAAACTTTTATTGGTCATAAAATTGTCTTAATTCATTAAGAGAGTAAAAGCATTTTGACGTAGAAGTCTACAAGATGGGCGAATTACCTTAAGAATGCATGATTTTTTTGCTGAAGAGTCCATTTATTGATCAATATTTCGATTTATGCGATTAAGACGGATGTGTAACGCTGTGGCTTGTAAGTCAATGTAACTGGAATTTTTAAAGGAACGCATCAGTATTTTAAACGCTATTCATCAGTCAGTTAATTCAGGGGGATCACTAGTAGCTCAGTTGATTAGAGCAGTGATTCTCATCATGGGCGATATCACCCCCCTGGAAGTGATAAGTGATTCTATGGGGGCGATGCGACGTAAAAATACGGGCCTTCGGCCCGTAGCCGCTACGCGGCGTCGGCCCACCAGGCCGCTTCGCGGCCCGGGGGCCTCCCTGTGGCCGCTTCGCGGCCACATTGTTGTTGTTTTGTATGATGTGCTGTTTCATTATTGTTCTTGTTACATGGCAGTTTGCCATGTACCTAGCGAATTTTCACAGCCTCTCCACACAGGCCCGCTTCGCGGGCCTGAGAGGCTTTCTCCAAATTTGATTTTACTAATTAAGTTTTTTTTAATACTTTATTATTAATAGTATGCTATAATATTAAAACTAACAAACATTATAAACAAAAATATATTCATGATTTTTGTTTTTAAATAAAAATACCGTTTCCGTCACGTAGGATCATAGATAAACAATATTAAACATAGATGGCTCACTCAAAGATTTAAAAAAAAATATTTGAGGGATGCAGGAGGCTCAAGTAGTACAGTCTAGTGGTACAGCGTGAAACTGTCACATATTTTTATTTCTGACATTTTTTTATTTATTTTTATTCAACCAAACAACGAGCTGTTGAGGGTAATCAAGTCTTTCCATCCGCTTTTCAGCGCTAGAATGATGAGGAGTCTATGGATGAGTGATCCCAAGAAAGCTCTATAAGAATTTCGTATAAATTGGTAAAAAGTGAAAAAAAATTAATTTCTCACTCTTACTTCACCCATTCTGTCGTCCCCCTTGGATTTGAACCTCTAATGTCAGTTTCAATTTTTGTTTGTTTCCTTTACTAATCCGTTTTGCGCCAACCCGAGATATTATACTCAGATAGCAAATTTAAATGTTAAGTCTAAAAAACTAAGAATAATTATTGTTATTTTTTTTAAGAAAACGATGGTGCTGCTTCGCGTGATGAGGCCCCCCAAGTTTTATAAAACAAAAATACATCGCGAATACTACAGCATACCATAGATCTTTTGTTTACTTTTATTTTATTTTACTAAACGATTGGCAACTGTTTGTTTTAAAAAATACTACAGCCAATCTAGTAGAGAATAGAGCAAATATTTTTTACTACTAGCGCTATTCAAGACTCTAGTGATGAGGCCCCCAACTTAAATCATAAACACAAACTTGTCAATTGAGTGTTCCTACTACACTCGGGAGTGAACCATCTATCTTAGGATTGTCTGATTGAGCTGAAACCGGTCGCAATCGTTTTAGAATGACTTCGACCATATAAAGACTACTTCGAGGTTCTTCCGCTTTACGGGCCTGCTTTGCTCGGCGTGGTTTAGTGGAAGCCATTTTTGTCCTGTCTCTCTGGGACAGCAGGCTTACCAGGATGGAGCAAGAGGTAGAGGTCCATCTTTTATACTATGTCCCCATCCTCTAACACTACTAAACCCAACAGATATCGTACAAGTCTTTGACCTGGACTATACATATATACAAGATTATATATATATGTATACTGTTTGCGCCATTTGTGATGGTTCGATTGAGCTGAAATTGGTCTTAATCGATTCAGCTAGCCGTCTACCTAAATACTAGATACCTTGTTTTAAAGCCATTTTAAGTTTCAAAAAAAAATTTTTTTCATGACGTCATAACTTTGGTTGATGACGTCATATTGTTTTTATAAACAATAGGCCTCGTAACCTCCTCAACATCTCGCGATTTGCAAAGTTTCGTTTCAATTTGAGAACGCCTTCGAGAGTTATCGTTCGCCATACGAAAGGGTAGAAAACTCTTACATACATATATATATACATATATATATATATATATAAATATATATATATATATATACATATATATATAAACTTTTTTCGGACATATATTTTTGTTATCAGGAAGCCAATAGGAACCGATTCCACTCACTCCCACCCTCAACTTCCGTCATCCGAACAACCTCATAAGCGTCATTTCATTATGAAAATTCGCTAAACAATTTAGAAATTTAGGACAAAAAATTAAAAAATATCCTTTTTAAATTTAAAAAGAGGCCGATAATATAATTTCTCATGTGCATAATTGATGCCATCATTCTACAAACTATCATCCTTCTTCGACAAAAAGTAAAACATGACCATTTATGAAAAAAGCGTTGCATCAAAAATGCACTTTTTTATCATTGAAACGGAAAACTTTTCTTTGCTCGCTTCGCTTGTATTCTGGGTTGTTTATTATAGCTTATCATAAGCAATTTGTTAAATATTGAAAGAAAGGCTTTTTATGGTTACCCTGAAATTGCAATCGAGTAGTCCTTGTGAAAAATAATTGCTACAATACTGTAGAGTGAAGATAATTATTACTTTAATTTTTTTAACATTTAAAATTAATTTTGATTTTTAGGAAGTAGCAAAAATTAACTTTTAATACGCATGCAAAAAATATCCGATTCACACCGACGTGAAATACTGTTTTGTATGGAGGGGCTTTTATCTTTGTTTTTTATAAAATAAATTTTTTCATTGGCTCGGCATTTTTCATATAGCTAAATACAAGCAATATAAAAATTAGTTTACGTCATCTTCTAAATGGATTTTCGTAGTGTGTTATGTACAACAAAGCATATAAAATGTTTATCACCCCCCCCCCCCTTGATTAATAATAAGAGGGATGGAACATATAAGTATCTTTAAGGGGGCGGTGAGTGAAAATGAGTTTGAGAACAACAAAAGTTAGAGCGTCTGACCTCTTCAAAAGTATACCATTATAGTTCTTACCTTGCTAACTTACATCATGTTAAAAATCACTTAAAACATAAATCAAATAGGTGGAATCACGGATTCCAAATGTAATCCCCAACCTAGTATTTCCCCCAAATACTTATCGCAGTAGCTAAGAAAGACTAAAAGTCTACGACAAGCAGCTCGACTAAATGAGTTTTTATAGAGACAAGTAAAAAGGAAATATCAAGCTCTCAAGAGATGAAACTCCTCCAGCGAAGTAGATAAAACACCAGGCCAGATGAAGCCCCTAATTCAAGCTCAATTAAACTCGTATAAAAATCAATATGGAGTTCTCTCTAATTTGTCCCTCTGGTCTCTCTCTCTTTTAATATACCTTTAATTTGATAAACGTACAGATGGTTTTATTTTCATATTTTTTTGTTTTATCTTATGTTTTTTCCTATATCCGTTTCTAATCTACTATTTGTTGTTCATTTTTAAATTCGATATTTATACATAATTACTTTTAGAACTGGATTTTATTTAGTGGACATCAAATAAAATCTCTACAATCTTATAAAGGTAGATTTTTAACGCTGATTAAGGCGTTTCCCTCTTCTGCGGAAACGAGACAAGCATCTGTTTCATACCAGAAGATAGACCAGAATTGATCTCTTTTTTTTTTTTTTTTTTTTTATTTATTGAATAATACAACAACAATTGTGATTGTTACAAGTATTAGAGATAGCACAGTTTTAATGGCTTGGTGCGCTTGATTGAGAAACAATCCAGTGATTGCACTCAGGCGGGAGTTGGAAATAGATAATGTGAAAATTATATCACTATTGAAATGTAAGATAGAAATAAATAAAATGTTAAAATAAATGAGTAAATAAATGTAGTAGTAAGATAATTAGATAAATTTATGTTGATCTTATAGAGATAACTGGTCTCGAGGCCACTGCCTCCTCAGGCATCTCATAGGATTTTCAGGAAGGGTATTAGAGGATAGAGTTTTTACAAGAGGATTGGGATGATCGATTATGGAATCATGGAAGCGTTTATATCGGGATATAGAAAGATCTCGGACAAATGGAACATTAAGGTCGTTGTGGAGAGTAAGGTTTGATACATAGAAAGGAGCATTTGTAATGGTTCGAAGGATTTTAGATTGCAGGACTTGGAGACGATTGGAGTTAGAACGCTTGGTGCAACCCCACACTTCCAGACCATAGGCCCATGATGGTTTTAATATGACATTATAGATCCTAAGTTTGTTGCTCAATGTTAATTTGGACCTACGATCTAAAAGACGTGACAGGAACTTGAAACGTCGTGATACGTCAGTCCGTTTTGTTTTAGTGATGTTGCCAATTTAAACGTCTGTCAAGGTTAAGGCCCAGGTATCGGACACTGGAGGATTGAGGTATGTGAACTTGGTTAAGGGTGACTGGAGGACAAGTGTCTATACGAAGAGCGAAAGTGACATGAATACTTTTCTGTTCGTTTATCTTTATCCTCCATTTCCTCAACCAGGGTTCAAGAAGGGTAAGATGGTTCTGGGTATTGTCGGAAGCGGTTATATGGCTATTGTGGACAGATAGGATGGCCTTGTCATCTGCAAAGGTTCCAAGGATTGTGGACGGGTGTTCTGGAATATCATGAGTATAGAAGGAGTAAAGAATGGGACCTAGGATACTACCTTGCGGGACGCCAGCCCCTACAGGATAGATTAAGGAGAGTGAGTAGCCTAAACTAACTTGGAAGAATCTATCAGTGAGAAATGATTTGAGGACAAGATAATAGGTAAAAGGAAGGATTTTCTTGAGTTTCCAATCTAGTCCGATATGCCATACTCTATCAAAGGCTTGTGCCTCATCAAGAAATACCGCCGAACAATACTTTTTCGACTCAAGGCTGGAGGCAATGACATCGACTACCCGATGACATTGTTGGACAGTGGAATGCTGGGAGCGGAAACCAAATTGGTGGTTTGGAATTTTGTCTTTAAGGTAAGGAAGGAGTCGGCGAAGGAGGAGTTTTTCAAGGATTTTCCCCATGACAGGAAGAAGACTGATAGGTCGGTAGGACGAAGGGAGATGAGTTGGTTTGGAGGGTTTTGGAATCATGATAATAGTAGCAAATTTCCATTGGGTTGGGAAGTGGGTTGTTCGAAGGACAGCGTTGCATATGTAGGTAAGGAAAAGAATACCCTTCTTCGGAAGGCGCTTTAGGATTTCAGGTGTATTAGGTCATAGCCAGGAGATTTTCGGGATTTGAGGTGTTTAATTGTGTGCTGAATATCAGAGGGGTTAAAGGCTTTAGGTGGAGGAGACATTTGCAGGGGGATAAGAAGGTCGTTATTGATTTTATGTTCGTGGTCTTGGTCTAGGATATCGGGATGGGGAGAGAAAAGATTACTGAGATGCTGGGCAAAAACTTCAACTTTATCAGCTTCCGACTTCGCCCAAGTATCATCAGGTCTTTTTAAAGGAGAGGGAGTGAATTTGTGAGATAGGAGCCGTCGACTTGCATTCCATAGAGATCTGTCTCTGTCTGTCAGTTGTTCGGTGTAATTCTCGAATTTAGCGTCATTATGTTGTCTTATTAGTTTAGTTAGTGTCCTGCTAATTGTATTTAATATCCTTTTGTCTGAGGGGTATCTTGTCCTTTTCCACTGTGCTCTAGCTCGTCTTTTGTCGGTAATAAGAGTGCGTATTTCGTTAGGTAGTGTCGTCAGTTTGTAGGATCGCTTTGAGTCTAGGTCAATAGTTGAGTCCTATTGATGTCTGTATGGAGTGAGTAAGTAGTTGTACTGCATTATCTATATCTATTGCTGTTTTCAGTGGTAAAGTTAAGTCAAGTCTCTGATCAAGTAAGGTCTGAAAGTTGTCCCAGTTTATGCGTCCGTTTATTAGTTTTGGTTTTGGAGGTACCGTGGGAGGAGTAATATCTAGAGTAAGGAGAACTGGAGAGTGATCAGAGGATAATCGTTAAGGACTAAGGATGATGGGTGGAGATGCGTTATAGGAGATGAAACAAAATAGTCTAAAAGATCTGGTAGACGGTTCTGATCTGTAGGAAAGTACGTGTACTCATTAGGAGAATGGATTTGGAAATTTGAGGAGGAAATTACGTCATGTAGAACGATGCCTCGAGGATTACTAGCTCGACATCCAAACATTTGGTGCTTTGCATTATAATCCCCACCAGCGATGAATTTAGGACCCAAGGATTGGAATAAGGACAGGAAATCTTGATTGGAAACTCTCTGACTAGGAGGACAATAAACAGAGGATATAGTGTAATTAAAAGGAGAGAGATTAAGAGAAATAGATGTGCACTGAATAGCTTCCGAGCAGGTTGAAGGAATAGTATAGTGAGAAAGGGAATTACGTATTAGGATCGCACTACCCCCGTGTGCAGTGTCATCAGGGTGATCTGTTCTGTATGTTGTGTAATTAGCAATGTTGAAATGTGATCGTGTAGTGAAATGTGTCTCTGTGATGAGGGCAATGTCGATCCTTCTGTCCTGAAGTATAAGGTCTAGTTCCTGCCGGTGTCGGGTCGCACCGTTGGCGTTCCAAAGAAGGATGATAAGAGAACAGGACGTTGGAGGGGTCAAGGCGTCGCCCTGGCGGGAAGAGCTGAACTTAAAGCAGTTGTGAGACTTGTTAATGCTGTAAAAAGCGGTTCAAGCATTTGGCGGAGTTCAGTTAGAAAGGACTGAAAATAAAAAGAGAAATCAGTTCCGGTAGTTGGTGGAATATAAGCAGGTAGACGGGTCTTTTTGGGAGAGGAGTGCCCGAGGTGGCAGAGGCATAACTGTTTGCAGGCGGGATGAAAAATGGTGGAGGCTCTACAGCTGGTTGTTCTAGGCTTAGCGATGCTGCTTGTGCGTAGCTTTGATGAGGTCGAGTGACTGGAGTAGCAGGTACAAGCTGTGGCAGAGGTGTTTGGTTTACCGTTGGTGGTACTGTAAGCTGTGGTTGTTCTTCAGGTTTGCGCAACTTTTTCTGAAGCTCTCTGTGTACAGTACATCCTCGATAACTGGCAGGGTGGGTACCATTACACAAAGCACATTTAGGCTCTTGATCCACGGTTTTTGTACACTCTTGTGTAAAATGATTTTCTGCACACTTAACGCACCGTGGGCTCAAGTTGCAGTATTTTTTAGTATGACCTAGACTTTGACAGCGTGTACACTGTACCACTGATATGCGTTTGTAGGGCTCTTCTACCTTAACCTTGCAGTGGTAAATTGTGGAGACGTTAAAAATCTCTTTATTTGAGGGATTAGGTTCCAGGTCAACAAAAAATAAAGCAAGGGCTGCTTCACCCTTTTTAACGTTGACAATGTTCCTTACTTGAAAACCACGTTGTTCAAGTTCAGATTTGATGGCCTCTACAGGAGTAGAGGAGTGAAGGTGGCGAAGAACTACTCTATATGGTTTGTCTTCTTTAGGTTGATAAGTATGGAAGGACACATTATCAGCCCTAAAAGCGTGAACAAGGTCTCTATAACCTTCGGGGGTTTTACACTGAATTGCCACGTCACTGGTGCGGGCTTTGCACGTGAATTCATCGTTTCCGAGAACAGTTTTTAATTTTTCCACTAGATTAGAAAAATTAGTTACGCCATGTACGTAAATTGGTGGTGGTTTTGGATGTGATTGTCCTCCACTTTGCTGCTCGGTATCGAGATTGTCTTGATTTGCATTTGCTAACACTGCAAAACTATTTGGCGTTTCAAAAGTTGCTCCTTGATTATTTGAAACATCGCCTAGACCAGGAAGGCGGGAGTGTATTGCGGGTCTGTCAGGGGACGAGACTTCGCTTGGAGAGTTGTTCTGGGAAATTCCGCTAGATTGCATAGATGGCATTGAATTTCTTCGTTTTTCAGAAGATTCAATGTTAGGCTTCTTTATAGTTTTAGGGGGAGACGTAGTGGATCTACGCCGTTTCCCCTTTCTCGTCATCTGAAAGGTATTCAATATTTGTTTACCTTTAGATGGCTCGGGTTTTCCCCGGGTGATAAGGTGAACTCTTGGCGCACTTCTATTAAACAGCTTTCTTTTTTGTTAAAAACCGGTAGATCTTAAATGAATAAAATAAAACGAAATAAACTTCTAAATTATACTAAACTTCACACAATAAAAAGAATAAATTATAAGAAACCATCCGGTATGAAATAAAAACTAAAACTTTAAAGGAAGTGTGTTTAAAAACGTAAATAGCGAGAGCCGATGTCAACGTGTTTAACACAGGCGCGCGAATCTGTGAATTGATCTCAGTGTGTTTTTTTAGGTAGACACCACTGGTCGTGTTAACTAGCAGTTAGTATTTAACTATCCGCAACTAACCGCGGGAGATAGGGGACCACTATGTAGCAGGGCCAGATCACGTTCATGAGAACCTGGCCAACCTCAAAATATAAGCACAATAAAAATTGTGCTTTATTGTGCTTTAATTGTGTGATTATTGAGATTCCAAATCTCAATAATCATCGAGTAAAAAATATAACAGTCTCCTAAATTGACAACATAAAATATAGAATTTATAAAAAAATATTGTAGACAAAAGGGCCAACTAGAAAATGAGACAAGCAAAATGCAATGCTACATCTGGCAACTGTTTCATCATTCAACATTCGACATCATTGATGGCTCGACATAATGTCATGTCCCACTCTGTTTCGTTACGTCTAACTCATCAGAGCGCCGACAGAGCCTGAACTCACTCTGACTTTCAATTAAAATTTTATACCAATTAATAATATACCAGAGACGAGCGTTGCTGTCTTACAGCCATCATGCTTGGCAAGCAAAAGCATATATCATTTGAAACTACCGAGTTTTGCAAAACATGAATAGTTGACACAATTTAATTGAAAAGATCAGAGTGAGTTCAGGCTCTGTCGGCGCCCTTATGAGTTAGACATAACGTAACAGAGTGGGACATGACATTATGTCGAGCTATCAATGATGACGAATGTCGAATGTTGGAAGAGTTACCAGATGTAGCATTGCATTTTGCTTGTTAATTTTTGTAGGCGTATTTCGCACAATTATAACGTGTCAACTATTCATGTTTTGCAAAAATCCGTAGTATCAAATGATATTAAAATATTGTATCGAAATAAAAGTAAAACCAACTTCGCCGCTAAATTAAACATTTCGAAATTAGAATTCCTTAGCAAAATGATTGCAGAAGGATGACGACCTAATAGGTCTGTAAATTTTCTTTTTCATACAAATTGCTCACGGTATGTAATTCTATACAACTGCTCTAAAAATAACACTGTTACTTTTAATTTGTTTAACTTTTACTTTTAACACTGTTTACTTAATGTTAACATAGCTAACATTTAACATAACACATAGCTGACAATAAAATACTATTTAGTTTTAGGGTCTTGTAAAAGATACTTTGCACATTTTTGGCTCTAATATTTGTAATGCCACCCACTTAAGCGACTTTTTTCATTACAGCTAAAACTTGGATTTGCCACTTTGCCAAAAGATAAATCTAATAAGATTGAAATATATTAAGTACGCAGATTTATAGAATTTTTAAACAGATAGGTTTGTTGGTATTTCGGCTGTTATCTTTTAAATGTATGTTGTTTTTAAAATTTATGAGACTTAGGAGTAGGGTAGGTTGTAATTCTTTTTTTCGTAGTTCTATTATACCACACAACCCCCCCCCCCCTCCCCCCTCCGGATCTCTCCGTTTCCACTCAAGCCTGGACTGAGTTTACTCATTTCAACGTGATAAACAGCCTCTGATTAATGATAGTAACCTTAACCTTTCTAGTTTCTTGTTTGTTTTTTAACAAATTTTATGTCTTTGTAAGTCACGAGGAGGCTAAGATGCATGCAACAACATCGAAATCCTTAAAAAACTAACATAATATATGTATTATTCATACTATTTAATCCTTACACGAGTAAAGAGTAGACTCGTGTCGCGCATAAGCCTTGAGCTTATGCGACTGAAATAGTCAATATTTATTTATTTATAATTTGTAATTTAATCATTAAAAACAGGTAATTAGATATAAATAAACGATTTATTTATTATAGTGTCTATAGATATTTTTTAGACGTTTAAATCAGTAAATGAGTCATAATTTAAAATTATTTCCCTTCTTTTAGCTTCTTTTTAAAATATTCCTTTATTAAATAAATACATACAAAATAATAGTAAAATTTGTATGTTTCCTCATTTATACTGTAGGTGGAACAGTTTTGTATTTGTAAAAAAAACAAAATCGGGAAGTCACCTGAATTATTTGTTTCAGGTGTTTTAAGGCCTCCCGAGTGGTTTTCACAAAGTTGTCTGTCTGAATGTGAGAGAGTGCGTGTCTGTAATCATAGTATTTCCCAGTTTATTTGTGCTACATAGTTGAAACTTTGTACAAAATTAGTCTATCAGGAACAACTAAAGTGTAGTCGTTCTATCCGGAACAACTAAAAGTGTAGTCGTTCTATCCGGAACAACTAAAGTGTAGTCGTTCTATCCGGAACAACTAAAGTGTAGTCGTTCTATCCGGAACAACTAAAGTGTAGTCGTTCTATCCGGAACAACTAAAGTGTAGTCGATCCAACTAAAGTGTAGTCGTTCTATCCGGAACAACTAAAGTGTAGTCGTTCTATAAAGTGTAGGGTCTTCTATCCGGAACACGTTAGTAAAGTGTAGTCGTTCTATCTGGAACAACTAAAGTGTAGTCGTTCTATCCGGAACAACTAAAGTGTAGTCGTTCTAAACAACTAAAGTGTAGTCGTAACTAAAGTGTAGTCGTTCTATCTGGAACAACTAAAGTGTAGTCGTTCTATCTGGAACAACTAAAGTGTAGGCGTTCTATCCGGAACAACTAAAGTGTAGTCGTTCTATCCGGAACCGGAACAACTAAAGTGTAGGCGTTCTATCCGGAACAACTAAAGTGTAGTCGTTCTATCCGGAACAACTAAGTGTAGTCGTTCTATCGGGAAATAATTTATTTTTATTACGTCACTAACCGCAATAATGACTCAGCTAAAATTTTGAAAAATTATGAAATGCGAAAAAAAGTTGCTATCAATTCGATATTTACCATACATATAGCGATGTATAAGACTGATATATTTGCTAAGTTTTATCTCATTATCAGCATTATTTCAATTTTTATCGAATGACTTCTACACGTTTTTTAAATGTTGTAAAAATCAAACAGTAATCAAATATGATATGAAACGTATAGGTGTGTATACCTTTAAGCATAGAGATATATACTAGAGGGGGCATAGCCTATCTCAATACATTTGGAGGCTTGAAACATAGGGCTCTCAGGCATAGAGATATATACTAGAGGGGGCATAGCCTATCTTAATACATTGAGAGGCCTGAAACATTTTTAGTGGGGCTCTCAGGGGCTCTGTGTAACCTCATTGAAACCTCCTCCAAGAGGGAGTTAAGGTTATAATTAATCAATTGTTTTTAGCTTGCCGCAGATTGTTTGTGTTGTGATTTGTATTTTAAACATTCTACTATATAATTTACTGTTTTTTTGTTCTGTTTTTTTGATGAAAATGATAATCGAATGTGGTCAGGTTACTTTTTCGATGTTTCAAAATTCAACCAATAGGGCCTCTCTATTAATATATCTCTACGGCGGATCCGATGTGGTGACGAAAAGTTCCGAGGTTCCCCGTACCCAAATATTACGATTGTTTTGTTTTAATTAATTCCAACACGCACAAAGAAACATAATTAATTAATAATACATATCATTCACACACAATTTTAAATTTCACACAAAAACACGAGAACAAAATCTCATTAAGTTTTATATCTCCCCTACGTTTGAGTGGTTTATAATTAATAAATTGAAGCTTTTATCTTTTTTATCAGACTCGAGTATCAAAAGACTCGTCTAATTCAACCGTCGTGTAAAAAGAGTCTAAGGAACGTTTTCTCTTATACTTATTTTAATTATAATTTCAGAAATAAGCAATATGGGCCGAGATCGTCTAAAAATCACGATTTCTGTAACATTCCAGGATTTTCAGGGGGCCTAAGTGACTTAACTAAATGTGACAGGAAATTTTAATGATATTGAATTGTTTTATATGGTTTATGCGGACTATAGTTAATCTTTACTTCGTTACCTACTAAGGGAGCAGTACTAACGGTACTAATAGATGGCATCGGTAATACACCTGAATCATCCGTTTCAGGTGTTTTAAAGAACTCTTAAGTAGTTTTAACAAGTCACCTGTTATCATCGTAACTCTTGGTATATTTATGCTATAGAGTTGGTAATAGATATTTATGCAACAAGGGATCAAAGTAAGTTTTACAGCTTAAGTTAAAGTTTCAAAAGACTAGGGTGATAAACTGGTTAGCTCCCGAGGCTTGCCGAGGGAGTTAACTAACATTTTGGCTCCCGAGGCTTGACGAGGGAGATAATAGAGAGCTGAAAACTTTCATCCCTTGTTGCATATTAAATTTTATCTACGACTAAAGAACTAATACTAACAACTATTAATATATTCTTCAGCTTCTTAATTGTTATTGTGTTAGTTTAGTTTATTCTTACCATGTCAATTACTCTGATGAAGAGAGAATAAAGCCACTATCTTCACATTATTTTATTGTAAGCTGTCGATAGAATAATGTGTAATACTATATTTGTAATTTAAACATTAGCGTGTGTATATTGTATATTCTACCCGTAGTACCAACATAACACCGAAAAAAAAAACCTAAAAAATTCCTAAAATTTCCAAAAATTTTACTAAAAAATTCTGTCAAGTTGGCAACACTTTCACTTTTCCTCCCTAGGGAGTAAAAGTACATTTACAGTGTGAGATAAGACTGTAAGTAGAACTTACAATACAAGGAGTAGATAAAAATATTAATCTTTAGGTCTAGTTGCAAAATAATTTCTTATGACGTCACTAACCGGTTATAATGGGCTAAGCGCTCTGTACTTCTAACTCCCCAATACATAGCTAACTGTGTTACAGATAGCCTTGTATAGCTCTAGTAACAGTGTACCAAGCTACTCAACTCTCATTATCTTTATCTATCTCACCTGCTACTAATGTAACCAAACTCATTCACCAACCAAGTTCCTCTAGTCCTACCAAATACAAACTAAGCTCTGTTCAGTTCAGTAACACCCTGATATAGAGCAGCATCATTGACGTATAACTTTGGATTAAAAGCCAAAGTTTTGGAGATCACTACAAGGAGCCTCCCAGAACCGGACCCAGCATTTCTAGTAACTTATATTCATCGTGAGACTACACAAATTAGTCTTAAATTCGAGTCTACTTTACTGTCTCAGTGTTCTATACAAAGGACCAGTATCTTTCCGATCCTCTACTGGACCGGTAGAGGATCGGAAAGATAGTGGTAAGATACTAAGAGTGACCGTCTAGTGATGTTGAGAAATATGTATTAAGTCAGATTTACATTTTGGCCGTCTTTGGCTTGTGTAAAGACTAAGGTCCGTATTCAAAGACATCTTTTAGGTATTCCTTATTCCTATCCTTATTCCTTAAGGAGAATGTTAGGAAAATGTTAGAAAAATGTTAGGAAAATGTTAGGAAAATGTTAGGAAAATCTCAGGAAGATGTCTTTGAATACGGGTCTTAGTCTTTACACAAGCTGAAGACGACCAAAATGTAAATCTGACTTAATACATATTTCTCAACATCACATTTGGATAACACCTAGGAGAAAACTAGGAGAAACCTAAGCTGAATTGGCCGACCATGAATTCACGTACTCCCTACATCGTGGCTCTGCTGAGTTAGTGCCGTACTGATTTTCATGGTTTCCCCTCAATTGGAAATGTAGGCCCGTATTCAAAGACATCTTCCCAACATTTTCCTAACATTCTCCTTAAAGAACAAGGAGAATGTTAGGAAAATGTTAGGAAAAAGTTAGGAAAATGTCTTTTAATACGGGCCGTAGTCTTATCCTATAAATATTAATCAATATTCGTACAATTCTTGAACGCTTTAGTCGGTGTGTGTGTTTGTCATCTGTTATCATAGAACCTCTTAGTCATATCAATATTTAGGTCTTGTGCTATTCGGAAAATAAATGTATTAATGCGAAATTCGCTAATATAGTGCTACACAAGACCAAAAAATGTACTAAGTTTCATCCTACATGCTTTAGTTCAATTTATATAAAATGGTGAGTATATGTTTCTTTTTTTTAAATAGTTACAAATCAGAAAAATTACCCATTAAGTTGAAATTTTGCATGAATGTATTTCTTTTTATAATAAACATGTATAAATAGTTATTTATGCCATAAGGCTGAGAAGTGTGTCTTTATGCCACGGCAATTAGACTTACCGACGAGCGAAGCGAGTCGGGAAAAACTGCCAAGACATAAAAACATTCTCAGCCGGATGGCATACACTATTTTTTTGTAGGTAGCACTCATTAAATAAACTGCGCTATATACTTAATTGAAAAAAAAAACGAAAAAAAAATAGTCTACGAACAAAAACAGAAACAAAATGAACGTTTTTAAAGAAACCTCATGAAGGTTTTACACAGATTGTTTTTTTGAACACGCTACATTACAGTACAATATGTGAATTACTTTTACGTCCTAGGAGTTTTTTATACATTCATTATTGTCCTCGGAGGAGAAAAGTACTAAATAATCTCCAATAACAATAATGATTGGCTTCTCATCCTAAAAACGGTCCAATAAAGTGCTCAATTACGTACTACCTCAAAAAAAATGTTTTTTCTTTAATACGGCTAATATATTTAATGGGTTTTGTATCAATATTGTTTAGAAACAAACTCGAGCGTAGTCAATCGGAGAGGTGGTCGTTAGGATTAAAACTGATATTTACTATTTATGGATAAGCAAAGCGAGAGCGAAGATGCACTAAAATGTTAATTAGCCGTTTGTTACATTCTGAGGACGAGCGAAGCAAATCCGAAGTGATGCGAGGACGAGCAAAGTAAATTCGATACAGGGAAGAAAAGTTTCTGGGGTACCTTTAAACTTTTCTTCCCTATATCGCATTTACTTTGATAATGAAAGTAAGGAAAACAACATGATTATTGTTTTTCTGTTCTAACATATAAGAACTGTAACCCTAATAATAGTTCAGAAGTAAAGTAGAATACTGTAGACAATTTTCGTTCACTAAATATATCTAAACATAGATTATTCAAAAGGAAAATACAAAAGACTGATTGTATACTCAATAATTAAAGCATCAGATATGCTTAAACTCTATCTCGTTATATTTCGTACTTTATATTTAAATTTATTCATAGACATATATATGTCTATTAATAAACCAATATTGAAGTTATGACACAAGATATTGTTGTGAACATTTTAAACTCTTTTTAGTTGTCTTGAGAGTAATAAATAAAAAATTTATAATAATATATTAATATTATACATATGTTGCAAGGCAAAATTGTATTTTTACTTGGGACTCTTTTTTGTTTAAAACAATTGCGAATAGAGCGTCTCAGAGACAAGAGAATGCTTAAATAATTGAAAATAAGAAAGTCAAATATACCTTGAACAAATAAGGGTATTAATATTTAGTGTACAGATGTAACATACAAGCAACATGGAATAAGAAGAGGTGAAAATACAACCTGCTTTCTTATTATTTATTTTTTACATTACCTGCACAGTTAATGTAAAATATTATCTCGGAACGGGTATCTCGGAACTTTTACTAATTACATCGGATTTGCTACACTCATCCTTCGTGCTTCGAATTCGCTACACTCATCCTCCGTGCTTCGAATTCGCTACACTCATCCTCCGTGCTTCGGATTCGCTACACTCATCCTCCGTGCTTCGGATTCACTACACTCATCCTCCGTGCTTCGGATTCGCTACACTCATCCTCCGTGCTTCGAATTCGCTAAACTTATCCTCAGTGCTTCGAATTCGCTAAACTTATCCTCAGTGCTTCGGATTCACTACACTCATCCTCCGTGCTTCGGATTCGCTACCCTCATCCTCAGTGCTTCGAACTCGCTTCGCTCGTCCTCAGAAATACAAGCTACAATTATTGTGAAACGTCGTGTCCCAGGTTTTTTCATCGTCGTTCTTACCAAATTAAGCTAAAAATACAAGTCGGTGTGTTTTCACTGTCTCTGGGTCAAAACAAGATTAGACATTTTCATTTAATTGTAATATTAAGAAAATACAACAGTGTTGTCAAAAACAATAAAAAGTTAAATTAATTACAAAACAGGATGATTGTGGTGAATCTTAGGTTTTGGATTTTTAGTCTGAACACAATACTTTACCTTGTTTACGCATAAATATACGTGCTTTACTATGAGGAAAAGCAAATAACGTTGTTTCAAAACTCCACGTAGCAGATCGTGCAAACAAAAACAATTTAATAGAGAAATTATCAAAATGGAAAAAACAATTCCAACATAACATAATATTGCAACAAAGTATACATAATATTGTTACAAAGTAACTGTGTTTACTACTATAATAACAAATATTAATTAACTTTTGCTCTATAAACTTTTTTACTTCTCCTCATTTACACCATAGAGATATAGGAAAAGTATCGTCTTTGTAAAAAATCCTGTAACCAGTATGTAACCGGAATTATCCATTTCAGGTGGGACCAAAGCGGTAGGATGAGCGTAACGAATCCAATGTGAGGAAAATTACCGAGGTACCCCGTACCCGATTTTGTAAAACATTTCTATTGTTTTTTTTTACTTTATTTATTTACTTTTTATGTTTACTTTGTTTGCGAGAGAGCCTTGTTATATTATTATTATAATACAAGTTAAATGCAACGATGGTAGTTTTACATGGTAATGTGAAAACTGATGTCATTCATATTGGGATAAGGGAATATTACCAGAGAAAAGTACAGTAGCAAATGAAAATTTTTATTTAGAGCAAAAAAATGATATCAATGTAATAAAAACATTTACTAACTACATTGCTCTATACATCAAAACTAAAGGTTAAAGTAGTATTATTCTCTTAACAGAATGTGAAATATTGTACTTTTAATTCCTATAAAACAAACAGAACGGTCTCTCCAGTTTGTTCGGCTTGAATCTTAATTAATACGTAGGAAAATTGCTTTAAAAATAGTATGTATGCAAAATGGTTGAAAGATGTTGGTAATTAATCTTTAACTCCCTTTGTTTCATTAAAAAACTGCTAGATACTTGCTGTTGTATATCTCTAGATTAGTTTCAGCTTAACGCCATCATTAGCAGGCGGAGCAATTCTCAGTTATATCAGTCAATAACTTTATAACCCTAGACTTTAAAAAATCAAGACCCATCGTCGTGTCATAGAGAGTAGTAATTATTCACTGATATAATTTTAGTAGATGAGAACTAGAGTGCTGCCCTGCCAGCTTATAATGGCGTAAAGCAGAAACCAGTCTAGGGATATTCATATTCAACACCAAGTATCGACGGTATCTGATTCTTCCATTGCTTATTTATATTCGGTAAATATATCCTCCTTAATAAACTTTAACGTTCTGCCATCTTACAAAATCCATTTTGTAATACCGGTAAATAAAATTGATTTCGATAATGCTGTTAGTAAAAGTCTAAATGAAGCTGTCCGTATCTGTATAAACAAAGTCAAATTCGCTCTATTAAAATAATATGTGAATTATCTTACAGAACTTCAAATTTCAAATGAAAGAACAAAGGAAAAGTTTTTTAATTATAAATACGTCTTGTTTAAAGAAGGTTTATGGCTTGCCGTTTTATACACATGTTTCAAAAACTTAACTTTATGAAATGTCGTATCATACATATGTTTCTTATTGTTTTGCCTTACTCTAAAGTTTTGCGAATTTGCAGAAAGAAAAACTTTCTGATGATTTCAGTTTCTCTGATTTTAAATAAGGTATGTTTAAAGGTCTACTGAACAAAGTATTAGTCTAAACCTTTAAAAGTTTCAATGGTTTAGATAGTGTCTTGCATATAGCAGTGCATAATACCCTAGCATTGAGCAGTCTAGATCATCTAAATCTTTAGTAATATGAGTGACAAAGATAATTGAAATCTTGTGTTCAATTAATTAAGAAAACAAGATTGTTTTTAAAATACATATAGATAATGTTATGACTGAGAACATAACATTCGGGACTGAGTTTCCGATTCGGGCGAATTCCTAGAGGGATCTTGCTTCATTAATCCATTTCTTTCTAAACAAAAACCCTTTAGTTTCACTACTTATCTTATAAAACTTCTACATTTTAAATAATTAATACAAAAAGGCTTATAGTTATAAATCTAAAATAAAAAGAGCTTATCAGTTATTAGTGGCTATATATATTTCACTGGCCATCTTTGAGCCTTTGAACATAAGTTCAAAGGCAACATTTAAGTTGCCTTTTACATTTAAGTTCTTAAAAATACATGTCACAACCAACTGCATGTAGAACCCAAACATTGTATAAAATTTAAAAAAGGATAACAAAGTAACAAGCCTAGACTTGGCCTTTTATTCTTTATTTTTATTCTTTTGGCCTTTTATTTTTTCACGTTTATTTTATTCTTTTTTTGCCTTTTTATTAAATGTTGTGTTTTGGATTTACTTGATTGAGGTATGTCTTTTTAAGACCATAAAGTATGTTTATAAGCCAAATGTATAATATTTTTATTACTGCCATAGCATACTTCAGCAACAGAGTTGGCTGAAGTATCTATAGATGGTATTAACCTTTATGTATGGTTCACAAACATGCGAAGATTCATTGTATAATCAGCATTAGTTGCGGTTTTATTATTTGACATGTATATATGTCAATCAAACTATTATGTCATTGTAAACAAATCTGGTATTTTGACTAATACATTTGAGAATTCGCTTATATCGTGGCAGTGTGCCACATGTATAAACCAGTAATATGACCAACTGATAAAGTACATCAAACATGTGGCCGCGAAGCAGACATAGGGGGGCACGGGAGCCGCTTCGATGATGCCGCGTAGTGACAGCTAGTTACTATATTTTATTTATTCTTGAATTCTTAAAGTAATATTAGAATAACCTTCATCGGTTTTAAGAGGTATGCAGTTGATATTGCAACAGGTGTTATTCAATAATATATTTTCGTTCTAAATATAGCGAGAATTCTTATCACGAAATTCGCTAAAATAATGCAGTGAGGAAATTTGATATAATATATTGTTGATGCATGGATCGGAAAATTTTAAGGGCCACATGCTGGAAATATTTTCAACGAGAGAAAGCAATGTTTTTAGTTTATTGGATATAAAAATCACTGAAAATACGCTATATCTATTTTTACTTTCCTTCGCCTACTTACGTCGGAATATATAATATGTATATATTATAATATATATATATGTATATATTATATTATGTGTATATTTACATAAGAACACAAATCCAGAGTCGTTTTTATAAATAGAATCCGAGTATATTATTCAATATTGGCTTAGGATCGGCGAACGATCTCTTCTGATTAAAATGTTAAAAATGTAATTCAAGGATATAAATACCTTTAAATAAATTGAGCTGCGGAGTCAATCCTTAATAATTCACTTTTAAATACTCTTAAATTTAATCATCTTAAATTATTAACTTTTAAATATTGATAGAGCCAGCTTTCGATTTTAACCAACCCAAATCTTCGTACAAAAATTAGTCTACACAATATAATTGTGCGAGAGACACCAAGAAATTAACAAGCAAAATGCAATGCTACATTTGGGAACTGTTCCATCATTCGACAATTCGTCATACTTGATGGCTCGACATAATGTCATGTCCCACTCTGTTTCGTTACGTCTTAACTCATCAGGGCGCCGACAGAGCCTGAATGTTTTGATGACGTTATTAACCCGCAATCATGACTTTCGAAAATTCACAAATCGCATAAATATATATATATATATTATAATATATATATATATATATTATATATATATATATATATATATATATATATATTTAATTATCTAAGCAGTAGCGTGAAAATTTGTTATTTTATTTTTTTGGAATGTTTTAAAGAAAACGACCTAAATAGTAGCATAGGCTGAGCGTTAAATGAGTGCTAATAATGTCGTGCTGTGTAGTATTTCTTTGATAAATTCGAACAAATTAATTTAAGTTAATAACTGTAAATAAATACAAAAACGTTACGGCAAAAGTCAAAATATTTTAATTTTCATTAAAATGATCTCAAAGACTGAGAATAAAATCTCTTTAGGATTTATAAAGATAAGCTAAATAGAAAGTTTCTTGTCTTGAGAAGCTTTAAATACATTATTAAGGAAAATAGGATTTAAGAATTTTCACTCCTAACTTGAAAACGCCTCATCCTTACGAGCTCCTGCTAATTATTTCAACTGACAGCTTTTATTTTTTGTTTTCCTTTATCCTTAATTATACGCATCTAACATATTTTTAAAGGGTTTTCTCAAATGAAATACCGTTTAATAGCATGAACTACCGAGGACCGGTAGGTCAGTGGTAGAGCGCACGTTTTAGTACCTATAGGTGGAGGGTTTAAATCCAGCAGGTGGAGGGCCTTATATAAGATTATCCCTTGTAGAATTCTCTCAGGAGGTCTTGAATTTAAGTTTGGCCAATCAATTTTAAGTTTTGCTATTACGCAAATGCCGGGTTGGATTTCGTCTGAGACAAGTCTGGATTCACATTTCCATTGTCTCCAGCTCATGTAACAACAAAATCTGCGAGCCGCCCGTGGAGGATACAACATTCTGACACGGTATTCCAAATGTCGGGCGAGTTTCCGTACTTAACAATCCATTTCATACTTATAGATCTTGTTTATGCTTTATAACTTGAGCAGTTACTCAATTATCAAGCACTACTCAATATTTTTTTGTAATCATTTTAATTTATATCAATATTCAATTTTTGACCGAGGTGAGCGACCCCAAAAAGCATATGACTTGAACTAGGGAGCGGACGCTAGGTATGACATAGCGGCCGCTCGTACTCATTATATCTGTATTTTTCAAAGGGAACAACATAATTATACTGTTGGTTATACAAAGCTATGCTTCTAAAATTGGCAGCGCACAGTTGGTAAATGAACACAAACTTAGGCGTTGCTACCGGCGTCTCTTCCTCTCGGGCTATACCGGACTGGACAGAACAGTAAGTATAACAAGTATCCAGTGAGACTAAAAGAACTGGTGAGATTGGTAAACTAGTATTCCAGTTAGTTCACTAAGTTTCGTTTTTATACGAAAAGTATATCCATAATTTTTGTTGGATTATAAAAGATAAGCTACATCGAGCGTTTTCAGTGCCTGGATGGATGTCCGCTTGGAATAAAACGGACGTATTAACTATCTGAGGACGAGCATAGCGAGTCCGAAGACGTGTTGCTGCATAAATTAAACGATTTGTATATTCTGAGTGCGAGCGAAGCGAGTCCGAAGTAAGGAGGATGAGCGTAGCGAATCCGATGTGATGAGAAATAGTTCCAAGGTACCCTGTACCCTACTTTCGCAAATAACCATATTTCCCTCTTTTGGTTGTACGAAATACCCTTCGACTTTTTTTTATTTTTAAACTTCTGGATATCGCATTGCCAAGGAGATAATACTACTATAATTTATCTTTATATAAGTAGGCCCCCTAAAAATGTCAGTTAATGATTTTTTTAAAATTTAAATTGATAATTACAACTACGATTATTTCGTTAAAGCAATTAAGTGATGTGAAGAGCTCTGACATGTAATATGACGATACAAGGAGTCTGCTCAGTGGCAGACTCAAACTAAACGTTTATCACTGATGAGAAGAAAATATTCTGAGCTAACTCACAATATATTATAAATAAAATAATTATTATTTCTCCTTGAGTTGTAATTATGACGTACATATTCTTTTTCATAATTAATTATTTTGATTATGAAAAAGAATATGTATGTTATAATTACAACACAAGGAAAAATGCTCAAAACATGTTGGCTATACCAACTTATAGCACTACTAAGAGGCAAAACTCTTTTTTTTTGTTTGGCACCAAAATTATTCTATCAGCTTCCTCCCAATATTAGAAAGTTCCAAGATAAAAAAACAATTTAAAAATAATCTTGAGAAAGTTATAAAAGATATAGTTTGGGTTAATTAAAAGTACTTTTAAAATAATTAACTGATTATTTCCTCCTCCAAAACTTCTTATGTTACTCAACTAATATAAATTTAATTTTATTTAATTCTATATATTTTGATATAGTTTAGAAATGAATTCTTATTTAATAGTAGTGTGAGCATTAAATGAACAAAGAGCTAAAATGTCTTTTCTAAAGGCTGGGCCCTCACTCTAGTGGTCATCCACTACCGAGGGTCCACACATATGAATAGCAACCTTAAAAAATTATTTATAAGATATTGTGGGCATTTTGATATTATATTATATTATTATAATGAAATGTTTTAAAATCTGAAATAGTTAAACACCTTTTATTTGAAGGTTACAACAGTCAATTCAATGGAATCATTATTAACTGTCTGTTAAACTCTAATTTGTTTAAAATATAAAGTCTGCAGTCCATTAGACTTATTTTACATTATATTAAAAAACTTGACAAAAAGCAACAAAAAGGCAATATAAACTTTTTAATTGCTGCCACTTGCTGTTTAGAATATTTTTTTTTAAACATATTTCCATAATTGTCAGAGAAATTTCAAAAACTCTTTTTGCACTCCGTTGACTAAAACGTGTAGGATTTTTCTCATTACGTTCTTTATATAAATAAAAAATAGTAAATCCTTATAAATAAAGTTGACAGCAAACTAGTATGTTCTATTTAAATTGTATCCAACATTTTACTTTTTCCGGTTTACACTGTAGGTAGAAAGAAAGCAAGCGTGGATACGTAAATAAGGTAGCTCCTATCTAAAGTATGCGATTTTTTGGACTAGAGTATCCTTGAAGATTTAGGTCTTCCGTTGGTGACCTCGTCAATGTAGATGAAAAACCCCACGTTTCGCTTCCACTGTGGGAGGCATCTTCAGGGATAGAAATACGGTCCAGTATGACGTAATCCACTGGAAGGTCGCGTAGGGGTGTCCTGTCTGGTTGATGAACTGGCTAATGGGGGATTTCCGCGGGATGACGTAATCTGTTGCTGGGTGCTGCGTGACGTAGTTGAGGGCTGAGATTGGCTAAGGGAATTATCTGAAACACGTAGTGAAGAAATAAGCGGTGTCCAAGTGTTGGAAATCTTCAACACCGTGTCCCTGTTGATGTTATTCCTATGCTTAGCAATCTATAGCTTCCCTGACGAGCCTGTCTCGATATCGAGAAACATTTGCTAATACCTCGGTTTTCTCAATATTAATAAGATGACCAGTATCTCGAGAATGTTCTGCGATCGCAGAACATTCAGGAGATACACTCCTACGCGACCTTCAAGTTATTTACGTCATACTGGACCGTCGAACCCTTCTCATGGCTATAATCTTCGTCGAAGAAAAGGTCAGAGACAGGTATAAATAGGGCCTCCTTCGTCTCCATCTTCTGTTCAGTTTTGTAGAGCATTGTTTTTCTATCCATGATGCCCTACACCCCTGAAGATGCCTCCCACAGTGGAAGCGAAACGTCGGATTCTTCATCTACATTGACGTGGTCACCACCAGAAGACCTAAATCTTCATGACAATAACCGCGGAAGCCTACGCAGTTTATTAGAGTATCCTTAATTAGCCGCAAGGCCCTAAAAAGATCGTTTAATACATTTAAATTAGATTTATTATTTTTATTTAATTATTAAAATGTTTTTTTTTTTAAACCATGAGGCACAAAAATTAAAAATAAATACACGTAAAAGAACGTTTAATTAAAAATATCTCTTTAGGGTGAACATAAATTAACTACTTTTTTAAGGCAATCAAAAATATAATGACCGCTAGGGAAAATTTAATTTATTTTTTCCTCTTTATGTTATTTTTATATATATTATGTTATTTATACTCTATTCATTTCATTACATTATTCATTTCGTATTTCTCAAGATATTTTAAAACGTTATCTTATTTAACAACTACGGCGAATAAAAATATTATTCTCTGTACCTTTGAAACTAATTCCTTACTTTTATAAAAGCTATAAAAAAATTATATTTTCTTTGACCCAGAAAATAAAAATACATTTTTCTCTGAAGTTTTATTTATTTATTTATATTATGATGATTCATCATAATTCCATCATGTTCGATTTAACGTTTATATTGATAGAATTTTCATGGCAGGATGTACTTTTAAAAAGTACCTGTAAAGGGAAAATGATTTTGAAGGCACTGATTTTATTATGATTTTCTTTCTATAACTATAATCTTATTATAACTGTCTTGTACAGGCAGTCCACCAGACGCCTTGTCACTCCGCGGCGTCGGCATTGGGGGCCGCTTCGCGCTTCCCACGCCGCTCTGTTGCCGCTTCGCGGCCTTATGGTTGTTGTACTTTATCAGTTCGTCATATTACTGGTTTATATATTGTGGCACACTCAACTTAATTTTTTAGTTATTTAACAAAACAGTTTTATTAGATTTATTTTAACAGTGCTAATTTTCTTTATTTTTTAATGTTAATTATTAAATCAATCAATTAGATTTTTAATCTCTTTAATAATGTTTTTGTTAAAAGAATCATTTTTTTCATTTATTAATTTTGTTTTCTAAACTCTCTACAATTAAAATCTTCTAAACAGAAATAAGACTAATTTAAGTAATTAATTCATTTAGTTACATTTGTTTTGCTATGAGTATTATTGTCTCTTTTGCATTCAATTAACTGTTTAAAGAACTGTCGGTTCTTTGGAGCCTACGAAATATCAGGTTGTCCTTAATAATCCAAAACCCAAAATCATAATAGGTTTAAGCAACTTTTAGCTGACTCTTAATAGTAACAGATATTTAATACTATCCTAAATCATTTTGCATTCATTTCAATTGAGCACGTTTATTCCCAATAAAAGCTTTTAACTTTGTAGTACAGTCACGGTCTATCGGTGAAATAGACACAAAGTACGAGCAATTGTTGCCATAAGGTATTGTAAAGTTGTTGCGTGTACTAGAAAAGGCATAGAATGACAGCCTTGGTTCCACGTACACTGTACCTTCGAAGGACCAAGCCTACATAGGCAACCAGCCTGTACTAACCAAACTTAAGCCTAAGACAGGGTAAATAGTGGGAACACTAGAAGTTACCTTTTAAGAAATATGTAATGTATTGCATACAAAATAAATAACTTATAACAAAGCATAAGTAAAATATGATTATGATTCTACTAACTAATAGAGCATGCACAGCACCCCTGACCTATCTCAATGACTAATGATAACCTTAATAACTCGGTTGCGATAATATTAAATAAATGAGCTCTTTTAAAACAGTTTATTATCTTACAGCTAAACATAAAGGTTTGAGGACAACACAGGTTTAAATAAAGGAAAATGAAACATTACCAAATGACGCAAACTATAGTTGTTGATGAAAGGAACAGATAAGACAACTAAGTCCACAGTACTGTAAGTCGAAAGGAGAATAGGTCTCTGTCCAGGATGTAAATAATTATAACTAAAGGAACAAATAAACAGTAAATAAATAATGAAGCAATAAAAAAGGCAAATAATGAAAGGAGTGACCACAAACAGGGGTCAGATACAAAATTTATCTTAAAACTATATATCTATCTTGACTAGAATTATTTTACAATGTAACACATCAAATTGACAAAATGTTGACTAGTTTTAGGTAACTGAGCCAGCGGGACTTGATCAGGGTCCACAGAATAACCTATGCTGGACAGTTTGTAAAAATATAATTAATCTTAAACATAAATATTTTATTAATTCCAAATCTCTGTAGTGGGCCAGGCAGACGTTTGATAAGTGATTGTAGAAGCATAAAGTATCCAGAATTGGCAATATAATCCCAGGTAGACCAGATTAGAGTAAAACCGGTAAGAAGACGACTGGCGTTCAGCAATGTAGAGTAAAATAGGCAACACTCACCAAAACCACTATCGTGATCACTTTTCTAGCATATAACTTACATAAACCATACATTTTAAGTCCATAAACGGTATAAATAATAATTAAAATAAACCAAAAATTAACAGTCACGATTTACTTCCAGCCATTATTTTCCAATCAACCACTTGTTGATATTTCTTATTTCTCCTGATCCTACGTAACCGCTACAGCAAATGTAGCTAATCGCCACGGACATGTGCCGACAAGCTCCCAAATAGACTTAACTGCTACACTGCAACGCACTAAGGCGGTCATAAGTAAAACTAACTTTAAACTAGCTTCAAGTCAGTATATCTTACAATTCATAAGATCCTGGATGACGTTTGAGCCCGAAATACATAATTGTTAATGCTTTAAAGTAAAATTTAAATATAAACCTTAAATTTACATAAATTATCCTATTAAATATAAAGGTAAACTCCTGGTGATCCAACAAAAGTAGAATATAAGGTATTATTGTCTTGCTTTGCTCGCAAAGAGGATAAATAGCTTCAACCATAAAATGTGACAACTTATTGATCTTGACACAATATAATTGTACGAGAGATACCTAGGAATGTAACAGGCAAAATGCAATGCTACATTTGGAACTGTTCAATCAAGAGAGCGCATGCTCGTAAATATTTCACATTATATTCTTCGGAATTTCGATTGAAGGTCAGAGTGAGTTCAGGCTCTGTCGGCGCCCTGATGAGTTAGACGTAACGAAACAGAGTGGGATATGACATCAATGATGAGAATATCAAGGATCTTGAATAAAGGGATGACGCACTAAGTCGATTTGCCATACAAACAAGTGACCCATCGAAAACCAGAAATAGAGAGAATTCAAACACGAAACACACTCAAAAACCAACTGCACATGCTTGGTACAAACTGCGCATGCTTACAATTCTTAAACAGCGCAGGTCTTAAAATTTAGAGGCAAAACTTACGTCACAATGGTTTCTATTGTTTATTGCTTGAGAAGGTTATAACAAACACGCTTAAATTATCACTCACTGAAGAGGCAAAGTATATATTCCAAAATTTAAATTATATAAGCAACAAATGACTTAACAAGCACCACAAATGTAACAATCACGAGAAGCCAGAAGAAATTGAGAAGCAAACTCGACAACTTGCTACCTAACCTGCGTTTGGCGCTTTTTTCATTATAATCAAGGGGAAGGGGTAAGTTTGCTTCTAATTCTCTATCTCATACAACTTCCATGGGATCAGAAAAGTTCCTTAATGCGTCATCCCCTTTATTCAAGATTTTTGGAGAATGTCGAATGATGGAACAGTTCCCAGGTGAAGGAAGCATGGCACTTTGCTAGATACATTTCCTAGGCGTCTCTCGCACAATTATATTGTGTCTATTATAGTAATGTTACTTATTCTAGTTTGAATAAAAATTTCACGGTATTAAAATGAATTGCAATCAGTCCTAATTAGTTAAATTAGTAAGCATAGAAGTAATTTTCACAATTATAATGAACATTATGGCTAATAAAAGCAATTAAGTAATGAACATAGGAAAACCATTACGTAAATTTCTCGTTAAAAATTTAAAAAAGAGGGGATTCCGGCTACATCACAAAATGTATCGTGTTTGCATTTCTGACAAAATATTTGTGTTGAATTAAAATATTTAGCATTTAAAACTGTCCGTGTGGATTTAAAGCGGTTGGGAAAATATTTATCTGGTCTTGATTTACGTTACAGATTTATATGTTGTATTTTTAACTTTCAAATAAACGTATCCAGCTTCGTTGAAAATAACAATGAAAACATGTTGGAATAATAGATATTTATACTAAAATATAGGAAAATGGAATAATAAGCGGAGGGAAAGTAAAATAAATTATTTATTTCGTATTGAGGCGTAGCGAAGGCAGATAATTTAAAATTTAACTGCAGAGGTAAAGCCGAAAAGTAAAAAATTCAAAGTGCCGAAATATTTCCGGCACGCAACTAACACATAAAATCAGGAATGTAAGAAACCAAAAATATGTTCGATAAAATCGCATTTGCTCATCCTCCCTGCTTCGGGCTCGCTTCACTTCTCCTCAGATAGTTATAACATCTGTTTTATTCTTTCCGGTCACTCATCCAGGCAACTGACCACGCATGGATGCATCTTAACTTTTATGATATATACAAAAATCATAGATATATTGTCGTATTAAAACGAAACCTGATGTACCTATTTATCATATGAAGAAATATATTCGTATAAAATTTCAACTCAATTAAATCATTTTCTGATTTAAAAAAAAGTTATTTAATAAAAATTAACTAATGCTGATAATGAGATGAAACGTAGCACATATGTTAGTCTTATAAATAGCTTTATGCTTTATGCGTGCCAAATCTGAATCCGATTGCATGATTTTTCCATGTTTTATGATTTTTCGAAATTCCGATGAGTTATTATTGAGATTTAATGTCGTCATAAAAACATCATTTTCCGAATAGCACAACTAAATGTATGATGCATGTCCATGTGTCATTTACATACCATTGAATGTGGCTCAATCCGTTTCAGGTCAATAGAAGTTGTTTGGAGCAATAAAAAATTGTTTTTTGGTGGAGCTCCCCTAAATTTATAAGGGGGTTCGACCCAAAAAACTAAGAATAAAATACAAAAAAACATATTAAAATAAAATCAACGTTCTGGAGATCAAATTTGCATCCCTTGGGAGTAAATGCTATTTTCCCTCTTGCAATTACCTTCCTCAGCTTCGCCTTGGGAGTTTTAACTTTTTATTTTAATTTATTTTATTTTTAACCAAAGCATTTATACTTTGGTTCCTTCGGCTTACTCCTTAGGAACAAACTAACTGCTCAGGAAAATAATAGCATTCTTTACTCTCTTGGTGCAAAAATAACTATAAAAATGCAATAACTTTAAACTTATTGATAAAAAGAGCAGGTACTTACCTATGACAGTTGCTAAGATGATTAAACCAAGTATTATGGCTAATATGATAATACATGCAAGCTCCCAAGGGTTATCTAGAGATGCGTAGTATGTTGTCGTAACATTAAAGCTGTTAAGATCATAATAAGTTGTATCGTTCTGAACAGCTTCACTCTCTGTAGAGTCAAAAGTATCTATTGGAACGAACGTCGACTGGGTCGCTGACACGGTAGTCCAAGGTGATGTCGTCCAATGTGTTGTTGTCGAGGGCGCATGCGTAGTTGAATTTTCGTATCGCTTCCTTATTGCTGGGAAACGAAACGGATTACGTGCCTCTCTTTTGACTAGAGAGACACTTCTTTGTGTCACCGTATATCCAACATCTGTAACAAACGGAATGCAACTAAATTAGTCGTGGAAATACTTTAAGTATATTTACTTATACAAGTTAAGTCTACGCTCAGTATGAGTAAGGGCCATAACTCTGATAGTATAAACCGTGTCGAAATCTTATATATCATTCCCACTTCATATTTCACAACGTAGACTACAGTCTTTCGACCAGGGGGGATTAACTTAAATAAGGAAAAGTTAGGATTCGATTATCGCAAGCTGCTAAAAATCAGCGTTGCGGCGGACCTGTGTGGACTACTCATGAACTAACCCTGAAAACTTTCCAAAAATTACCGATTATATATTGAAACTTTAAATTTATTAAACCATGGCACCTATTGGTTATGACAGCTGCATTTATTGTAATAATAAAATTATTTTTCTTTTCTTTCCTTATTATTTTATCCTAATAAAAATGGTTCACCATAGTCATGTTCTGTATTACAAAAATTCAAGAACTAATAGTAAAAAAAGTTTTTTAAACTTCAACATAACGCAACTGATGGCTGACAAGTTTACATTTCATTCAATTATATAATAATTTAATCAAAATAATCACCCGGGGGCGCGGGCGTCTGAATTTAAAAAAATAATAAAAATGTTTTTTAAATTGTTTCAAGCTGCATTAAATGTCAAAATCTATATTCTAGCACGTGGAAAATTTAGCCACTAATGTTTACCTAATTAAATAAATTAAATTATTAAATAAATTGAATAAAATGTAAACTTATTTGCTACCAGAAGGTTTCTGTGGAAGTTTAAAGACGATGAAGACCGCGCAAAGCGCTTCCACTAGTAAGAAGTATGACTAGAAAGTATAAAACATTAATTTCAAATAGAATGTATGTGTAGTGCTATCTAATACTACAATATTTTAAATATTTAAAAACTCGTTGAAGTCTAACAAAATACTAATGATTTATTTTATTTTATAAATTAATTATCATTTGTGAAATTTAATAATTTAATTAAGTATTTAATTTTTTTTAAAAACTTATGTTATAATTCTTCTTCATATTTGTATGTTTTAGACATGATTATGCCCCGATGACTAGGGGGCGAAA
>JACMZG010001913.1:42737606-42762318 GCA_018340805.1 Microvelia longipes
ACCTCCTTCAACTTGCTACATCTCTGTTGCTTCTATATATATTCACTCCCCTATGACCTTCTTTAACTTGCTATATCCCTGTTACTTCTTTATATAGTCACTCCTCTATGAGCTCCTTCGACTTGCTACATCTCTGTTACTTCTTTATACATTCACTTCCCTATGACCTCCTTCAACTTGCTACATCTCTCTTGCTTTTTTATATATTCACTCCCATATGACCTCCTTTAACTTGCTATATCTCTGTTACTTCTTTATATGTCACTCCTCTAATGAGCTTCTTAAAACCTTGCTCTGTTACTTCTTATACATTGTAACAGATTTTTTATTTATTAATCACTTATTTTTATATTTTATTTCAGAAAATTAGAAGTGATTTAGTTTTATTTGAATTTTGTACTTCGCTGAGTAATTTTGTCATTTTGAATTTGCGCGGGAGCTACTTGAGTTTTAGGGGCGCCGGGGGCGTCTACTTTAGGTTGTCTTAAAGGTTCTAGTCTTCTTTATTATATTTGATTTCATTTAATTGGTTAAATAGGTTCTTTTATTTATTAAGAAATAGGTTTTGTTAGTTTTGGTGGTAATTTTGATTTTCTTTTATTTTGTCGGTTGCATTTCCGTTAGGGAAGGTTACGATAGGCTAGGTTAGGCTGTCTGAAAGTGGGCGTACGTAAAGCACGTTTTGAGTCAAGTTTTAAAGTGTTTTTTTAAGTCAGTTAGTCAAGTATAGTTACCCTTTTGGGGATTAAGTTGCGTCCTGTTCACCTGTGGTGGAGATAAGAGATAAATTCTTGATTGGTCGCTGTTTGACTGTGCTGTGGACTATTCTGTCAAATATACATGACCGGCGTCAGCCTGTCATGAACGTAGCCTTGTGAATAATCTGGATGTTTGGCAATTCATTAGTCAAAGGAAAATTTACAATTAAAAACAGGTTAAACCAAACCTTTTATTTGGTGTCTGTCTATTTTGTCTGTCGCTGTAAGTCGAAGTTGGCTTATAGTGATTGGAACCTAAACCTACCTCACCTCTCACCTAACCATCACCAGAAAATCATCTTTTTTTATTTTATTTTATATGATCGGAGTAGATCATATTTACTAATTTTAGTTTGTAAGCCCAGTTTTAATATTAGGCTGACAGATGACTGTCAGTAGGAGATATTTGTAATGGGGCCCCAAGGCTTAAGCAACTTAGGGACTTATGTATTCCAGCTAGGGCCACAGAATACTTATTTATCTGTTTTACAGAAATATTCACTTCTTTAAAAATCAAGGTTGGACTGGGCAAGACAAAAGTCTACCCCCTCTCAATAAAGAGGGCTTGTACATAATAGTCAATACAGAAGTTTTATTCAAGCTCAACAAATTAGTCTTGGCTTATCATTATTCAACAATCTGTATCAGGGACTGTCCTCAGGACCATATTGAACTGAATCAATCATCTCAAGGAAGCACTTTCGGGTACTTCACTCCATTATCATAAACTTGAGGTGGATACAAATAAGTGCTTACTCAGAGCTGATTGGTTGCTGGGAATACTGTCCTGGGAGCCTGAAAAGACTTCATCAAAACTTATTCATATTCTACCTGGCATGAATCAGTATTCTAGGGACCAGCCTCATAGACTTTATTCACCCTGAGTTGATGGTTGTGTTTGTATTTATTTATTTCATAACAACACTAGATCAGTGACCAACTTCTTGGTGGTGAATGAGTGTTCTGAGCTTGGTCTGAGGAAGGCTTACTCATACTTGATTAGAAAAGATTCACCCACCCTGGACTTCCTCATTCACCAGGGTTATTACCCTATCCTATTTCAGGCTTCCACTATTAGGAGACACCATCTAGGGTATAATTTAATTTCAATTCTGAATGAGGTGGCGCTCATTAATTCCGTTGCAGGTTTTAGAACTTTTGGCAAGTATTTCCACCACAGGTAAGAACGGTTGTACATGAAATACCCACCCCTTCTTACCAACTGAGTTGGGCAGATTTAGAGGTTATAGATTAGCGCCCAAGACGTGGGGTTCAAATTTTCTTTTCGTTACCGTGGTGCAGATAGTAGAAATTGAAAGATTTGATATTTCTGGTTTGATTAGGTTTAGAAACTCGCCGAGTGATATCGCTGAAGCAAGTGATAACGTCATCTTGATAATACACACATATATCTTTAAAATTTATAAATATATCTCAACTAAACTTTATATTTATTTAACTTACCTTATTTCGAACTTAAAATTTATCAGATTGATTAACTTATATAATTTTAAATCACTTTTTATCACTGATTACCAGAAGTATTTTCATACTTCAAGTTTATATATCACTTTGACGATAAGTTTAAGCTTCAAACGATATCACCTGGAGATTTTCCTTTGCTGTAGACATTTCTGGTGGTGTAGAAATAAAAATAAGTTAATATATTTAATTTATTTCTTGAATTTTGAAGAAAATACTGGAGAGACGATATATTTTTATTGTGGGAGGTAGAGTGGAGAACTGGGATCACGTGTTTTGATGTTAACTTCTTCATCTTCTTGATTTATGGTTCTATAACTAAATATGGCGGACACTTATTTGAATATAGGAAGAATAGATATTTTATTTTTATGAATTTGATCATCGATTTAAATCTAGGTAAAGATTTATATTGTTACATTAAGCTTTACTGTAACTTCACAATTTTGACTTTAATTTTATTTTTCCAATCTCGATTAGAGGATTTATTGGTCTTATATGTTGCGACAAGGAGTTTTCTTTCATTTATACTGATGATAGACACTATTTTAATTTTATATTCCAGGTCTTCAAACTTAAATTTAGGTTTTAGTCTTAAGGGGGTTTTAGAAATAAACTTTTGGGGTTCCTGTGTGAATGTGTACTGGTGTGATTTCAAAGAAAATTTTGAATATTAAATCTTTTTTTAGTTTTAATTTAAATTTAATTTTAGGGAGGCTAAGCGCTAAAATATTTTGTAATTTAAAATTAAAATTTACTACTGAACTCTTTTATATTAATTTTAACAATCTTAAAAATAAACAAAAAAATTGTTTCTGTTTTCTGGAGTTTACTGATTTTATTAATAATAATATTACCTAATATTGCCTATATTATCTTTACAAAATTTTGAAGTTTGATGATACTTCATCCGTTTTATGATAATAAATATCATTTCATGACTAAACATTATTTTAAAGGATACTATATTAATTATCTTATATCTACTCTATTAGATTCTGATTTAGATCTTAGCCAGGGGAAACATTTTAGATTTAAGATTAATATTAGAGAGGACTTGAAACTTCACCAAATATTTTATTTATGATTTTGATTTATTTTTATGAGTATAATTTTGTCCTACATATACAACTCATCGGACTTATAATTTTTCTGTTAAATAAAAATTTTATTTTTTAAGTGTCTCCTTTATTGTTTATCTACCATTGAGTAGATTTTATTTTTTGTTTTCATTATTTTTTTTCTTTTCGCGATGGATATCGACCGACTGGAAAAAGACGAATTAGTCTATGAAGTAGAAATTAGGGGTGTTGCGTCCATGAGAGATGCAAATGTTCATAATTTGAGAAAGACTTTAAGATCTTTTGTTCGTATGGAGAAAGAAGATGGTGTATCAACTATAATTAACTCGATTGTACAACAAAAAGATCTTCAAGAAGAAATTGATACCATAAAGACTAAGATTATTAAATTAGAATCATTAGTAATTGTGTTTGATGGCATCGAAGGGGACAATGCCTATAAGAAAATAAAAACTTTGTCTATTCACTTAGTGTCACGATTATCTCGCTTGACTATCCCAGCTGAATCGACATTAGTGGAAGAACGGTCAGCGTTGACAACTAAGCTTACTGAACTTAGAGATCTGTTTAACAACAAAGTTGCAGCTGCGATAGAGAAAGAAAATCGGGAGTTAAAAGAAGCGGAAGAGCGAGAAAGAGGGAAGAAGAAAATTGAAGAAATTAGGAAGAGGGAACTAAGAAGAAAGAAGAGGATGAAAGGATACTGCTAGTAATTGTAACACTGGTGATGATAAGGGAATAATGAATATGACAAGAAGGATGATAATGGTAAAGATGAAGGTAAGAACTTAGATACAAAGGATGAGAAAAATGATAATAAAGAAAGAATAATAAGAAAGATAAGTCTAAAGATAAAAAGAGTGAAGACAAAAAGGAGGAGGATGGAAGTGAGAAAATCGATAAAAGTAAGAGATCAGATAAAAAGGAAGTAAACAGAAAGAATAATAAAGATGAAAAGAAGAAAGATAAAAAGAAGGAGAGTGAAACAGAAACCGATGCTGAGTCTAGCAGTAGTAGCAGCGATACGGAAGTTTGAGTAGCAGTAGCTGAATCCCGATCAGATCAAGAGAAAACAAGACGATCTAAGAGAAAGAAGAGCTCTTCAGATAAAGTAGTTTCGGCATTGTTAAGAGTTCTTAAGGTAGTTCCGAAGGGACCATCTGAGCAGCGTAAAGTAATTCCCACCAGTCAGTGGAAAATTACCTTTTCTGGGGATGGCCAAGGGAAATCCCTAAGAACTTTTCTTGAAGAAATCGAGGTTTATAGTCGTGCTAGAAATGCTACAAAGCATGATTTGTGGAGAGGTGCCATGGATTTATTTACGGGACCTGCTCTTCAATGGTTCAAGTCTGTACATCGTGAATCTTCTTGGAAAGAACTTGTAGCTCGTCTTAAAGAAGAATACGAAGACGAGGACTACAAAGTTGAACTGACTGCAGAGATGTTAGCTAGGACTCAGGGGTTAGAAGAAAAGTTTGGTGACTACGTAGCTGTCATGAAGACATATTTTACGAGACTGGAGTTGAATGAAGATGAACAGCTCAAAATACTTTTTAAAAATACTACACCGTATTTCTACGATCGACTTCGTCAATACTCGATAGAGAATGTCCAAGACTTCATTAGAGTAGGCCGTCGTGTTCAAAGCGGACAAATCTCATATGGACAAATATAAACCGCCACCTACAGCTAAGAAAACTCTTTTAGAGCCCAGTTTGGCCTACAGTGGTCCGTCCAAGCCTAAAGACAATCATCCTGGTGTTGCTGGAGTACAATTCGAAAGACCAGCACCTCGTAAATATGACCCTTCACGACAGAACTCTAATCCTGGAACTTCTTCTAACAACAACTCTTCTAATCAAAGACGTAGAAGTTATGGCAACTTTGAAAGAAGGCCTCCTCGATATGTCAAATGTTATAACTGCGGGGTCGAAGGTCACTATTTCAGTAGATGTCCTAAACTAGGATTCTGTGGATCATGTGGAAATAAAGACTTCTCTAAACCTCGCTGTTCTTACTGTCCTAAAGCGATATCTTTGGGAAACGACGAAGGAAGGCGCAAATAGAAGGGCGTTTTCGTCTTCCTAAACTATCAAGAAATGTCCTGAAAAAAAGAAAGGTTGAAATGGTTGAAGGTGGTAAAGTCCTTTTGTAGAGATAATCGCGTCAGCGGATTAATCACTTCAGCTAAAGGAGACCCAAGACCTTATATAGAAGTGACAGTTTTTGGATATCCAATGCTTGGTTTACTCGATTCTGGCTCTACCCGCACTCTCGTAGGACAGAAAGGTTGGGAAGAACTCAAGAATCTTGGGTTTAAACTAGGTAAAGCAACGGATACCAAGTGTACCGTCGCCGATGGTACTGAATGTGAGATCTTAGGAAGTGTAGACCTTCCGATAGTGCTTGATGGGAAGCTTAAGGTGATTCCAACATTGGTTGTGCCCACAATTTCTAGCCGCCTTATTCTAGGGTTAGATTTTTGGAAAATTATGGAGCTGATACCAGACGTGGTGAACCAGAAGTATAAGTTTTCTGATGACAAGGTCTACCTTTCTGAAGTGCTGGTGAGTCAAGACCATCTAGAACCTGAAGAACGTGAGAAACTTAAGCAAGTCACCGAGGATTTTTTCAACAATATGCAAGGCGAGATAGGCTGCACGAATATGGTTGAACATATTATCAACACTGGAGACGCAGAGCCTATCAAGCAAAGATATTACCCCGTTTCACCAAAAGTACAGGAGAGGATGAATGAAGAGTTAGAGAAGATGTTGCAGCAAGGCATCGTGGAGCCGTCCAACTCTCCATGGTCTTCCCCTGTAGTGATGGTGCCGAAACCGGACGGAAGCTACAGATTTTGTGTTGATTATAGGCGTGTCAACGCGGTGACAAAGAAAGACGCCTACCCCTTACCTTATGTTTCTCACATTCTTGACAGGTTAAAGAATGCAAAGTACATCTCATCTCTTGACATCAAATCCGCATATTGGCAAGTTCCTGTTGCTATGTCTTCGAGGGAGAAAACTGCTTTCACTGTGCCAACCAGGGGACTTTTCCACTTCCGTCGTATGCCTTTTGGACTCCACAATAGTCCTGCCACGTGGCAACGACTTATTGCCGTAGAAGTGTATGTTTTTGTCTACCTGGATGACATAGTGATCTGTACACCAGATTTTCCAACCCATATTAAGGTTTTAGAACTGGTTTTTGCGAGACTGAAGAAAGCAGGATTGACCTTGAACAAAGAAAAATGCAAATTTTGTTGTCCAGAGTTGAAGTACTTAGGGTACGTGGTTGATCGTCACGGTTTGCGAGTAGACCCAGACAAAGTCCGAGCTATTGTGGACTATCCAGCACCTAAAACGACAAAACAGCTCAGGAGATTTCTAGGAATGGCCTCCTGGTACAGAAGGTTCGTCCCGGCATTTTCTACCATCATCTCTCCGTTAACAGCTTTGCTGAAGAAAAACTGCAAGTGGCATTGGTCAGAAGAATGCAGTCAGGCTTTTAGAGCTCTGAAAGAACATCTTATATCTGCTCCAGTGCTTACTTGTCCAGATTTTGAGAGACCTTTTACAGTTCAAACGGACGCATCCGAAACTGGACTAGGAGCCATCCTTACTCAAGACTTTCCAGAAGGAGAGAAGGTTATCGCCTTTGCTAGTCGCTCTTTAACGAAGTTAGAGAAGAAGTACTGTGCAACAGAGCTTGAGGCATTAGGAGTTTTATGGGCCATTGAAAAATTTCGGTCATACTTAGAAGGCCAGAAATTTTCTGTAGTAACTGACCATATGGCCTTGAAATGGCTCATGGCTCTTAAGGAACCTAAAGGTCGATTAGCAAGGTGGGTGCTCAGGTTGCAGCAGTATGACTTTGATGTCGTACACAGGTCAGGGAAGATGAATGTTGCAGCAGACGCCCTCTCGAGAGCTCCTGTTGATGCTGTTCAGGTTTGTCAGGTTGATGAGGATATAGAAGATAAATGGTACTTAGGAATGCTGGATAAAATACATGATACTCCGGATAAGTACCCATGTTGGTCAGTTCAGCAAGGACACTTTATGCTAATCGTTCAGGAAAACGAGCTGTAGGTGAAGGGTCACCATGGAAACTCGTCGTACCGAAGGAAAAGCGGAAGGCTGTTATTGCTGAAAACCACGACTCACCATTAGCTGGTCATTTAGGATCTTTCAAAACCAAAAGGAGAGTTATGGAAAGATACTACTGGCCAGGAATGGCATCTGACATTTCGTCATACGTCCGTAAGTGTGCGGTCTGCTTAGCGACGAAATGTGACCAAAAGAAGCCTGCTGGCTTAATGGGTCACCAGAGAGATCCAGGAGCACCATGGCATGCTTAGTTGTGATTTGATGGGTCCGTTCCCAAGATCCTCAAATCAGAACTGTTACTTGCTGGTAATAGTTGATTGTTTTACCAAGTATGCTCTATTAAGACCACTCCGCAAAGCTGATGCCAAAGCTATCACTAAATATATTGAAGAACAGGTTTTTATGGTTTTTGGGGTACCTCAGTACATCATTACCGATAACGGGCCTCAATTTAAGAGTAGAGAGTTTCAAGAGTTAATGACGCAATATAAAGTTCGAATTTTATTCAACCCTTTATATCACGCTCAAAGTAACCCAACAGAGCGTTACAACCGGACCATAAAAACTATGATCACTGCATATATTAAGGATAACCATAAAAAGTGGGACTGTCATCTGCCTCAGCTTGGCTTTGCGTTACGATCTGCTGTTAATGAGAGCACTGGATTTTCTCCATCGTATTTAACTTTTGGAAGACCTCTGTATCCAAGTGGAGACAGAGTTCCTGGAGAAGAAGACCCACTTATAGCTCAGCTAGACCCGAATGCTGCTGATACGACTGAGAGGATTACCAAGTTACAAGACTCTGTTGTAACAGTTCAGGATCGTCTGAAGAAGGTGCACGAAAGGAATGCGTCGTCATATAATCTGCGGCGCAGGCATGATGAGTATGAGATTGGGGACGTTGTCTGGAAGCGTACTCACTATCTTTCAGATGCGACCAAAGATTTTTCGGCGAAGCTCGCTCCAAAATACATAAAATGTACTGTGATCGACAAGATCAGTCCTTTAGTTTATGTGCTAGAAGATGATGTAGGGAAGAATATTGGAAACTGGCACATAAGCGAACTGAAACGTAATCCTCACTGAAGACGTCTCTATTTGCCTCGACGCCTTGCGGTCTTCAGCAGACTTCGTTTTCACCGATTTCGACAATGAAGATATTATTATAATTTGGTTTATTTAGTATATAATAAGTTATCTCAAGAGTTTATAGTTATCATTTCTTAGATTTTTGTGTATATAGTAAGATTTTGTTATCCCAAGTACGGGACATGTTTGTAACAGATTATTTTATTTATTAATCACTTATTTTATAATTTTATATCAGAAAATTAGAAGTGATTTCGTTTTATTTTAATTTGAGTAATTTTGTCATTTTGAATTTGCGCGGGAGCTACTTTAGTTTTAGGGGGCGCCGGGGGCGTCTATTTTAAGTTGTCTTTAAGAGTTCTTGGTTTTCTTTATTTTATTTGATTTTCTTTAATTGGTTTATTAGGTTCTTTTATTTATTAAGAAATAGGTTTTATTAGTTTTGGTGGTAATTTTTATTTTCTTTTATTTTGTCGTTTGCTTTTCGGTTAGGGAAGGTTACGATAGGCTAGGTTAGGCTGTCTGAAAGTGGGCGTACGTGAAGCACGTTTTAAGTCAAGTTTTGGAGTGTTTGTTAAGTCAGTTAGTCAAGTATAGTTACCCTTTTGGGGATTAAGTTGCGTCCTGTTCACCTGTGGTGGAGATAAAAGAGATAAATTCTTGATTGGTCGCTGTTTGACTGTGCTGTGGACTATTCTGTCAAATATGACCGGCGTCAGCCTGTCATGAACGTAGCGTAGTGAATAATCTGGATGTTTGGCTTCATTAGTCAAAGGAAATTTACAATTAAAAAACAGGTTAAATCAAACCTTTTATTTGGTGTCTGTCTATTTTGTCTGTCGCTGTAAGTCGAAGTTGGCTTATAGTGGCTCGAACCTAAACCTACCTTCACCTCTCACCTAACCATCACCAGAAAATCATCTTTTTATTTTATTTATATGATCGGAGTAGATCATACTTACTAATTTTAGTTTGTAAGCCCAGTTTTAATATTAGGCTGACAGATGACTGTCAGTAGGAGATATATGTAATGGGGCCCCAAGGCTTAAGCAACTTAGGGACATATGTATCAGCTAGGGCCACAGAATACTTATTTATCTGTTTTACAGAAATATTCACTTCGTTAAAATCAAAGTTGGACTGGGCAAGACAAAAGTCTACCCCCTTTTAAAAAGGAGGGCTTGTACATAAAATTCAATACAAGTTTTATTCAAGTTCAACAAATTAGTCTTGGCTTATCATTATTCAACAATCTGTATCAGGGACTGTCCTCAGGACCATATTGACTGAATCAATCATCTCAAAGGAAGCACTTTCAGGTACTTCACCTCCATTATCATAAACTTGAGGTGGATACAAATAAGTGCTTACTCAGAGCTGATTGGTTACTGGGAATACTGTCCTGGGACCCTGAACAGATTACTTCATCAAAACTTACCTTACTGTTAATATTCTACCTGGCATGAGTCAGTATTCTAGGGACCAGCCTCATAGACTTTATTCACCCTGAGTTGATGGTTGTGTTTGTATTTATTTCATAACAAACACTAGATCAGTGACCAACTTCTTGGTGGTGAATGAGTGTCCTGAGCTTGGTCTGAGGAAGGCTTACTCATACTTGATTAGAAAAGATTCACCCACCCTGGACTTCCTCATTCACCAGGGTTATTACCCTATCCTATTTCAGGCTTCCACTATTAGGAGACACCATCTAGGTATAATTTAATTTCATTTCTGAATGAGGTGGCGCTCATTAATCGTTGCAGTTTTAGAACTTTTGGCAAGTATTTCCACCACAGGTAAGAACTGGCTGTACATGAAATACCCACCCCTTTCTTACCAACTGAGTTGGCAGATTTAGATGTTAATACTGTTAGACGTCAATGTAACAAATTAGAGTAGTTATGTATGTACCAAGTTAGATTAAAATATGTCGTTGAGTGAATGTAAATACTCTTAAGTTTGTTGGTGATCCAACGTTCTAGAAGGCCGTGGATATTCGACCGCGCCTTATTGACTACTTTAAAAATCTTAACAGGTCAGTTAAGGCACCACCAATTCTATAAAACAAAAATCCCTACAAGACGGAAGCGGAAAAATACTTTGTAAACAAATCGTGTTATTTTACCCATGTCTTTTTACATTTCTTTTTGTAAGTTTTATTTTAAAATATAATTTTCATGATTAATTAGAAAGTAGTTTTCAAAACGATGTAAACACAAGAAGAACCACAAGAGATTGTCGGAAAAGTGGTTATTTCCCTTTAGTGGTTATGGGAGTAGAGATTTGTTTTTTTCTCTTTCAAGTGAGGGATTAGCAGCGGGTTTTCTGATTGGTCAATCCCCAAAATACTTATGAACTTGGGGATTTTCAAACTAAACAATGGACTGTAAACTTTTATCTATGAAGATTGTATAGCAGTTTAGTATCTAATTATGAATACTTCTCAGACAGTAAAAACGTAGAATTAAATTTCCTACAAAAAAATTAAAATGACTGTGCGGAAAAAGTCTTTAAGTAATAAAAACAAAAATACCAACTATTTGAGATATAGTCATTTCAGTGTTACCTAAGAATAATATTAATATAGAAGGAGCATAGGACCGTGAATGTACATTAGCAAAATAGCATAAACATACACCTACGTATTGTGTAGATAGGCTAATATTAAGGGTTGAAAATTTTGACTAAACCCAGAAAAATAAAAAAAAATTCTCTACTGATGTTTATATTTTTTTAAAAAAGCATGACCGGCTATGGGTCATCATCAGTGCCGATGAGATGTTAGGAAGCTAGGTTTTGAGTCTTTTCTTACTCTTGACTGTTACCAACAACTAAAGGTCATCATCAGTTCCGGTAAGATGTTAGGAAGCTAGGTTTTGAGTCTTTTCTTACAGTTAACTGTTACCAACAACTAAAGGTCATCATCAGTGCTGGTAAGATGTTAGGAAGCTAGGTTTTTAGTCTTTTCTTACAGTTGACTGTTACTAACAACTAAACTCATCATCAGTTCCAGGTGAGATGTTAGGAAGCTAGTTTTAGAGTCTTTTCTTTACTTGACTGTTGTACCAAAGAACTAAAGCAAGGTCTCGATCACTTCCCGGTAAGATGCTTAGGAAGCTAGGTTTTGAGTCTTTTCTTACTGTTGACTGTTACCAACACTTAAAGGTCATCATCAGTGCAGGTAAGGTGTTAGGAAGCTAGGTTTTGAGTCTTTTCTTACTGTTGACTGTTACCAACACTTAAAGGTCATCATCAGTGCAGGTAAGGTGTTAGGAAGCTAGGTTTTTAGTCTTTTCTTACAGTTGACTGTTACTAACAACTAAACGTCATCATCAGTTCCAGGTGAGATGTTAGGAAGCTAGGTTTTGAGTCTTTTCTTACTGTTGACTGTTACCAACACTTAAAGGTTATCATCAGTGCAGGTAAGGTGTTAGGAAGCTAGGTTTTGAGTCTTTTCTTACTGTTGACTGTTACCAACACTTAAAGTCATCATCAGTGCAGGTAAGGTGTTAGGAAGCTAGGTTTTGAGGTCTTTTCTTACTGTTGACTGTTACCAACACTTAAAGGTCATCATCAGTGCAGGTAAGGTGTTAGGAAGCTAGGTTTGAGTCTTTCTTACTGTTGGACTGTTACCAACACTTAAAGGATCAGTGCTAGGTTTTGAGTCTTTTCTTACTGTTGACTGTTACTAACAACTAAAGGTCATCATCAGTGCCGGTGAGATGTTAAGAAGCTAGGTTTTAAGTCTTTTTGTGCTGTTTACTGATATAAGGCGATGGAATGAAAAGGCTTAAAACCTAGCACACCAGCACTGATGATGACCTTTACTTGATGGAAATCCGGTTATGCTTTTTTTAAATAAATATTATGATCAATCGAGAGACATATTTTATTATTTTGATTTTTTATGAACTCTTTTTATGGTCACACTCAGAATCCTAAACTTTAAGACTTTAAGGTTTTTTAAGACTCTTTAGTAAGAGAGATCTTTTCTAATTACCTGATATTGCACAGGCTCAAATCATCAGCCTAATATCATTGAAAGCTCAATATTATGTCTTGAAGGAGGGAACAATAATGATTCGATGAATTGCATTTTTAAATAAAATTAACAACTATAAAAAATATTAAATTGTTTTGGATAAACTGTGTAAAGTGTTTTAACCTAAATTGTAAAATATTTATCGTCTACAAGAGAGTTTTCAGATGTTTGTGTTGGTTCCCGGTGTTACAGTTTCCCGACGTAGTGCTGTGGTTATTTAACATTGAAAATTTCAAATAGAAACACTGAGGTTTAACGTTGAAACCCGCATTATATTAAATAAATGATTTCGTATCAAATACCAAATTTAATATTATTTGTTGAGAATAAACCGTTATAGTTTATGTATTAAATAAGAATCTAAATTATAAACTTAAAATATTTTTACTAGCAAACAATTAAAAAATAATATATAATATATATATATATATATATAAGCTGCTGTTTTTATTCATAACCTATATCCGAGATTGGTGGAGACGTGTAATATATATATATATATATATATATATATATATATATATATATATAAATATATATTATTTTTTTATATGTGTGTGTGTGTGTGTGTGTGGTGTGTGTGTGTGTGTGTGTGTGTTGTTTCTAGACCATTTATTTCTTGTAAACTCGATATTTTCAAACAGATAGTATTCATGGAAAGGACATGAACACTATTTGAAACAAAAATTGCTTTTTCTTGTGATGAAAAACGGTCCTTGTACAGCTTTTGCGCGACACTAAATTCAATAAAAACCGGTCCGAAGGTGATATAACCTATTATATATATATTATATATATATTATGATATAATATTATATATATATATACTTAATCAAGTAAACCCCCTTTTCAAAAAGTCTACCTCCTCCTAAAAAGCGTTTTAAATTTAAAAATAGAGATATAGTTAGAGATAGGGATATAGATATAAAGAGATGTATAAATAATATAAGAATTATTATAAGACCCATCATAACTCAATAAATTATAACCCTATAAATTTAACTTACTCTCTTGGTAGTTGGCAACCAATTAAAAGAGTCACAGGGTTGTAAATAGTTAAAGAAGGTCACAAGAGGATAACCGTCTACAGAAGAGCTAAAAGTTCTATAAGACAAAGTTATAAATTATGCTCATAATCTGATCTTAACAATTGTTCCTAAAGTTAAGATTTTAAAATGTACCAATATGTTAAAAAGTTAGGGACCACAGTATTAAGGAATATGAGTTTTTTTGGTGGAACTTGTCTAAACAGAATAAAAAAATCAATTTACCACGCATTAACTATATATTAAGTCTTTTTAAAAGTACATAATTATACAATATGAACAAAAAATAAACTTATTATATATTAAAAAATATATACCAATGAAAATATATTATAGATTATAATAAGATTATTATATATATTTATTAGTATATATTATATAATAATATAGATTAAAATATATTATTCACATAAAAAAACAAGCTCTGAACTTGTTGCTAGTCTTACGTTTTTCAGTATTTAATAAGTTATTAGCTAAAACTTGAAAAACTTATACATTTTTTCAATTTATTTATTACTATTATTTAATAGTTTTATGACCTTGAAATAGACTTAATATATTGTCTTTAGTTGAAAGCTTGGTAAAAAAGATTTTTTATTCTTTTTTAGATATATATATAATATATATATATATATATATATATATATATATATATATAAATATTTCAACAGATAATATTCATAAAAAGGACATGAACACTATTGAAACCAAATTGTTTTTCGTTGCGAAAAAGGTCCTTGTACATGTGCTTTTGGGACACTAAATTCAAATAAAACCGGTCCGATTATTATATATAATATATAGATATATATATATATATATTATATATATATATATATATATATAATATATATATCAGCGTAAATAATGTCCAAAATAGTATAAATAAAATATATGAAACAAATACTTTGCATTGAGGACTTTTCTTGAAGTTCAAGATCTAAAATTATTGCAAAGAGCACTTTTAGTCTTGAGGAGCTTTGATGATAACGCTGAAAAGAAGCTACTTTTTTGTCCTGGAAGATATTATCGTTTACAATTTTATATTTGTCGTATGTATTTTATTTCTCTCCCTAGGGAGATTTTATATTTAGTTCTGTTGTTTTATCTCCCTAGACAAGCACCCTTAATATTTAAATTCCTATTTTTATTTTTATTTTCTTACTACTCTAGGTAAATAGGAAAATTATTATGCTCACCCTAAAATTCTGCAACCGAAGTATTACCATTATCATCTCTTACAGAAAATTTTATGGCGTTTTGAATGGGCTACATCATGCAGTCAGTTTTGTGCGTGTGTGTTCACGCATACCACCCGCTGTTTTTACACTAGAAAAACGCAAAAAACTTTTTTTCGGCACAAAAACCAATTTTTCGAGACATCGAAAATTCGTTAAAATCTATCATTTTGCTAATCGAGTTGAACTGTGACACAAATGAACATTTTCCAAGAAGTGAATCGAACCACCATTTTTAAATTAAAAAAAAACTGTCATTTAAAGTTTTAAACTTTGGCGGCCAATAACTTTTGTACTGACTCGACGTAGGTATCATCAGATAGCGTAAAAACATAAAGAACTAATTGTAGAAATTCGACAGCTATTTAACTTTTATTTCATAAGTTATTAGCGAAAATATACACCTCTTTATTTCTGCTATACTTAAAATGAATGAAAAATAGAACAAGTCAGCAGTTAGACATATTATAGCGAAAATATCATTAATATTAAAAATCTATTACTATTATTTATATAAAGGTTCAATATTAATATAAACAATGCTGCCAATTATCACCTTTGATGCTTTTAAGATTTTTGTTATCTCATAAACGTAATTTATGATTGAATTATCTACTGTAATACCTTCCAACTTATGAACCACAGAAATGTAATTAACTAATATTTCTGAGGTTTAACTTAACGAGACCAAAGTAATACTACTTTAAGCTCTGGGTAATCATGACATTCTAAGAACGAGTAAAGCGCGTCTGAAGTCGTAACACCCTAGACTTTTAATCCCTAAATTATTCTGATATAGTAGCTAGACAAAAGCAATACTTTATTTTATTTTGGAAAATTATGACATTGTTAAGTTACCAAACGAAGAGAGCTCGGCGAAGTAAGGAAAAGTACGAGGTATTCAGCGCCCGAGAATTATTTTTAAAGATCTTCAGTAAAGAAATCTAAAAATAACCAAGCAAATTTCTACTTAAAGTGAAACTTAATTTTCCATACAAAAATACTTTCTATGGGCAAAATGACGTTATAAAAACATATCAGTATGTTGCCATAGTAACTCATACAATAAATAGTTTAAAAGCATTTTTCGAGGAGGGTAATATAGTAGCACGAAGGCGTATGAGGGCTGCGAAAATTTCGGAGTTAAAAGAGGTGGATAAGAAGTGAATTATAGAAGCTTTAGAAACTCTCATAGATTTAGCAGATAGGGAGTAAAAAGTAAGGGGGATAAGGAGAGAAGCATGGAACAAATAAGAGAAAAAGGAATAGAGAAACACGAGTAAAGAGCAAATAAGGAAGAGGAGAGAAAACCGGAGCAAGCTCCTCTTTGCAAGCATGTGAAGAATCTTTATAGAATAAGCTAGGTTAAAAATATTAAGTATGTTACGAAGCTTCTAAAGTGCTTCCATGTCTTTTAACTTAAGCAAAACTTATTAACTTAAAACTTGGTATACGGATAAAATTAAAGTTGTTAATTTTTCACTTATAGCAAAGGGAAGTGGTTACAGTGGTTCGACTTAACTCACACGGCTTTAAAAACTTAACTTAGTACTTAATTATTTAAGAAAGGATAAGAGTTGAATTGGAAGACGAATTGAATAGTTATTTACGTACCAAGGGAGAAAACATAGTCATTACGCCCTAGCGTTTATGTTGGTTCCAAAGGCGTTAGCCGTGGGAACCATAATATTTAAACCCCCGAGGCGAAGCCGAGGGGTTTATAAATTTGGTTCCTGAGGCTTTAGCCGAGGGAACCAACAAATTTGATCCCGAGGCGAAGCCGAGGGAGTTAAATATAGCGGGGTGTAATGACTAATTTCGCCCGTGGTACGTACAAGGTTTTTCCCCTAGAAGGGAGAAAATAAACAGAAAATCAACAAAATAATGGTAATTTTATTACCTTCATCATGACCTTTGTCATTTTGACGTTATAAAAAAGATATTAGAGTCCCATATGGTTTAATATTAATGTTATCCTTCATTAATAAAGTTGTCTTCAGCATAGAGTAAATAGACCACAGCGTTGAAGCTACTTTACTTTTTGAAAGATTATCAAAATAAACAAGAAGGCTATCTTCATTAACTACTTTATGTTTCTATCGTCACGCCACTTCATAAAATCGTTGTAAACTTTACTATATCGTTCTCTTGATTTTAATGACATTAAATAAGATCTTACAATACTTGCTTCATGTGAAAGATCATTTGACGTTGAAACATTACCATCCGAAGGAAACAAATCATCAAAATCTACAATGTTTGAATCGTCTTTCTCAACATTCATTTTTGTAAAATAATGAAAAAGATACATATATATTTAACGGTACTCGTTATAAACTACAACTGAATATAATATGGATAAATGAATTCACGAAAAGTAATTGTTTTAATTAACTGATAAAAAAGGTAAACAAATCTAAATTGCAAATAAAAGGAGAATATAAAACAGCTGTTATTGCAAAGTCATGGAGGTAAACAGAGTAGCCAACTTAATTTTCGTTAAAATCCAGGCAACACTGATACATTTTAAATAACAACAAAACAAATTTATTTTAAAAATGGCGGCTCTGAAAGTCTTCAGTATTTAAGACTATTTCTTTGATTATGTTTATAAATAAACGTTTTGTTTGTATAGTAAACGTGTAGCTACGTATAAAAAATAATTAATTGAAAGAAAAAAATTAAAAATCGCTAAGCGAATAAGTGTAAATAGATAAAAACAAAGTGCGTTTTGTTGGAATTGAACCATGCGATTTTAATTAATAGCCGAGTGTGCTATCAAAGGGCTAAATAAGCCGGGAAACATGAAAGTTCATGTTTCCCTCCTTTTTAGAATTGGGTGTAATGATGTACTTTTCGCTTAAAAAATAGGAAGAAAAGTCCACTTTTTCTCCCTTCTGAGGGAAAAGATATTTTTACACTAAATAAATGTTTGCATTAAACGAGATGATCAGGAATTAAGTTGATGTTAAACTGATTCATCTTTAATCGAAAAGAGTAAATAAGTAAAATAAAAAAATAACATTTTATCAGAAAAACAAACAGAGTACATCAAGAAATAAACTTCAAAGAGAAAAAAAATAGATAATCTTTGATAAGGAGAACTAAAATAATCAAATTAGAAAGAAAATAAGAAAAGAAAGGAAAACATGTTAAATATTCAAGCTTTTGAGGAGAAATAGGTCCTAATTAATAAAAAAAAACTAATTTTGCCGAGCTTTCGATATAATTTTATCTTTTTCAAGGCTTAACATATTAAATAATAACAAAAACAGTTACATGGTTGCTAACAAAAAGATGTTTTGAGAGCAAAACATCTATTTGTTAGCAAACATGTAACTGTTTTTGTTATTATTTAATATGTTTAATATGTTAAGCCTTGAAAAATATAAAATTATATCGAAAGCTCGGCAAAAAAAAGCTCGGTTTTTTTTTATTAATTAGGACCTATTCCTCCTCAAAAGCTTGAATATTTAAAATAGAGGTCCCTATAAAGTTTTTTGTTGATTTTAAACAGATCCATCTTTAATTGTTAAGAGTAAATAAGTAAAATAAAAAAATAACATTTTATTAGAAAAACAAACAGAGTACATCAAGAAATAAACTTCAAAGAGAGAAAAATAAATAATCTTTGATAAGAAGATCTTAAATAATCAAATTAGAAAGAAAATAAAATAAGAAAACAAAGGAAAACTACTTGAATGAAACAATACCAACTTAATCCTATTAAATAGGATTATATCAGTTAAGCAAACCAAAACCAACCTATGCTTTAACATATTTAACTACATCATTTAAAGCATTTCTACAAAATTCTGAAAAATGTGAGCGTAGTAAATTTAAAAAAAAGCATTACTTCCTGATAACAATAAAAATAAATTATTTATTCATATAAAGATTTTTTTTATTATAAAATAGTTCTGGTAACATTACTAAGAAAACTTTAAAACGGCCGATAAATATGTGTGTGTGTGTGTGTGGTGTGTGTGTATGTTACAGCCAAACTGGTTAATGTGGTTATTATGCATAATATCCAGCCATTATGCATAATAACTATCAAATTTAGTCAAAGTTATAAATAGAGCTTAATTTATCACTTTGCCTTGCTATTATGCATAATACCTAACCTTATTTGGACAAAGTGTTAAATATACATTAATTTATCACTTTGACTTGCCATTGTGCATAATATCTAAACTTATTGGTCAATGTGATAATATGCACATAATAACTTTATATAAATGTCACTTTAATTGACACCCATAATCAAAGGAAATGGAAATTATTAAAAAATATTTATTTTACAGTAAAATTTATTTATTTATTTATAATCAAATCGTTATAACAATTATAAAATTTATAATAATAATTATTAAGTATTTATTAATTGTTTACAATAAAATTTAGTATTTTCGTCTATCATAAATATTAAAGTTATTTAAACAATTGATGATGACATAATAAGTAAATAAATATTAAAATTGATATAGACCGATAAAGAATTACAAATCAGCAAAATTAAACAAACGTTTTTCTGTACTCTACAATTTTCGCCTTGGTTGAGAAATATAGAACAAATAATTTTTTTTTTAAATACTTCTCATTACCCATTTTGTGTTAAGATATTATGCGCAATGGCCAGCCAAAGTGTTTTTTTTAAATTCTCTTTATTTAAAAAATACATAATATAATTTGTTTATTAACATAATATAAACTACTAATATATAATATTATAATGTAATATAAAAAAAATACTAGGAGAATATCCCTCACAAGAGGCATGGCCTGTGCCGTGAGGGAGAGTTCAAATTAGATAAGATTTCAACATCTGTATACAAATAGTGCGTGATATTGTTAGTAATATTAATTTCTGTATTTAAATCATAAAAAAATAAAGAAGAAGAAAAATAAAAAAGATCCACGATAAAAGATCTATTTATTTTTTGTTTTTGATTAAATTAAATAATTGTAATTCTATTGAATCATAATTAAGATTAATTAATTAAATCATAATTTATTCTTTTAATTCTGAAAATGGTGTTGACAGTGTAACTAATCTATTATAGTTTTATAAGGATGAGAGTTAACAGTAAACTCATCATATTGTGGTTGTTAGGTTAATATTTATTTATTGTTGAATTACTAGTTTATCTTGAATTTATCTAGAGTCAGGGTTTAAAATTGAAATGAATAAGTGTTTTCAGTCTAGTAAGTGTCTATGAACGTCTGTTTGAGTTTAGCTTTAAAAGTTTCTAAGGTTGTGATGTGTCTTATTTTCTTGTCTAGACTATTGAAGTTAATGGCAGCTACAAAGTGCCAATGTCTTAGACCAGCCGTGGTATATTTTTTAGGTATTTGATAAAGTTTGTTAAGCTCACCTCTAGTGCCATGTCCATGTCCCACTCTTTCCAGAGTTTGGTTATTTACAAACAGTCTAAGCATAGATGAGTATTTAAACATGTCTTAAAGTTTTAATATTTGGGCTAGTTTAATTAATTACATTGACCAACCGTATTAGTCAGTATGCATAATGACAAGATATCATGAATATTATCTAATTTATCACTATAGCCGTAAGATTATCGTTGTGTTATCGTCCTACTCGTCTACGATGTCATTCAATAAGTTTATATTAAATCCGCTGTTTCAACAAATAGGTCTTTTATGTTTTTACCGTTACAGTACGTGACTTTCATCCTTCGATGCTGTGAGTCTTTGACGCACCATATTTCTATGTTATCTAAATATGTTGGTTGCTTCATAATTTTGAGAAAGTCAGTATAATAAAATGACATTATACAGGAAGAAAAATACTAAACTGTGCTTAGTAGTATACTAAAATACTAAAAGTGTTTTGTGTCACCACTCAACATCGAGGATCTCTTCCTACCATGCTAGAAGAGTCCACGCCCGGCCACAAGTCCGTGGCTCAGAGCCTTGCATTGACCTCCGTCTGCAGCTTTGCACTATTTTTTTAGCTTTAGTTTTATGATAGTCTTTAACTTCTACGTTTCCAAGTATTTCTTGGTAGCGGATCATCGAGTAGTGTTTAATTCTTCACTTTTTAAGTGTTAATGAATGTTAATATATAATATATATATATAATATATATATATATATTATATATATATATATATATATATATATATATAATATATATATATATATACCTTGTGCGCACGATAAAAAAACTATTTGCCCCAGTAGCTTGGGCTAGATTAAGCTTATATGAGAACAGAGAAGCTAGTGGGGCGGGAGAAAATACACTTGACAAAGTGTTAACTAGTCAGTTGTATAGTTCCTAATTGGGAGAGTAGGAGAACCGAGTACTACCTGAATTAGTGTGTTTATTAACTCTAGCGGTTATAACAAGACTGGTATTTGGCAGAGTGAAAACAATAAAATTCTCATCGGTTTAAAGCGTAAAAAATAGTAATAAAAACTATGACTAAAAATGGTAGGACATTCAGATGGCTAACACGGTGCATTATGGACATTAACATTTTGGGCACTGTTAATATGACAATAGAATAAAAGTTTCCTGTGACATCAATGACTTTAAAAAAAAATACGAAAAAATATATTTAACAAGAACAAAGTATGAATTGCACACGTTATTAAAAGTTAAGTCAGATATAATAAGTTTACTGGAAGTTTGCTTTAACAAGCAACTTCACTTTCCAAGAATGGAAACCCTTAATGAGACCACGTAAAGTTCGATAACTAATAATATTTAGTAGCGAACCTATACGAGATCACGCTGTAACAAACAATAGATTAAATCTCGAAAGAGTTAATATAATGTTAAATCTTGTCATTAAAATTTCATTAGTGTTAAATAACACTATATGAAATTTTACTTTCCATCCTCCTATAAGAAGGAAAGTATTTTTTCAAGCAAAATACATAAAAACCCTCTTTTTCATCTAATGTCGACGTTTTAGCGCCTAAAAATCGATAAGCTTTTAGTGTCTGTTAGTATGTATATTTACTGCACATTTCTTGTAATTTTCTGTAAGTGATTGTAAGTAATTAATAATTTAATAATTTGTAAATATAATTTATTAAAAAATTGATAATAGTTAGATTATTACTTTTGAATTGATTAAGGCTTTATTCCCCCTACGTCTATTTTCAAATCTTTTACCAATAATTTTACGAAACAAGTACATAAAAACGAGTTATTGAAAACTTCACTAACATTGAAAAAAAGGATTTTAGTTTTATTTCATTTTTATATCAAGTTTTTTTTCTGCTCTGGGATAAAATTAAGCTTCATACATTTTTTTACCCTTAGAGTCTAAAAAATGAAGAGAAGGCCAAGGTTTGTTTGCTTAAAATTATGTAAGCAGAGTCATGCTTCATAAAATTAAATTATAGAAATCAGAGAGGAAAAGACTATTGATACATTGTAGAAACAATGACAAAATAATTAAAAAAAAAATTAATTTTTTATATCCATTTGTTGATTAAATACAACTATGATACTAAATGTACATTAAAATTAAATATAATGAAACTTTATTGAATGACATATATAAATTATTTAAGATGATTTATAATGTTTATTGATGCAGAGGTGAAGTTTAAATATTTTTAGTGGAAGTTTTATACTATAATAAAAATCTATATATTTATAAAAACTAAAGACAATAACTATACATACAGAGACCTTTTAAAGAGATAGAATAACATTTATAGCATATGTTTTCAAAGTTTACAATGTGTTTAACTGAGTTTTGTAAAAATGTATTTGTTGACACAATTTAGGAAAAACGCAGCAGCGTTCCGCTACGCCAAGTCAAAACCCCCCTAAAGTTGCTAGTGTATATTATACTGTGCGCACAAAAATACGCGGATTTTTAAGTGTGTGTGTAGCGCGAATATATGGAGGTAGAACTGCTGCAATTACTACTGATGAACTGCAAAAATCTATTATGATTTTTCTCAATCAACACCTTTTGAGTGTATAATATTTTATAAGAAAAAGCAGAAAGAGCTACCTCATCAGTCCTAACTCGGCCGCTTGGCTGGAACTTAATGATCTATGATTTAATTATGGCTGTTTGGACTTAGAGCCTTTAGATATACACCTTTTATCTGCCGTACGAGCATGCCTCAGTCATCTAAGCAGAAGTATTGTTAACACTTGTAATTCTCGAGAATCTTAAAATAAACCTTATCAAACAAGCATCAGTGTAGATCTATACCGATAAATAAGCTGCCATCGAAACTTTAGGGTCAAATAAAGTAAGCCCTAGTATGGTATTGGAATGTTAACAGAACCTTACTACAAAAGCTATTTACAACATTGTATTAGTTAGATGGATTCCTGTGCATAAAGGAATAGACCGGAGAGATACAGCAGAGCCTCTAGCCAGACAAGGTTCAGAACAAACCTCTACAGCACTAGAACCAGTTATTAAAATTTTGAAAACTTAAGCCTAGTGAGGAATCAGAGAATAGCGAGCAACTAATCATTAGAAACACTAGAACAATGCTCCTACCTTAGGCACAGTAAACTCATGGTGAGAACCACATGGCAAGTTGACAGAAAGTACTAAAATTGAACTAGAAAAGTCTAAGTTTAGTGGTAACTGTCACCTTCGCAAGCATAACATATTTCACAATTTCATATCGGACCAATCTTATTGATTCCTCAACACTATTTTCCCACACTGACAAATTATTATAACCGTGGGCAATACTATAATATGCATTAAAAACAATTAATAACATGCAACTTACAAAACATTATATTTATCCAATTTTAAATTCATCTAATTATAAAGACAAATAACTTAAATATTAACTTACTGACTTACTGACTTTAATATTTTTTTCTCACTCATGACAAATATTTAATTTATGTGCGGGTAGCCAAGTTAATAGCTAATTAAACCTTTTATTCACATATTTGTCATGTGTCGTAGTGTAATCTAGAAAAACTATCATAAGATAAAAATAATACAAGATCATATAAGAGAATAAATGCCAATTTTTTAAAATTAACATTGTCATATTGGTATCGAGAAGTTTTGTATCTCCTAGTGATAATAACATATATTATTATTTGCATAAGCATATAATAAATAATTGCAATATATTCTCATAAAAGTTAAGGAAGCCTAGTTCTAAACATGACAGCTTATTATTTTCTTAAGAGGCGTAAATAAATCATACATATTAATAATTTTATGGATTTTATATATTCTTAATTAACTATACTTTTTTTCGTGAAACTACGTAAAATAAAAACTAAATTACTATGTATCCATAAAATAAAGAAATATAACAATATAAACTACTCAACAATAAAATCATTCAAGCAAGGGAATGATCTTTAGAAAATATAGAATGCTAACTAAATATTCTAACTCTACCGCTTCAGTCTGTATACTTGATTGCTTTAGGTAGAATATGTACAATACAATAAGCTTCTTACAAACTGTTGAATAGAATAGAGGAATTCCTCTTTCCTCGAACAGTACAATGTACTCTTAGATGGTTTTAAAGTTATAAAAGCTTGTTATGGTAGTCTAATAGTTTTCGACAATTGGATTGCAAGAGATGGCTGAGATTTTATTGTTTCTTGTAATGCACGGCATGAATGCAGGTAAACGGCGGCGTGTAACTAATTAAACAAACTTGTTGGAGATAAATGCAACTTTTTTAAAGAATAGTTATTTATGCAACTAGGGATGAAAGTAAGTTTTACAGCTCAAGTTAAAGTTTCGTCGTAAGACAGCGCCGAAGGAGGAAACTTCATTAGCTCACGAGGCCGGTAGGCCGAGGGAGATAAACTAGTTAGCTCCCGAGGCTTGCCGAGGAAGTTAACTAACATTTTGGCTCCCGAG
>JACMZG010001913.1:42765845-42858894 GCA_018340805.1 Microvelia longipes
TATATATATATATATATAATATATATACATATATATAATAAACTTTTTCGGGCAGATATTTTTGTTACCATCAGGAAGCCAAAGGAACCATTCCACTCACTCCCCCCTCAACTTCCGTCATCCGAAACAACCTCATAAGCGTCATTTCATAATGAAAATTCCGCTAAAAAAAGGCAACTATCATTAAATTGGCACACATGACCACACAAAGTTACATGGTCCAGAGCACGCTAAACTCACACTCCATAACTTCCTCTCTTACAGAAAAAAACGTGTACCAACATTAGGCCAACTATACATAACCGCAACAATCAGACACTCGGCTATTTACACACAATAGACATACACCAAAACCCTACCATACCACTTAAAGATAACGATATCGTAAAATTTCTTTCAAAATATAAAGAGACACACTCCTTAAATTCTCAAAAATAGAATTTAACAAAAGGAGGGTTAAATTTGAGAGAAGGTGAGCCATCTGAGATTTAACACGCATGTATGTATGTATTATACATGTATAAGACTAATATATGTGCTAAGTTTCATCTTATTATTAGCATTAATTCAATTGTTATCACTTTATTGAATTGTGTACGTTTCGGAAAAATTGTATATAATTGAAAAATAATAAAATTGAGTTGAAATTTGGTACAAGTGTATAAATACGTAATAAATAAGTTCACTAAGTTACGTTTCAATAAGACTTGGACAAGTATATCCAGGATTTTTTTGTGTTGAATCAACTTAAGCACCATCAAGCGAGGTCAGTACCAGGATGGGTGACCGCTGGGTATGAACGGATGTTTGTACTTTTATGAGATTACCAAATGGAGGAATTTCCTAAAATAAATCATTTAACATATTTTCCTAATGTAAAATTTTTCTTTATAATAAATTTCATTTTAAGATAAATTACATTAAATTAAAAGATAATATAAAATGTAAATTAAAATTTAAATTAAATGCTCTCGGAAGCCTTTCAGTAATATTTTAAATATTTTAGAAAAAAAAATCAAATAACTTTATATAAATAATGCGATTTAGCTTTAAGTTAAGCTCCAGTATTGAAAAGCAATAAAATAATACCATTTTTATGATAAAAATTTATAGTATATAAATGAAATCCAAACTCACTAAAGAAAATTGATACTTTAGGTAATAAATAAATATACGTACATGTAAAGTTGCAATTCATGAAATCTTAACTTTTTTCTTTTGAAATTTATAATTTGGGAACGGGGTACCTCGGAACTTTTCTTCATCACATCGGATTCGCTACGCTCATCCTCCCTGCTTTGGACTCGCTTCGCTTGTTCTCAGAATATTCAGTTAGTCAAATGTATGCTGCAACACCTCTTGATGAGGACTCGCATCGCTCGTCCTCAGATATTAAATACATCTATTTCATCCTCAGCGGTCACCCATATAGCACTGACCACACTCAATGCTGTTAAACTTTTATGATCCAACAAAAACCATATACTTGTCGTGTTAAAATAATAACTTGGTTTACTTATTATTATTTATAACGGTTATATAATTGTACCTAGTTCGACTTAATTAGATTATTTCCAATTTTTACAATGTTTTTAAAAACGTACACAAGTCATTTGATAATAATTGAACTAATTCTGATAATAAAATGAAACTTGGCACATATGTTAGTAAAATTATGATAAAATTTTTAAGTGGAAAAGTTTATTTAAATGAAGTTTGCATAGAAGCTTTGTGCGATTCCTGTCAAAGGGGTTATTTGGATTTTTAACCTTTTAGGTTTTCCATAGGGGATCCTTAAATAAGCAGTTAAGCATAAATAAGAAAGAAGGATGTGAATAATTTTGACCTCTTTTTGACCTACATTACCAGACGGATAAAAAGACAGAAAATATGTTGTTTAATGTAAAAGCGTTCTCTTGTTTTTCCACTTATTTTCTTTAAAACAGTAGATGGGCTTTATGTAAAAGGATAGATGTGGTCAAAATAATCCTGATGGTATTTCGCCGTATATTATTCTTTACATGTATAAGATTTTGATTTTCTCGCCTTCTAGTGAAGCAATACAGGAAAATAATTGTCTTCACTTAAAAAATATGAAACCTATATTTCATGAGAATTAAGGCGTTCGATGTGTTTTTTCTTCACGACTGTCAAAAGCTTTCTTTTACTATAAGTTATAATCCCCGAGAAGTTTGGTTACCTAAAAATACAGAGGTCTAGAGCTTTATTGGATAATTATGCCATTCTGGGCGAGACAAACAACATCAAAGTAAAGCCACCTTAAGGTTCAAGTAATTATGACATTTTGAGGACGAGAGAATTGAGATCAAAGTAAAGCCACCTTAAGGTTTTAGTAATTATGACATTTTGAGGACGAGGAAATTGAGATCAAAGTAAAGCCACCTTAAGGTTTAAGTAATTATGGCATAATTACTTGAATCTTGAATGTATTTTGAGGAGGGAGTCCTCAACATTTTATGTTCATTGACATAAAATTTACATATGTAGGTCAAATTCAGTTCAGGCTCTGTCGGCGCCCTGATGAGTTGAACATGACATAATGTTTAGTCATCATTAATGACGAATGTGGAATGATGAAACAGTTGCCAGATGTAGCATTGCATTTTGCTTGTTACATTCCCTAGGTGTCTCTCGCACAATTATATTGTGTCAACTATTCATGTTTTACAAAACTCATAAGTATGAAATGATATATATGTTGCTTGCTAAGCATGATAGCGGTAAGAAAGAACCGCTTGTCTCTGGTAAATGCTTCACATTATATTCTTCGGAATTTTAATTGAAGGTCAGAGTGAGTTCAGGCTCTGTCGGCGCCCTGATAAGTTAGACGTAACAAAACAGAGTGGGAGCCATCAATGATGACGAATGTCGAATGATCCGACCGCCTATCCCATTTGCCGAATTTCCAAAGGAAATTTGCTAAAAGGCAAAATTATATTGCGCAACCCCGATGTAGTAAGGTTAAGCTTATCAAATTTGATAAGGTGAGAAAATAATATGAGATAGCTTGCACTATTTTTCAAAAGAAAAACATGCAGTTCATCCCAGGTCACAATAATACCCTTTAATCGCGTTTTTCATTTAAACTAAATCTTTTCAATAAAAGAAAAGAAGATTGCTGAGTAGAAATTTTTCATTAAATAATTTAAACGATATAAAGCTAGTAAACGTATACAGTACCAAGCGAAGCGTGATTCCCTTTGACGACATACATGATTGTTTTAAGGATAGATAGGAAAACACGAAAATCTATTTCTATTTTCAGTATTTTAATTTTGCTGATTTTCCTTTGATAAATTGTTCAAACGATTCTAAGGTCGAATCGTTTCTAATCTTTACCTTTGTTTATATTTCGGTATTAAATTTTACCGCATGTACCTAGGAAGTGCATAACTATGTCATCGTTGTTTTCATATTTTGGACAGACCGGCATATCTTTTAGACGCTTTGTATAAAGATGTTACTGTAGTGACCTGTTTGTTTTTTATCGTTTGCCTTAATTGTGTACAATTGTCACGATTCAACAAATATTTGTATGTTTTCTCTGAACTCCAGTCATTGGTAATAGAATACCTAAAACTCTTGAACTAAATAAGCTAGTAAGTTCCAAGCATGATACCGAAAAATAGAAGACATTGGTCCCATCGCACCAATATTAGTACAGCATCCACTCCAACAAAAATTTCAACCGTCAACGACAAATAAGAACAAAGCAATTTGAAAAATTCATGAGAGAATTCAAGAAACAGTACACTTAGCCTTAAATCAAATCAGGGCCTTAAAAATAAGAATTAGTTCTCTACAAGGAAAAATTATTAGGAACTTAAACTGACCCTGTTAATTAATTCCACATAATTTTGGTATAAAATGAACTAAGAAATCGCATTTTCAGTTGATCCGCCAGTATTTGTTTTTAAATATTTAAATAAACTCACAGAGTTAACTTAATATTACTTAAAATGGTAATATAGTTGGGTCATGATGAATTTAATTAATGATACTCATTACAGATACTTTACAGATCAAACATTTTCCACCATGAAAATTCACAGTTTTATAAGTACACTATTAATCGAACACCCTTTGATTTGCTTAAGTGAAAACAACATGTGGAATTCAGTAAATAAATTCATTTGAACTGGTTGGCCAATGGTCTATGACTATCGTTTAATAAAGGGACGAGATAATCAGAATCTAAATTCTCGATTTGCATTCAAATTGAAATTCAACGCCTCTTCATAATAAACTGATAAAATTGCAGTTGGGGTTAATACATTAACAAATTAATGTATTAACAAATTCTTGGAAAAAGTTGTTATTATGGTAATTTAACATGAAGCGCAAATAAAGATATAAAGAGTCCTCACATAATATTGTTCATCACTCGACATACATATGTTAAGGTTGGTTTCTGTAGAAATATCAGTTCGTTGGTATGCCCTTTGGTTTGTGAAATTCCATCCTTATTTTCCACTCCATATACATTAGAGAACTATTTTGGAAAGGTTTCAACTTTGTTTTTAGATTCATAACTTATACGTCATAGAGTTCTATCTCACAGATAATATTAACCAACATATTCCTAACGCCGTGCATTCAAATGAATATAGGAAATTAAGATTTTTTGATAACTTAATAAAATAGGAATAAGTCTTAATAAATTTCAAGTAAAGGTCTTAAAAGCATTCCCTAGTTGTTTAACAAAAAAAATGGTATCTCCATTATTATCAAAACATATGGCGAACAAAAATAGAATTAGAAAAAAAAAATAAATCCGCCCTAATAATGCTCAGGAAAGTCTATTTGTATAAAATGAATTTTCTTTAAAAAAATCTCTATGCACTGGCTGTAAGATGACCTTTTCGTAAAATCCTTGAAATTTCCCAACATATTTTATTCAATATTAAATGAAATCACTGGAAACGGGATGACGATGGAAAGTTTAATCTGTCATCATATCTGTTATAATTCCCGAGGGTTTTCCTTCAATATATATTTCCTTTTTAAAGATAAATGAGTTTCCCAAATCGAAATGGGTTTCTGGAATTATAAATAATTAATCATATTCGTATTAATAATTAAGTAACCATATAAATATCAAAACTTATATCAAAATTCAGTAGGAAATAGTATCAGCTAGCTACTTATGTATGGCTGCTCTTATGAAAAAACTAGTTTTTAAAATAGCTATTTTCCAGTTTGTCAAGTATAGTAATATTTTAATCCATTTTTATCCATCTTTTTGTGGTAATAAGTTTTGTAAAACACAGTAACGTTTAATAAGTTGAAACTCAACAAGTTTAGTATATGAATGTTATAAAAAGTATTGAATTATGTTTCAGAATGCACCCAATATGTTTGACACTCCGGAGTATACTACACATTTTTCCTATTTCCTGTCAGAAAAATGTAAACAAAATTTATATGCCTGATAATAACTCTGGTACTAACTACCAGAACTATGTGACATTGGTACCAAGAGTTCTTAAAACAGTACTAATAGCTTATACTCTAATATAAATATAAAGAACGGTGGATCATTATTGTTCTGATCAGTCGCTTGTGCTGATAGTGTTTCCAACCAAGACGAAGTACCTGTAATTGAAGACGTGTTTGCCATTGATCAGGAGGTGTTCCACAACATCGCTAACGAAGACATCAATTTTAAATTTTAATACCAAATGTTTAAGTGATCTCATTTTCTCTCTAGTCAACTTTTTTTATCATCTTGTTCATGTCTAGTCTTTGTTACCGTAGGTTTTTATTACTTTTATTACTTTTTAAATTATATTGTTTCTTAGTATAGGTTTTTTATGTCATATGCACATTTTATATTTAGTAACTGTCTCTCAATATTATTTTTTCCAACTCATATTTTTTAACTTTTAATGCCTTTTTTAATTTTTAATCCTGCTTTAATCATTTACTTTGTAATCTATTTTTATTTATTTATGTTTTAAATTATCTACTTAATTGTTTTTTTTTGTATAAAATCTTATAGAGCGCCTCGCTTGTGGCAATGCTGTTGAGGGCTCGTATTTGTAAAAAGTTTATAAATAAATAAATAAAATTAGCCAGGTGAAGTACAACCTACTTTAAATTTGCCGATAAATAATCACAAACATAAAAGGTATAAAGATTTTACAATGTTATAATTTTTAAAAGGTCATAAGTTTGACGAATAAATGAATGTGAATAAAGAATCAATAAAACCCTAAATTAACTTTATAAAAATAAATATTTCAAAGGACTAAAATATGAACTTCCTTTGATTTTTTTCCTTGCTTGAATTGACTTTGTTCTTTGACAAAAAGGACAATTTGAATATAAGTCCGCTTTCACAACATAACAAGTAACACTGCGGAGTTAAGTATGTCAATAAATAGCGAATGAAATTGTCATTACTTTTTACTGCTTTGATTGCAGACTGCAAAAGTTGTTTTAATGACAATTTAGATGCTGATTTATGTTTCTTTTAAAAAAAGCTTTTTAAAAGTTTAAAATTTAAATATGAGCTTATTGCAATAAAAAATGAGGACGCTCCAAGGAAATCCCTTTTTATTCAACAAAGGTACTTTTGAAGACAAAAAACTTTTACTTAATTCTATTGCTTTTTTTTCAAAACGTTAAGGGATTTATAATTTTTTTCTAGAAGATAATGAAAACAAAGAAGGACAACCTTTTACTAAAGAGAACACTTTTTTAGAGATTTCTACAAAACAAAACAGTTGATAGATAAATCTACACTGATAATTTAAAAGGTAAGTAATTTTACAGAGTTGAACGAACAACACTAAAAAGTTGGAATTTTATTATTAGAATTGAAGCTTTAAGAGTTAAAAGGTTCCTTTTAATAGCAGAACAACAATTCAAAAAATTAATAGATGAATCTGTTAACATACGACCTTTTTAATAATATGTAATTATCATCCAAAATAAACAATGAAATAAATAATTAAGTAAAAAAAATAACAATAACAATAACAAAATGTAATGATGACAGAAAATATAAAATAATATTATTGTATGTATAGAAAATATATAGTAGTAGTATTATATAGTAGTATAGTAGTTGTATATGTAGTAGTATGTATAGTATATAGTAATAGTATTATATAGTAGTAGTATGTATAGTAATATAGTAATAGTATTATATAGTAGTATAGAAGTTGTATATAGTAGTAGTATGTATAGTAATAGTATTATATAGTAGTATAGAAGTTGTATATAGTAGTAGTATGTATAGTAATATAGTAGTACAGAAGTTACATATAGTAGTAGTATGTATTGTAATATAGTAGTATTATTATGTTATGATATGTAGTATTAAATAGTAGGAACAGAATATGCAGTAAATTATAAAATTATAGGGTATTGAGTATGGTATGAAAATTATATTTTATTTATTATTATGTCAGACGTGTAGATGTATAGTGGCTACTCCAAACCCAAAAGGCATACCTCAGGTACTGGCCAATTTAAAATCAGTTTCTAAATATTAAAACGAAATAGTATTAATTCCTTGTAATTTAAGTTCACAATGTAAATTTTAATGAAGGTTTGTTATTATTATGAGTTTGAGGGTTCAAATTCAGCCGGGGAAGGACCTTATATGAGGTTATCCCTTGTATCGTTCCCTCGGGAGCCTTTGAATTCAAATTCGGCCAACCCGGTCAAGGTTTAACGTAGCTTCATTTTATGTTACGCAAATACGGGGTTAGATTTCGATTGACATAAATCAGGATCCACGTTATCATTGTCACCAGCTCATGTAATGAGCAGGTAAAGTTCTGCAGGCCGGCGAAGGGTTTGAAAGATACTGCTCGGACCGAGCACTCTACAAGTGGAAAGGTGGATTTAGTCTGTGGTCCCCCGACTAGTGAAAGTGATTAGGAATGATGTGTTTGGTTTTGGGTTTCAGGTTAGGGCTATGGTAATGGGTTTATACGAACTAACTTCAGGGTCGCCACCGGCATCTCTCCCCCGTCAGGCTGGACCGGACAGGACAGAAAAATAAGTATAACGAGTATCTGGAGAGACTAGAGGAACTGTGGGTATTGGTAAACTAGTAATTAGCGGGCTAGATAAGACTGATGAGATCTAAGTAGCTAGTGGAACTTATAGAGAATATATACTAGACAACCTGTGAACAAGTCACAGTTCACGTAGTTCCGTAAAGGGGAGGGTAAAAACGAATCTTTCCCTCAGTGCAGTGTGTGCTTAACTTTAAGGGATTCTCAGTAAAGTGGCATTTAGACAAGTAGACATGCTTATTGAATAAAGTTTATACTTCTTTATATATTTGCCATTAAGAATACTTAAGTTTTTAATGTCCCACTGACAGTAAATTAGTCAACAATGGAAAATCATTTATTAATGTCACTCACCTATCACAGTAGATATACTGGAAAAATATAAAGGAAATCCCATGTCAAGATATCACGAGACTTATCTGTTTCAGGTGTTTAATAGGGCTTTCTGTGTGATTTGTACCATGTGTATATATTATAACCGTAAAACAATTTGATTTATACTTAGTTGCTTACTGATTAACTAGGCATATCAAAATTATGTAAATTTATTGTCTCGCCTACTTCTCTTTTCTACGCACCTCCATCATTTCATTCATTACCAATATATTTCCTTACCCTTTCTATTCATCTCAAACTTTGTTAGCCTTTTGGTCAACAGTAGTAATATGAGGGAGTGGTAGTAACTACCAGGCAAATAGGCCACGTTGTTGGGCCCTTTTTGCCAGCTCCCTAAGATAGTGTTCTACTCCTTTTAATTTGAAGTGTAGGTATATTTCATCTAATCTAGACAGAAGAGCCGTGAATTTCTATGGCTCCTCTCATGTTTATTTTTACTGACTCATATAGTCTAGTAAATATTAGGCAAAACACGTGCTCTCGCTGTTAAACCAAACCTCCACACACTTTACACTACAAGGCAGGCACACTATAGTATTATAATAAATCTACTATGAGGGTCCTATATTTTACCTATACCTAGTTTCATTTAGGGTAAGGGATCTTTAACGAGTACCTGACAACGCACAGGCTCGAGACTACCCGCATTACGTCTCTTCTGAAGGACGTGGCAGCAGGATTTTTATCCCTCTCATAAAAATACCAGAGGCCCGTGCTAGAATTGAATCCATGACTAAATATACTTGGAAGTTTATTTAGTAGGAAGTCTATTCATTCTGTGTATTGGCCTCGTACCTACGCGGTCATACATTTATTCTGTGTATTGGCCGCGTACCTACGCGGTCATATATTTATTCTGTGTATTGGCCGCGTAGGTACGAGGCCAATACACAGTTGATGTAGTGATTAAGGTTAACCACTACACCACGGGTGACTCCTTGCCTTTTGGTCAAGTATTTGATAGATCTTCTTCTTTCAAGACATCCTTTGTCAAAAAACTGAGTATTTAAAATAAAACATAATTCAAAACATCCTTTGTCAAATAACTGAGTATTTAAAATAAAACATAATTCAATACGTCCTTTGTCAAATAACTGAGTATTTAAAATAAAACATAATTCAAAACATCCTTTGTCAAAACTGAGTACTGAAATAACTGAGTATTTAAAATAAACATAATTCAAACTCCTTTGTCAAATAACTGAGTATTTAATAAAACATAATTCAAAACATCCTTTGTCAAATAACTGAGTATTTAAAATAAACATAATTCAAAACATCCTTTGTCAAATACTGAGTATTTAAAATAAAACATAATTCAATACGTCCTTTGTCAAATAACTGAGAATTTGTATCGGAAAGCTATCAGAGTCTACCTATGCAGTCTAATGCTCTTGTTAAACCCAATGATCAACAGCTAACACGAGTTCCATAAACCCTAGGGTAAGCCTTGAGTAGATTTGTTTAAACCTAATGTAATATACGCCGTACAACATGGTATTTATACAAACACTCATAAACAACTCAATCAAACTTTAATAATATTTACGATTTCGTACAAACAAGAAATCAAATAATACTGATTATATAAACATCAAATTAAATACAGATAAAGCTGTACTTTCGGGAAAGGATTAAATTATTTACAGATTCTTAAATATTGATGAGTTTAATGTCTCTTGTCGCTGCACAGTTTTAGTTCGGGATTGCAGCCCGATCAGGAGTCCCCTCACGTTTTGGTTGTTGTTTTGTATTATTTGTTGTTTCATTATAGACCAAGAGCCCAGGGGTGTTTTGTTAATAAAAAGTTCTTAAGAGAGAAACATCTTTTTTGTAGAATTCCATAATTACTATTAGGTAAAGAAAGACTTTTATTCTACAATGTTTTTTATAAACAGGAACAATATATTTCAATCCATTTGGATCATCTTCAGGAACTAAAAAACAAAAGTACAAAAATATTACTAAAAACATACAAAAGTACAATATAAAAAATAATAAGTTTAATACTTGACATTAATGTTTGGTTCCTGTCGTATTATTTGTATTTTGTACTTTTGTAAGTTTTTAGTAATATTTTTGTACTTTTGTTTTTAGTTCCTGAAGATGATCCAAATGGATTGAAATATATTGTTCCTGTTTATAAAAAACATTGTAGAATAAAAGTCTTTCTTTACCTAATAGTAATAATAAAAATTGTAATGGCTGGAACCGGTCTCAATTTTTCGTAAATACCTTCCTGAACAAGGATCTGCAATTCTGCAGACTCGTATCGGATGGGTGTCCCAGGCAGAACCTTTGACCCCTAAAGTGCGTTCTGCCTGAGACACCCATCAGATACGAGTCGGCAGAATTGCAGATCTTTGTTCAGGAAGGTATTTACGAAAAATTGAGACCGGTTCCAGCCATTTCACTTTTTATTAACAAAACAACCCTGGGCTCTTGGTCTGTAAGGTTTCGAAGGGAGGACCAGTTTTAATAACACAGGTTTAGGAGAGGTAATAGGTTAAGGTGAAACAGGTTTAGGATCTTAAGCAGAAGCTAATATTGATTGAGTTTGGACTTGACCCTGACATAAAGGAATTTTCAGGTTAATATATTTATTTTTTGTAGCCCAAGTGCCACACCTGAAAAATGTGACTCATTTTGTACTACTTCAAACCAAAAAAATTTCTGAAAAATACCTTGAATTATGAAGAAAAAAATAGTCTGCCTCTCCAGAGTGGAGCCCTTCATATAACTGAGCATGCTTAAAATTTTATAAAATCGCACAAATTCCAGTTTCCTTGTAATAAGTTATTCCCTGTGAACATTTTTTAAAGCTGATAAGATTTTCTATAAAACGAGTGTTTAATCATCAAAATCGGATAACTGCAACCAAAGTTATGACTCTTTTAAAAACACTACAAAGAATTGTTAATTTATGCAAAATCAGTGAATTTCTTTAAAAAATTTTCGTTTTTTCTTCATTTTATTGGTCATTTAACAAATTTTAAAACTTTAGTTGTATTTATCCTTTTTTGACGAAAAAAACACTCGTTTTATAGGAAATTTTATCAGCTTTAAAAAAAGTATATTTAGAGACCCAGACTCATCCTTAACCGTATACGATCTTGGCTCTGGTCCTTACCAATTATTTTACCTTGACTCCATGTGGAGATCGATGAATTTTTTTAAAAGTTATATTTTGACCAACCTGAAAATTAGTTACCCTTCTGGCGTGTTGGTCATAATATGCTTTAGAATTCTACTTGTTTTTATCAATAGTTCTTAACATTTGATTGTTATCAATTCTAGGTTTTAGGCTAGAAAAACTCTAAAAGCATCCAATACTTAATGATCTTGACATTAGGACTTGAGCAAGGGACGGCAAATTGACTTTAGGAGTATTTCGATGTAACAAGAGAGCTGATTCAGGGTCCTGATCTGACTCCAAACATTTTTTCAAAATATTTCCTACTATTTTAAGCATACTCAGCCATGCCATTAGATTGAGGATAGTGTAGACTTGCATATTGTGCTCGAAATCCCAATAATATGGAAAACGATTTAACCTCTCGAGAATTAAAATAAGGGGCTCCATCAGTAAAAAATTTCAAAGGAATCCCGTGTCTCTCAAACACAGACATAAGTTTTCGAAAAATGCACGCTATTTTAGACTTTCCGTAAGATACATTTCTAAAAAATTTAAAAAATCATTCTTTGTAGCCTAATGGGCACAAAGGTTTGTCATAGATAGAGATCAGACTACAACCTCCCGCCTATCGATGTATTGACCAAATTTCTAAACTCCAAACTCGACATCTATCGTTTCTTTCTCAGTTTAACGTACCTAGTCTGAGTTTAAGTCAGAGCTCTGAAAACAAAAGCTGTAGGTTGATTATTTTTATGAGGGACGGCTCCTAACCCCGTTGAGCCTGAGGTACGAATCACTAATCTAATACACACACGCGCACACACACACACACACAAAATATATATACATATTATAATATATATACATATATATATATATATATATATATATAATATATATATATATATATATTATATATATATATATATATATATATATATATGAATAAAGGTCTAAAGTTTATCTTGTTTTTTTGGTTTTTCCTTGTAAGAATTATTTCCGCTATAACTTTAAAATTTAAAAAGCTTACATCTCACAAAGTCCTAATTTAAATACATCTCTTTCATTTTTATTTAAAATACACTCTTTAAATGGGCCCTAACAGGATAAAAAAAGAAAATTTACTTATCAACTCCCAATAGGCTTTTAAAGGCCGAACCCTGAGACTTTGGAAAAGGAATTCTAAATATTCTCATTTCATTTCCAAGTTTATCTAGATCTAAAAATTCCTCTGCTATCACCAATCCCAAGAATTTCACACTATTTATTCAACAGGATTATTTATTTCACGAATACAAATAACTTAATATTTCTGGGTTACCCTCACGTAGTCCGACTTAGCTGTGATCAGAATAATAATGAAAATGCTTTAAGTCTTGTATTTAAGCTTCCTTAGATAATTATAACCTTATATTATCAAGTTAATTAAAGAACGGAAAACTTTATAGATACCTATATTTTAAATTATTAATAATTTCGAGGAGAAATAGGTCCAAAATAATAAATAACACAAATAACGCCTCGCCTTTCGATGACAACTCATGTCGTAAGAAAGAATCAAATAAAGATAATCAAAAAAAGATAATAATTAACTTAAATAAAGATAATTAATATTTTTAAATCAAACTTAGTACAAAAACCAACCTTCAGAAGAACAGAACCCTATTGAAAACCAGGTAACTTTTAATAAAAATTTGTGAAATTAAGAATAAACATTTTAAGGCTCAGTTTTTTGAGGTGCACAATCTATTAAAAATAGTCCAGAGTCAATATGAACACTCTAAGTAGACCAAAAAGTCGAAAATCATAATTATCAATGGGAAGACAAACAATTTAAGTTAGGCGACGTTATTATCAGTTTATGTAGGAAATCAATTAAGTAGAACCAAATTAAGAAACCAAAAAAATCAAAATAACCAGTTAAAAAACCAAAAAGCTAAACTGCGCGAAAAACTAAAAAAAAATATTTTAAATGGTACGTCAAGCAGTGTAGAGCTTGTATAGTTAGAATAGAGTTTTACCCTAGATTTGGGGGATAAGCGTGTCAAATTGAAATTCAGAGTTTGTTTTGTAAAATCTTTGGCACATCGCTTTAATTTTAGTAAATTTATATTTTAAATTATTAAATTAAATTGTTTTTTTGTTAATTAAATTAATGTTACGAGTAATCTTAATAACTAACTAATTGTGGCGCGGGGGTCCACATAGTCCACATACCGGGCGAATTTCTTTTGGAATGGGTGCTTCCTATCTTATCAATTTATTTTTGCTTCCACTTTATGCTTCATAACTTGAGCAGTTGCATTACTTGTCTTTAGTCAATTTATAATAAAATAACTCATTTATACCGTAATAAAAATTGTGAAAAACCGAAAAATAGTCTATCATTCTAAACGCTCAAACCGTAGGGTCATTTTAAAGTTTTCCCCTGACTCAAATCTCACTCAACTAATCCACCCCAGAATTTTTGCTCACTCATCATCTAAGAAGCACACTCTCCGTATATGGTGGCACATATGACTAGTCCACAGAGTTCAATAAGATTCTATCCAATAGAGATTTTGGGAAGGCTAGTTCTACCCCACCCTCACATTTTCTTTTGTACAGTGTCGCTCTCAGGTAGCAACATTTTTGACTTTGGATAATAGAAAGAGACAACCAATTTCGCGATATATCCATCTTTGTCTTTCGATGTTCATCACATCAACTACATTCTTCTACCTGACCCAAACCTACCTTGACAATTTTCGCAATAGCATTTAAATGGATTTACTTTGAGTTCCTTATACCTAAGAGGTAGTTCTTACAATAGAACTAATAGAATTAATAGTCTCTGCTCTATCCAAACTCACCGATCTGGCTAGTGTCCGCGACTAGTTCACAATGTGCTTAGTTCATCTAGTCTTACTAGCTCCTCTGATCACGTTAGTCTTAATTGTCCCAACCTCGTTTATTCCTCCAGCTCTGGCTGGTGTTAACAACTAGTTAACAGTGTGCCTAGTTCATCTAGAACAGATAGACTCTGGCTAGGCTCACCGCTCTGGCTAGCGCAGACTACTAGTTCACAATACGCTTAGTGCATCTAGTCTTACTAGCTCCTCTGATCACATTAGTCTTACTTGGCTCGCCCACGTATGACTAGTCTCACCAATCCCATCAGCTCCTCTAGCACCATCAGAGGATGTTTGTTCTTCTCTTAATAAAAGTAATATTTTTTCTCAAATTTGTTTGATCCTTAGCTAGGCTCACCGCTCTGGCTAGTCCAGCGCCACCCAACACAGAACTTTTGCAACCCCGACGTCAGTGAGCACAAACTCATTCTTCATCCCTAACTAAAAATGGAAATTATTCCGCAGTGCCACTAGGAGACGTCTGTCTTCAATAACCAAGCACTTAACGCAATAAATAAGTAAACCAAATTGCGTTTCAATACGACAAGTACATCAATTATTTGTGATGGATGATAAAAATTCAGCAGCATCCAGCGTGACCAGTGCCTGGAATGGTAATCGCTGGAAAAGAAACAGATGTATTTACTATCTGAGGACGAGCAAAGCGAGTCCAAAGTTAGGCGGATCAGCGTAGCGAATTTGATTGGTGAGGAAAAGTTCCGGGGCACTCCGTTCCCGATATCTTTGGATTTTTTAAACGAAATGAGCAGATTTATTTCATTGGTTTCACAAAACTATGCACACCTAAATTAATATTTTTTTAATAATCCTACTGAAAGGGTAATTACAGAAAGGTTTTGACGCATTTCCTTTGGATTTTTAAGGTGACAAGTACCACTTCAAGAGTAATTCGCCCGGCAGGCGAACCCCGGCCCCAGAATTTTTATAAATACCTCATTGTAAAAAAATAAGTTATTATAACCATAACAAATTTTATGATGCAATAAAATGCCAAAGGAAAAATATTATTACTGTAACACCAGCCTCATGCCGATAAAATCTTAATACTGCAATAAAAACTATTTATTTTTACCACAATATCTTTTTATACCTTGAACTTATATTAAAGGTATAAAAATCTTTGGTTATTTCAGATTAATTTGTTCTTCTCTTAATAAAAGTAACATATTTTCTTAAATTTGTTTTATCCTCAGCGTCTATATATTTCTTAGTACTGTATTATAGGTGGCTTTAAACTTTCCCCAGAAGCTGACAAAATATTTTCTTCTGATTAAAAATAATAGAAAATCAAATCATAAAGATTTTATTTATTTACATTAAATACAATTATTCATGCATTGTAAATACTTCAAGACACTTAATATTTCTTATAAAATCGGACCTTCTAATATACTTAGATGATAATTATGAAATTAAAACATTTGCATCCGTTTTCATTTATAATCATAACACACATTCGTAAATAAATAAATAAAAAATAATAATAATTATGAATACGATATGATTATTGTATTGTTATTGTTTGCAAAGAGAGCTGTTCTTCAAAATAATTTCTCAACACTCAACATTTCAGTTGAATATAAAAATTTGGAATCTTTTGGTCTCAATATAATGACCATAGAACAAATATTTAAGAGTTAATGTTAAGCCCGAGCTAAATGCGATGGTAGACAGTAAAATACACGCTGAGGCTGGCAATATACTTATTTGACTGAGGAGGCGAAGCTGAGTAAAAGCAAATGGCAATTTGCTTGCATCTCGAATCTATTATGATTCTTTAGGTACGTAGTGGCACATACTAGTTTACCGATAGAGATGTATACTAGACGCGGCATGGCCAATCTCAATACAATGAGAGGTCTGAAACATTTTTTGGGGCTCTCAGGGACTCTGTGTAACCTCATTGGAACCTCCTCCAAGACTAAGTTAAGGTTATAATAAATAAAAAGTTTTTGGCTTCCCGCACACTATCTGTGTTTTAATATGTATTTTAAACGTTCTTTAATATATATTACTGTAATTTTGTTCTCTTTATTTGATTAAATTGATACTCGAATGTGGTCAGGTTACTTTACCGATGTTTCCAAATTCAACCAATAGGGCCCCTCTAGTAATATATCTCTATGATTTTATCTACTTATGATAAAAAGTATGATTACAAAACGTTTAAATTTAAAAATAGTATGTTCAATTTTAATTGGGAAAACAACAAATTATTATTATAATTGTAATTGTTACCTTGTTGTGTATGTATAAATAATAAATTTTATAACACGATAAGAAACATTAAGGTTAAAAAGGCAAAAAAAGTATCTGAGAAACAGTAAAAACTGTTCACTTGTTGTTGAAGTAATCTTATATATATATATATATATATTATATATATATATATATATATATATATATATATATATATATATTATATAATATTATATATATATACAAAAATATAAATACAAAAATATACAAAAGCACATAGAAACAGAAACTTCACTTGTTTAAGTAAAAATGTAAATAACAAACTCCTCTACTTCTTTCTCGCGGCGTACTACTTCATAAGTGGTGATTTCCTATTGTAAGTTCATTGAAATTCGAAACTTCAAACCATACCAACTTATCATTTTTCTAAAAAATTCTCTTGGCAGATAAAAATTTTAGTCTGTAAAATTCTAAGCACGATCAGTAAAACCTTAAATATCTCTGTTACGGTCTAAAAGGCAATTTTGAAACATTAGATGTAAGTTCTTTCCTCTTTAAGCTACTTAACAACTCAGATAACCCTAAAAGGAAAAAGTCACAATAAACGATAGCTATATTACGTGACGTTAAAGTCTCATAAAAGATTACGTTTTATTATGATGAGTAAGTATTTCATATTAGATAATATTTAGGACGTTTTTGGGGTGTTACTCGTGTGCTGAGAGGAATTTCAGGATATTTTATTACATTGCTATTGTCTATTTTATTGAAGCTATTAAGAAGTAATAAACATTTGAGCTAAGTTCTCGTGGAAGTAGGGATTTTTTTTTTGTTTAAAATTTTTCTTTCAAAATTTGGTCCGTTGTTTAGTAAAAAGAGGATATCAATAATAAAATTCATGTTAAAGGTGACAGTAATAATAATTAGGGAGAAATGATAGATCACCTATCACCTAAGTGGCAAGTAGGCCACGTTGTTGGGCCCTTTTTGCTGACTCGCTTAGTTAAAAGAAAGTGTAATATAACTAAACTATAAAATATATATGAACTATTATTGAGGGACCTAAATTCTACCTAACCCAGATTTTTTTAAAAAAAATCCCTCATTGATAAGTATTTTAACAATGTACAATTAATGATTGAAATCAGTACACAATAATTTTTAGCAAATTATTGTAATATATAGGACTACTCCCAACAAGAGAATCAAAAAGCTCTGTGCTGTGGGGAGGAGTGTTTTATATACTATATAAGCTTAATATATAACAAATAAATTTCCTTGTATTAAAAAAGTAATGTAAATATTTATAAATAACACAATATAATTGTGCGAGAGACACCTAGGAAATGTACCAAGCAAAATGCAATGCTACATCTGGGAACTGTTCCATCATTCAACATTCGTCATCATTGATGGCTCGACATAATGTCATGTCCCACTCTGTTTCGTTACGTCTAACTCATCAGGGCGCCGACAGAGCCTGAACTCACTCTGACCTTCAATTAATTCCGAAAAATATAATGTGAAGTACTTACCAGAGACGAGCGGTGCTCTCTTACCGCCATCATGCATGGCAAGCAAAACATATATCACTTGATACTATCTGGTAAGTACTTCACATTATATTCTTCGGAATTAATTGAAGGTCAGAGTGAGTTCAGGCTCTGTCGGTGCCCTGATGAGTTAGACGTAACGAAACAGAGTGGGACATGACATTATGTCGAGCCATCAATGATGACGAATGTTGAATGATGGAACAGTTCCCAGATGTAGCATTGCATTTTGCTTGGTACATTTCCTAGGTGTCTCTCGCACAATTATATTGTGTCAACTATTCATGTTTTGCAAAACTCGGTAGTATCAAATGATATATTTATAAAGAAGCTTAAAGTAACTGTTAATACTTTTTAATAAATAATTGCTTCACGGATTTGGTAAATATACTAGTGGTATTGGCGTTATTTTGTGGCAACTTATTAAAAATTCCTGCTGCTACATAAAGCCAGTGCCTCTGACCCAGTGTAGTATGTTTTCGTGGTATTTTAAATAAATTAAATTGAGCTGGTCTTGTGTTTAGACAATGCTCTATTAAGGATAAATTGTATTTTCCAACGTAAATTCTTTGTAAACCAATAAGGTGGTACATACAGAAATGTATAAAATAAAGGTTCATTTTGGGTTAGGAACTTTTTACGAGTACTTAATATCGCGCAGGCCCAGATCCACCGTCTTAACGTCCCTTTCGAAGGACAGCACGTGAAGGAATTCCATCCCTCGCAGGAAAAGGTACTACAGAACTCTTCCTCACTACTTCGGAATTACTTCGCACATCTTATGTGACATCTCGCGATGGCCTAAACATGATGGATGTATCACTTTGCTCTTGCTACGCTAGCCCTTGGAATAAAAAGTAACCTAAAAGTGAGTTATTTCTAGGCCGAAATAACTTTAGTGTCGTCACGCTCGACATAAGATTAAAAAGATAGCGTAGTGATTTTAGACTTCGCTACTCTCGACCATCAACATCCATATCTGAGTAGCACAGCTAGAAAGTTTTATTTTGGTGCCACGTTTGAACTCTATACCATAAATAATGTACAATGATCCGCAAACCGAAAAGACAGACAGTTAACACAATAAAAACCGTTCGGAACGTATTAAAAACGCCTAAAACAGGTTATTTGGTGAAATTTCGGGTTTGAATTTCTAGGTTTAATACAATTCTTTTCTATATAAACACGGTACTAGATTCAGAAAAATGAAAAACCGGGCACGGAGTACCTCAGTACTTTTCCAAGTATCTGTATCTCAATTCTTTTTTTTTTTTAAGGAAAAGTAAAAAATATAAATTATGATAAGATAAAATAGAATGGATGGAATATTATTCAGAAACCTTAAGAAGTTAAGTTTTAATGACTCTTGTTGAGTTGTAGACAAAACCATTGTCTACAACTCTACTAAAAAAACATCATTTTAAAATTTTATTTCTTTAAAACATTCTAAAATTACGTTAATTTTACTTTTCCTCGTTCTTACCGTTGGTTTAAAGAGTATTGTGTTTGCACAAAAAATGGGGTGCGGGGTACCTCGGAACTTTTCCTCATTACATCGGATTCGCTACTCTTATCCTCCCTGCTTCACTGGTCCTCAGATAGTAAATACATTCGTTTTATTTCCAGTGGTCCCCCATACAGGCACTGAATACGCTCCATGCTACTTAACTTTTATAATCCTACAAAAATCATAGAAAGACTTGTTGTATTTTAACTAAACTTAGTACACTTATTTATTTCGTCAATGGGTACCTTTGTACCAAATTTTAACCTAATTCGGAATAATAAACTGTGTAGGCTTCCGTGGTTATTGTCATGAAGATTTAGGTCTTCCAATGGTGACCGCGCTAATGTAGTTGAATTGGAATATTTTCCGATTTTTTACAATTTTTTAAAAAACGTATACAAATTATTCGATAAAAATTGAACTAATGCTGATAATGAAATGAAACTTAGCACATACATTAGTCTTATACATGACTACATTCGTGCCAAAGTTCAATCAGAACGCACCATTTTTTCGCGTTTTATGATTTTTCAAAATTTTCGCTGAGTCATTATTGCGGGTTAATGACGTCAGAAAAAATATTTTCCGAATAGCACAACTACAGCGGTAGATTGATTTTTTACAAAGTTTCAATTCTCTAGTATAAATACACTAGGAGCTACGATGATAACAGACACACACACACACATGCTGGCAGACAACTTTGAGAAAACCACTCAGAAGGCCTTACCTGGAACGGATAATTCCGGTTTCATCCTAGTTTTGGATTTTTTTGCAAACACAATACTTTCCTATATACCTACGGCATAGATGAGAAAAAGTAAAAATTCCGTGTTTGGACACTTTCAAGGTTATAAGTTAAGGTTCTCCCAACATTGTATTTTGCTTTAAGCTGCTGAAGTATTTAAGTTTTTCTTTTTAGAAAATAATTTTCCTCTTTTTTGAAATAGCTATTTTATTCCTTAATCTCTCAATCTTACTAATTTTCTTTAACAGCTTTTATTTTTCTTCTTTCTCTCGGTTTTGTTTTTATCTCGGGTTATTTTGTATTATTTTAATAAAAACTTTTTTAATGAAAAAAATTTCTTTAAAGAAAATATTTCTTGACTATTTTAATGCTTTTATTGTTAGTTGTGACTTTAGATTGTTTATTGTTATGACGGATGGTTCGGTTTAACCAGATCTCTCTGGTTAAAATTGTTTCTACAGAGGACCTATTGATTTAATCATAAAAAGATTATTAATAAATGGGATCAATTGGTTAACAATAGAGATATTATTACATTAACATTAGAGATATAAGTACTTCACATTATATTCTTCGGAATTAATTGAAGGTCAGAGTGAGTTCAGGCTCTGTCGGCGCCCTGATGAGTTAGACGTAACGAACACAGAGTGGGACATGACATTATGTCGAGCCATCAAGTATGACGAATGTCGAATGGTGGAACAGTTCCCAGATGTAGCATTGCATTTTGCTAGTTACATTTCCTTGGTGTCTCTCGCACAATTATATTGTGTCAACTATTCATGTTTTGCAAAACTCGGTAGTATCAAAATGATATAAATAGAGATATTATTACTAGAGAGGCCCTATTAATTAATAATAGAGATATTATTACTAGAGGGGCCCTATTGGTTAACAATAGATATATTATTGCTAGAAGGGCCTTATTGGTTAACAATAGATATATTATTGCTAGAAGGGCCTTATTGGTTAACAATAGATATATTATTGCTAGAAGGGCCTTATTGGTTAACAATAGAGATATTATTACTAGAGGGGCCTTATTGGTTAACCTATTATTGGTTAACAACTAGAGGGCCTTATTGGTTAACAACAAAGATATAATTACTAGAGAGGCTCTATTGCTTTAACCATGGAAATTTATTACTAGAGAGGCCCCCTATAGTTGGAAAATTGAAACATCGGAGTAACCTAAACACCTTCGACTACTAATATAATTACATAATCAGTACAAAATTACAGTGACTTATAAAACGAAGACTGTATGACGTCATCTGAAGTCATCTGAGAAGCAGATGACGATTGTTTCTATAACCTTAACTCACTTTTAAAAAATATATCAAAAAGGTTACACTGAGCCCCCGAGATTAGTGTACTCCTACACATGTTTTTACTCTAGCATAAAAACACCAAGAGCTACCATGATAACGGATACACCCACACACATGCAAAAGAACAATTTTGTAAAAAAAACACTCAGGAAGTTTTAAATATGAGGCCTTTGGCCGCTTCGCAGGCACATGGTTGTTGCCCTTCTAGTTCTCACCAATCTCATCAGTTCCTCTAGCATCACCAGACTCTAGCTAAGCTCACCGCTCTGGCCAGTCCAGTGCTACCCAACAAAGAACTCTAGCACCCAGATGTCAGCGTGCACAAACTCATTCTTTAGCCCTGACCTGGAAGTCAAAGCTCCGCAGTGCTATTAGGAGACGTCTGTCTTCAAGAACCGAGCACTTTGCTCCTAGTCACTTACGTTATTCGTGTCGCCGCCATCACTTTCACTGACTAAGTTTTCGGACATACAAAGGCTCAGTATATCTTTCCGACCTTCAACTCCCCCAGCCCGTAGAACATTAACTTTTCGTGAGCTGGAGACAACGGAAACGTGGATCCAGACTTGTCTCAGATGAAACTAGATCCAACCCCGCATTTGCGTATTAGTAGCCAAGGAAGCCACGTAAAACCTTGGCTGGGTTCGCCGGCCTTGAATTCAAGACCTCCCGAGTGTTCGGTACAAGGGATAACCTCATATTGAGGTCCTCTCCTGGCTGGATTTGAACCCTCGACCTCCAGGTCGAAAGGCGAGCGCTCTACCACTGAGCTTCCGGACTCGGTAATAATATTATTGAGTTTGATTAAGTTAGTGCTTTTATTATATTTTGTAATTTATGAACGTTTTTCTTTTTATCTAATTTATGCTTTTCGCATGACTCGTGTATTTTTATACTCTTACGATTTGTTTATTGCCTTATTTAACTAATTTTCTTTCTTATTATATCTAACTTTAACTTGATCATTCTCTTGGTCTAGAGCGAAACGTTACATTAAAATAATACCAAATTAACCCGTGTCTCATTAGTAAGCATGATACAAAACTTAACATAGTAACATGCAATGTTAACAACATGATATGTTAACATTGCTACAACTACTCTATTTAGTTGTAACATGTTTGCTCTCATTTTTAATTTAAAACTTCACAAGGTTTGTATTGTAATTAGGTAAAAATTAATTTTATTTTCCACAATTAAACCGTCGTTGAATACGAAAAGCTTGATGTTAGCAAAAATGTCTGAAACCAGGACCTCTTGTGATTTATCCGCTACAGGTGTTTTCAAGACCAGTAAATGATTTTCACAAAGTTGTCTCTGTGTGTGGGTTATCATCGTAACTCCCAGTATATTTATTTTTATGTGTATAAAAATCAATTCTTAGGTCTAGTTGTGCTATCCAGAAAATAATTTTTTACGACGCCTTAAACTTGCAAAAATGACAGTAAAAATTTTAAAAATTTATAAATAAACATTGCATGAAAAACAAGTTGCATCAAGAATAATGCTAATAGTCCAAGAGCATTTTTTATTACTACAAACTATTTTTTTTTTAATATACCTTAAGTTATTAAGAAAAAACAGTCTGCCTAACCAGAGTCGAGCTCTTCATATGATTGCGCATGCTCAAAATTTTATATAATTGCACTAATTGCAGTTTTGTTGCAATAAGTGCTTCTCAGTTGGTCGAGTACAAAACATGAAGAGAACATTTGGTGATCACTATAAAATGAGTGTTTAATCATCAAATTACTAAAACCAAAGTTATGGCTCTTCAACAACACCAATAAAATGGTTAGTTCATGCAGTCAGCGAATTTCATTGAAAAATTGGCTTTTTGTCATAACTTTAGTAGCAGTTATCCGATTTAGATGAAAAAACACTCGTTTTATAGTAAATTTTATCAGCCTTAAAAATGTGATCGTCATGTTTTGCACAAGACCCACAGGGAACCACTTATAGTAGAAAACTGCAATTTGTGCGATTTTATAACATCTTGAGCACGCACAATCATATAAAGGGCTCCACTCTGGATAGGCAGACTATGTTTTTTCTTTTATAGTATATTTTCAAGAAAATTCCTACTATTGTCATACTATTTTCAATTAATTTAGTTTACTTTAAAATGCTTCATTTCGGATTTACTGCAAATTGTATATTTTATTATCGCGTTTAGTTCCTGCGAATGGTCTAATCTCTTTTTTTTAAGGTTCTATAATCATCATGCTATTTACATAAAAGGGATATACAGTTAGTCGATAGATTATTTGATATTGTATTTCTTAACGTCCCATCAAGTGTATAAATCAAAAATTAACATTCTTCTGTGCCCCCATCGTTCTTACAAACTATTTTAACTTAAAGTCTAAGAACCACAATTTTTACATTTTTGTGGTCTTCATTTTAACCATAAATATTGTTAAATCAGAAAATATATTCAACATTGACTAAGTGCTTTTCAACCATATTCTTTGTCAAGTACTTCAGGTATCTGCCACCATGATTCGCCTAAATACGATATGCCTTCCAATCCTTAAATCCATTCTAGGGTGATAAAGTTTGTTCTATTAGGTGAGCGCTCTTTATACAGTTACTATTTTGGTAAACTCTCTAGAGAATTTTGTAATCATAGTCAATACATAGAAATATTTCCATTTCCATAAAACTGCCGTAATATGGCTAACACTAGGAAAGAAACTAGTGAAGGATTATATTACAAACAAGTAGAGACCAACTAGCCTCTCTTGGGAAACACCCGATCCCTATTCTCCTCAGCTGGTCCTAAGGGCTTAGACCTTTCGACCTACTCTAAACTACAAGTATACCTTCACTAATATTTTAACCTCTATCCATGCAAGAAAATATTTACAGCATTTGCTAAAATTCTATTGGTAACTATTTAGAGTACCAGAGGGATATTAAAAGGGATGCCACCTTTTTGAGCCCCCGGTATGCAATATATATATATATATATATATATATATATATATTATATATATATATATATATATATATATATATATAATATATATATATGTATATATATATATATATATATATATTATATATATATATATATATATATATATATATATATATATATATTAAATATATAATATTATATATGTATTTTATATATATATATATATATATATATATATATATTATATATAAATACATGCAGAATATTATGCCAAGAAATTATTGTATATTTAATTAATTATCAAATTAATATTTTGTCAAGTTTTCCGTCTAAAGCATTAAAAATCTAACGCGCTAATGTTTTATCAGAATAATAAATTATTAATGTAGCACCTAATGTTTTTATGTTGATAAATTATAAAATCTTTATTTTGAAACTTTAAACAAGCAAATTATATATGACAATAGATAACAATTAAGCAAACATAATAAGAAGAAGTAAAATAGATAAATAATAAAAAATGAGCACAGAAAAACAACAAATATTGATAAATTATTGTATAAATCAGTTAAATATATATTTTAAAACTTCACAATTCTTTATGTATTTTGAGGTAGTTAGATTAAAGGATTTCCATATTTCTTGTTTCCCTGGAAAAGTTGATAAACTAATTACATGATAAATGGTCCAGCAAGGCTTTTAGAAATTCTACACAAAAAACTTTTAAAGTAAAATTTCAAATAATATATATGTATTTAAGTAATACATAAAACTTGACTGCCATAAGACTTATATTTTATATATAACTAAAATATTTTACAACTTTACTCAACATTACTCTGGTTGATTCTAATTTACCTTATTAAATGCAATATAAGATTTTTATATTTCACCAAAATTTTACATTTTGTAAAAAAAGGCAATTATGTTAAAAACATTACAGCCCTAAAAATTCATGGGATACAAAACCTGCAACCATTTCTCATTCCAACTTAATATTATTTACTTAAAAACTTAAACCGACTTGGACAAAAATATAAATAAGAACAAGTTAACTTGTATTTTGCTTTTTAGCTAATTTGTTTTAAAAAGAAACCATTAATAAAGTAGGTAGCTCAGCGGAAGGTAGACCCAAAAGTCAGAAGTCCGTTCATAACTCCCTGATCATATATATATATATATATATATATATATATATATATATATATATATATATATATAATTTTACATTAGCCTTATTCAAGTATAGCGGTATCATATCTCCTATGATCTTCACATACCTGCCATCTCAGATCTTTAGATCAGTAGACACTGGCAAGGGGAGCGCTTGTGGCTCTATATATATATATATATATATATATATATATATATATATATATATATATATATATATTATATATATATATATATTATGTATGTATATGTATATATATATATATATATATATAATATATATATATATATATATATATATATATATATATATATATATATAATATATATTATATATATATATATATATATATATATATATATATATATATATATAATTATATATATATATATATATAATATATATATATATATATATATATATATATATTATATATAATATATATATATATATATATATATATGTATATATATATATATATATATATATATATATAATATATATATATATATATATATATATAATATATATATATATATAAATTCATGTATTCTTATATATATGTATTTGTCTATGTCAATGAGCTCTACGATATTTGCTGAGATCAGTATGAGGGTAGTATGAAAGAGAGACCTCTGTCCTTACTGGACCTGCTGTCCCAGACAGGAAGGACAAAAATGATTGTTCACAAAATGTTTCCATGCAACAACAGTGATGCAAGCAGCCCCACTAATGAGAAGGACCTCGAAGTGGTCTTCTTAAAGTCAAGGACATTTCAAAATTAGAGAGACCGATTGTAGCTCAACCTGCTGGAAATTGGCAATTGCTGCCTATTTTTCAAGTGTCGCACTTGCCAAGTAACTTAAGTATGACATTATCGCCAATGAGTAAAAAGAAGGTTTTTTGACCTTCATATCTTTTGATTACTGTACATATTTACACGTTTATATGGTCCTATAAACATATACATATAATACGTACATGGCCTTTCGCTATGGCCCTTTTAGGGTCTTAAATAGGCCGTTTAATAATAAAAACAAAAGTAAGACGAAGCAATAACAATGTAGCTACGGAACACAGCGGCTGAGAGTCGATTTTTTTGGTGACTGATTAACTGAGTCATTAATAACGTATTTTTTTCGAAAAGCACAACTAACTGACAAAAAATTGGTACCATGTTTATGTTATATATATATATATATATATATATATATATATATATATATATATAATATATATATATATATATATATATATTATGAGGAGAAAAGTGAAGAAAAAACTGTTGCCGCAGAGCTGTAGCTCTAGGCCCCCGGTTTTGTAATAAAAAATTTCTATTTAAAATTACTAAAAAGTATAAAAAACAGGTAATTTTATTCATTTTAAATTAAAATCATTTTCTGTCTTAAAACTTTTTAATATTAATAAAAGAATATTATTAACAGCCGACTAAAAAAAAAAAAGGAGAAAATGTATAAAAAGAAAATAAAAGACTTTAAAACAAAAAATGCTGTAAAAATCTAATTAAATTACAATATTAGGGGAAAATCCCAAAAAGGCAGCTAATTCTATAATCTTTTTTATTATTGTTTTTACTTTTTCTTATGTTTAATTTTTCCTCTTTTTTTGTCAAAAAGTTTTGTGCTTTAAACTTATAAATATATAATATTTGCTTTTACTTTTGTATGTCACTTCTTAGTTAGAAATATCAATGAAGTAAATAATATAAATAAAAAAAATAAATTTTTTATTCCACAATGGAAGAAATTTTAGGCAATGATGAACTCATTATTTAAAATCTTTTTAATTTCCTCCTTGACAACGAGTTCTTTAACGAAATATAACCATCTCTTAATAACTAAAACCTTTTTAACTAATTTTATAGAACTTTAAAGCATTTTTAGGATAACTAATACTATTATGCACTTATAAATGCGTAATATAAATAAATAAAACAAATAAATAATACACAATAAACAATATATTAAATGAAATAATAAACAAAAATTCTGGCGCGGTGGTCCGCATGTCGGGCGAATTTCCTTTGGATGCGTGTTTCCGTGCTTTTTACATTATATAAGTTTACAACTACTAAATAAATAATTCCGGCGCGTGGTCCGCTGTCGGCGAATTTCATTTAGAATGCGTGTTTCCGTGCTAAACAACCCATTTCTTGCTTATGCAAGAACCATGCCCATTGCGTGGTTCTGGTTCATGCTTTAGAACCTAAGCAGTTACTCAATTGTCAAGCATTGCTCGTAACTCATTTTGTCTGTATTTTACCAAAGGAAATGCGCATAACTATCCAGTTGGTTGCACAAAACTATGCCTCTAAAATTAGAAGTACGCACTATTATTTGCACTAGTTTAAAGCTTAGTCAGTTATCTTTAAAGGTTTTAGCGCATTTCCTTTGGTAAAATACAGACAAAATGAGTTACGAGCAGTGCTTGACAATTGAGTAACTGCTTAGGTTCTAAAGCATGAACCAGAACCACGCAATGGGCATGGTTCTTGCATAAGCAAGAAATGGGTTGTTTAGCACGGAAACACGCATTCTAAATGAAATTCGCCCGACAGCGGACCACCGCGTCGGAATTATTTATTTAGTAGTTGTAAACTTATATATGTGAAAAGCACGGAAACACGCATCCAAAGGAAATTCGCCCGACATGCGGACCACCGCGCCAGAATTATTTTCTAGTTGTAAACTTATATTAGGTGAAAAAAAACGATAAAAAATTATTGTCCCTACTAGGATTTGAACCCAGGTACTCTGGGTTTGAGTGCTCGCATCCAAAGGAAATTCGCCCGACATGCGGACCACCGCGCCAGAATTATTTTCTAGTTGTAAACTTATATTGAGTAAAAAAAACGATAAAAAATTATCGTCCCTTCCAGGATTTGAACCCAGGTACCCTGAGTTTGAGTGGTCGTATTGACTCCGGACCACTGGCATTCAACTCAGAGGCCCAAAAAAACATTGAAAACGACACCCTACTCGAAATTTATTTTTCAACGACCGTAATTTTGGTTTTCTATAATTTTTGTGGTTTTTTCGACTTTTTGGTCACTTAGAGTGGTCGTATCGACTTCGGATCGGTTCCATTCGATTCAGCGCCCAAAAATACATAGAAAACGACACCCTACTCGAAATTTATTTTTCAACGACCGTAATTTTGGTTTTTGGTAATTTATAATGGTTTTTTGGACTTTTTGGTCACTTAGAGTGGTCGTATCGACTTCGGACCGGTTTCATTCGATTCAGCGCCAAAAATACATAGAAAACGACACCCTACTCGAAATTTATTTTTTTTTCGACCTAAATTTTGGTTTTTGGTAATTTATAATGGTTTTTTGGACTTTTTGGTCACTTAGAGTGGTTGTATCGACTTCGGACCGGTTTCATTCGATTCAGCGCCTCAAAAAAATAAATATTGACCTTTTTCGCGGCAAAAAATATTAACCCCTGAATTTTGCCGATTTTTTTGAAAAATTCGCTGACTCAGCAAACCGGGTTAATGACGTCACAAAAACCTGGTTTTCAATAGGGTTCGTGTCCTCCAAGGTTGATTTTTGTACCAAGTTTGGTTAAAAATATTAATCCGTTCGAAAGATAGAGTGTTTACAAGAAAGTGTCTAGAAATAATATATATATATACATATATATATATAATATATATATATATATATATATATATATATATATATATATAATTAATATATATATATATATATATATATACATATATATATATTAATATATATATATATATATATATATATATAAAAGTCTCGCGAAACGTATTTTTTCGTCATTAGGGACCTCTGAAACGGATTTGTGTCGTGGTCCGAGGTTCGAATTCCGCCATGACGCCTATCCCATTAGCCGAATTTCCAAAGGAAATTCGCTAAAACACTTACACAATATACTTGTACCAACCCTGTATTTATCTTATATTTAGTTTACCTTTATTCTATATTTAATTTACTTAATTTACTTGATTTATCATATTATGATATTTAAGCATTTTGACCTGCTCATCAGTGTAGTTTTAGTCTATTTTATCTGTTTGTCTATATAGAAGAGGTGCTGATGACCTTAGTTTAAGCACCTTAATAATAAATAAATAAATAAAAAAAAGTAAGTTTATATTTAAAAAATAAATTTGAAAAATATATTCTTTGTAGAGTAAGTTATTAACCAATTATTTGTAAAATATATATTTGTATTACAAATTATTTGTAAAATAAATTATTTACAAATTTTTTGTAAAATAAATTATTTACAAATTTTTTGTAAAATAAATTATTTAAAATTTTTTTGTAAAATAAATGATTTACAAATTATTTGTAAAATAAAATATTTACAAATTATTTGTAAAATAAATTTAAATGATTGATTCTTAGTTTTTTTTCTTATAAGAATATTAGAGAAATAAGTGAGGTGCAGGGTACCTCGGAACCCTTACCTCTTCATATCGGTTTTGCTACGTTTTTCCTCACTATTTCGGACTCGCTTTGCGCGTACTCAGCATATAAAAATAACCAATTATACTGGAACACGCCTTCAGACTTCTTTCACTCATCCTCAAAAAGTACAAACATTTGTTTAATTTCCAGCGGTCACCCGTCCAGGCACCGACTTCGTTCGATGTTGCTTATTTTTTTTGATTTAACAAAAACCATAGATATACATCCTGTATTAAAAAACAAACATAGTATACTTAAATAAAAACAGATTAATTACACTAAAATCCTATATTTTTAATATATAATAATTAACTAAGCATTCGACTAAGAATTAGTCATCATCAGAGTTTAGCAATATAAAATATAAAATAAAAAATTATAGTTTTACAAACTACTTCATATTGCACCTTGGTATGGATTAGTCGAAAACTTAGTTAATTATTATATATTAAAAAAATATAGGACTTTTGTGTAATTAATCTGTTTTTATTTTTTTTTTAAGTCTACAAAATGAAACTTTTTAATATGTATACTTATTATTACGCAAAGGGATACATTTGTTCCGAATTTCAACTTAATTGAATTCTTTCACGATTTTTAACGATATCTTTAAAAACGTATTCAAATTATTCGATAAAAATTGAACTAATGCTGATACAAATGCTAACCTAAAAGTTTTATCAAGCTAAAATTGTTCAAACCATATTTTCCGAGTTTTTTTTTTTTAATTTTTCGATGTGTATATTGCATTATATTTGTGGTTAGTATAGTGAAATAAAAAAACATTTGTCGGATAGTACAACTAAACCTAAGTATTAATTTTTGTACTAAGTTCCAACTCTGTAACAAAATACTCAAGGAGGTACAATAAGGTACAATAATTAGGACAACCAACTTAGTAACAAGAAGGTACAAAAAACTTATTAACAACTACTCAGGAGGTCTTTATAATAATAATAATACTATTTAATTCTATCAATAAAAATACAGATAAGTACATTAATATTCACTATGCTATTTTTTTATTATGAAGAATAAGACTATTTTTAGCGAATTTTCATAATGAAAATGACGCTTATGAGGTTGTTCGGATGACGGAAGTTGAGGGTGGGAGTGAGCGGAATCGGTTCCTATTGGCTTCCCTGATAACAAAAATATATGTCGAAAAAAGTTAATATATATTATGTATATATATATATATATATATATATATATATATATATATATATATATATAATATATATATATATATATATATATATATATATATATATATATATATATATATATATATATATATATATATTATATATATATATATATATATGTATATATATATATATATATATATATATATATATATATATATATATAATATGTATGTAAGAGTTTCTACCCTTTCGTATGGCGAACGATAACTCTCGAAGGCGTTCTCAAATTGAAACGAAACTTTGCAAATCGCGAGATGTTGAGGAGGTTACGAGGCCTATTGTTTATAAAAAAATTGTGACGTCATCAATCAAAGTTATGACGTCATGAAAAAAAAATTTTTTTGAAACTTGAAATGGCTTTAAAACAAGGTATTTCGTGTTTAGGTAGACGGCTAGCTGAATCGATTAAGACCAATTTCAGCTTAATCGAACCATCACAAATGGCGCAATCGGTATACATATATATATAATCTTGTATATATGTATACGTCCAGGTCAAAGACTTGTACGATATCTGTTGGGTTTAGTAGTGCTAGAGGGTGGGGATATAGTATAAAAGATGGACCTCTACCTCTTGCTCCATCCTGGTAAGCCTCTGTCCAGAGAGACAGGACAAAAATGGCTTCCACTAAACCACGCCGAACAAAGCAGGCCCGTAAAGCGGAAGAACCTCAAAGTAGTCTTTATATGGTCGAAGTCATTCTAAAACGATTGCGACCGGTTTCAGCTCAATCAGACAATCCTAAGATAGATGGTTCACTCCCGAGTGTAGTAGGAACACTCAATTGACAAGTTTGTGTTCATGATTTAAGTTGGGGGTCTATCACTAGAGTCTTGATTAGCGCTAGTAGTAAAAATATATACTATTTCTACTAGATTGTGCTGTAGTATTTTTTTTTTAAAAAACAAACAATTGCCAATCGTTTAGTAAAATAAAATAAAAGTAAACAAAGATCTAAGTAAAAAAATATGTGACAGTTTCACGCTGTCACCACTAGACTGTACTACTTGAGCCTCCTGCATCACATCAACTATTTTTTTTTTAAAATCTTTGAGTGCCAAAGATTCTTTAGAGCCATCTATGTTAATATTGTTTATCTATGATCCTAAGTGACGGAAACGGTATTTTTATTTAAAAACAAAAATCATGAATATATTTTTGTTTATAATGCTTGTTAGTTTTAATATTATAGCATACTATTAATAATAAAGTATTAATAAAATCTTAATTAGTAAAAATCAAATTTGTGAGAAAGCCTCTCAGGCCCGCGAAGCGGGCCTGTGTGGAGAGGCTGTGAAAATTAACAAAGAACAATAATGAAACAACAACAATGTGCGTCGGCCCACGGGGCCTCCCTGTGGCCGCTTCGCGGCCACAGGGAGGCCCATAATGAAAATGACGCTTATGAGGTTGTTCGGATGACGGAAGTTGAGGGTGGGAGTGAGCGGAATCGGTTCCTATTGGCTTCCTGATAACAAAAATATATGTCCGAAAAAGTTAATATATATATATGTATAATATATATATATATATATATATATATATATATATATATATATATATATATATATATATATATATAGATATATCTATATATATATATATATATATATATATATATATATATATATATATATATATATATTATATATATATATATATATATATATATATATATATATATATAATATATTATATATATATATATATATATGTAATGTAAGAGTTTCTACCCTTTCGTATGGCGAACGATAACTCTCGAAGGCGTTCTCAAATTGAAACGAAACTTTGCAAATCGCGAGATGTTGAGGAGGTTACGAGGCCTATTGTTTATAAAAAAATTGTGACGTCATCAATCAAAGTTATGACGTCATGAAAAAAAATTTTTTTTGAAACTTGAAATGGCTTTAAAACAAGGTATTTCGTGTTTAGGTAGACGGCTAGCTGAATCGATTAAGACCAATTTCAGCTTAATCGAACCATCACAAATGGCGCAATCGGTATACATATATATATAATCTTGTATATATGTATACGTCCAGGTCAAAGACTTGTACGATATCTGTTGGGTTTAGTAGTGCTAGAGGGTGGGGATATAGTATAAAAGAGGACCTCTACCTCTTGCTCCATCCTGGTAAGCCTGCTGTCCCAGAGAGACAGGACAAAATGGCTTCCACTAACCACGCCGAACAAAGCAGGCCCGTAAAGCGGAAGAACCTCAAAGTAGTCTTTATATGGTCGAAGTCATTCTAAAACGATTGCGACCGGTTTCAGCTCAATCAGACAATCCTAAGATAGATGGTTCACTCCCGAGTGTAGTAGGAACACTCAATTGACAAGTTTGTGTTCATGATTTAAGTTGGGGGTCTCATCACTAGAGTCTTGATTAGCGCTAGTAGTAAAAATATATTTGCTCTATTTTCTACTAGATTGTGCTGTAGTATTTTTTTTTAAAAACAAACAATTGCCAATCGTTTAGTAAAATAAAATAAAAGTAAACAAAGATCTAAGTAAAAAAATATGTGACAGTTTCACGCTGTCACCACTAGACTGTACTACTTGAGCCTCCTGCATCACATCAACTATTTTTTTTTTAAAATCTTTGAGTGCCAAAGATTCTTTAGAGCCATCTATGTTAATATTGTTTATCTATGATCCTAAGTGACGGAAACGGTATTTTTATTTAAAAACAAAATCATGAATATATTTTTGTTATAATGCTTGTTAGTTTTAATATATAGCATACTATTTAATAATAAAAGTATTAATAAAATCTTAATTAGTAAAATCAAATTTGTGAGAAAGCCTCTCAGGCCCGCGAAGCGGGCCTGTGTGGAGAGGCTGTGAAAATTAACAAAGAACAATAATGAAACAACAACAATGTGCGTCGGCCACGGGGCCTCCCTGTGGCCGCTTCGCGGCCACAGGGAGGCCCGTGGCCGACGCTGCGTAGCGGCTACGGGCCGAAGGCCCGTATTTGATTATATTTTTATTATATGATTTAAAAAAAATATATATTGGGCAAAATATAATCTTATTTTATAATTTACTCGTATACATCACATTACTTATTGATAAGAGCCCTCAGATTAACATCTATAGATTAACACATGGCTAAAATCAGTTGACAGCGTGGGAAAATAGTGTTGAGGAACCATTAACTACGTACACAAAGCGTATTTAACAGGCGATCGTATTGGATACGTATGCAATACGGTCAACTAATTTCACGGTTTTTACAGAGTATTTGTTTAGTAGATCGAGTGAGATTACGTGATACGTGATCCTACCAAAACATCGCGTCTTTTTTGTTGTGAAGGTTCATTTTTGGTTATAAGGAAGTTTAAAACAAAAAATATATTTAATTAAATTGTGATTTCTTTGCATAATAATGAAGTTACACTAAAAAAAAAATATTCCAAATTTGATCAAAAACGGTAATATTGAAGTTATATTGAAAGTTCGACGAGAAGGTTACCTGTTAAATGCGATCGTCTCTAAAGACATGCAGTGAATATGGGGGATCCATTTAGATTCCATCTCCCTAGTTCTATCCCTTCCGCATGGTTCATACAGCTAATATTACCGTATTGAGAGATAGTATCCCATACGATCTCTAGAATATATCCATCCGCGGATCTAGAAAAGTGTGTGTAAACGTACTACATGAGGTAGGTCCGATTTGAAGTGGTGAACATTGTTTAACATCCAAGAATAACTTATAAGTTTACTAGTTTTATTTTCCCACGCTGTCAACTGATTTTAGTCCTATGTTACACTATAAAACAGACAATTCTACTGACATCTTGGATTCAGGGCTAGCACAATATTTTCCTATATTCCTACGGTATATATAAAGGAAAGTAAAAATGAAACGTCAAGCAATAAAATCCAGACTGACATTAAATTTGATTTAACAAGTCAATGCCAGAATATTAAAACGATAACAATGTCTATTGATTTTTTAAAAAACTTTTTTTTCTTTTAACTTAGCATTACTGACTTCACTTAACAAGGCTTGACAAAGTGAAAAAATTTACTTTAAAACTTGATAGCTTAAAAAAATGTCAATTTGAACGGCTCAGTTATAAAAAGAGGAGTAAAAGGAATTCCAAATAAAAAAATAAATTTATTTATTATTTATTTATTCAGCTCTCATCTTCCCTTTTGACATGTAATTCAAAATCACTCGAGAAAGGAATACCCCCCCCCCTCCAATATTTACCTTCTTTTACCTTTCTCTTTTTCAATACGTCCTAAAGCACGAAATAGGAGTAAATAAAAAAATTACGGCTCTAATGACTCGGTTCTTAACTTTTTGTTTAAGCTATTTATGACAATTGATAAATCAGAAATAATCCAAGTTACTCAGATATTATAAAAAATATTATTAAACATTAGCTTTTACAAACTAATTCAGAATTAAAAAAAATACTTTTAAATTCCATTAATACTAAATAAGATTACTAACCAACCGATTTCATTTCATAAATAAATTCATATCCATGACAAATATATAATATAAGAAATATATAATAATATTATTCTAATAATGACAGCAATACTAACTATTTTAATAAAAGATAAGAGGAATGAAATAAAAACCCATGTAAAATTTTCGGTCAAAATGTCATGCAACATATTCTATCTACTGCCATATATCTTTGAAGTTTAAGGGCAACACAAGAATGTAGAATTTCTTATGACAAAAATATGCGTATATATCTTCAAAGAATTCATTGGTAGCATCATTTATATTGATTTTTTTTTCAAATTGTTTTTTCTTACTGTTATTTATTAAATTTTCCTGTTTTACCCTTAAGCGATTCAACGCTTTATTGTTATTTAGAATTTTTTCAGCTTACTCCCTAAGGGAACATTTGTTAATGAAATGGTTGCATATGTATGTATATATATATATATATATATATATATTATATATATATATATAATATATATATATATTATATATATATATATATATATATATATATGCAACCCCCAAACTAAAAGCTGGGGTTGAAATAAAACAGAGTCTCTCCACTAATGATATATATTTGACATAGCCAGCTTTCAATCTTAACAGATCATCATCAGTGCCTAACCAACAAAGTAAAAAATATATTACAAAAAATACTCTAAAAAATATAAAATAAATATTAAAATAAAAAGAAATACAATATAATGAGATGAATTAAAATAAAATAGGGAAGCAAAATAAAAATATAGACCAAATAAAAACAAATAAAGTAAACGAAATAAATTAAAATATAAAACATTAAATGTATAAAAGTAAAAATAACTACCGGCGAGCAGCGAAGAAAAGAGTTAGGAGACAGCGGTTACAGTTTTGTCTAAAGGTTTGTAGCTGACTGACGGGAACCGAGTAGCCGCCGCCAACGCGCTTTGTATTAGCGTTATCTCGCCACTTTCGCCCCTCTTATTAAGTGCCTTATCACCATTTTCTTTTACGTTCTTTAAAATCTCCAAAAAAAAAAAAAAACGAAAGTGGCGAGATAACGCTTATACAAAGCGCGTTGGCGGCGGCTACTCGGTTCCCGTCAGTCAGCTACAAACCTTTAGACAAAACTGTAACCGCTGTCTCCTAACTCTTTTCTTCGCTGCTCGCCGGTAGTTATTTTTACTTTTATACATTTAATGTTTTATATTTTAATTTATTTCGTTTACTTTATTTGTTTTTATTTGATCTATATTTTTATTTTGCTTCCCTATTTTATTTTATTCATCTCATTATATTGTATTTCTTTTTATTTTAATATTTATTTTTTTTTATTTAGAGTATTTTTTGTAATATATTTTTTACTTTGTTGGTTAGGCACTGATGATGATCTGTTAAGATTGAAAGCTGGCTATGTCAAATATATATCATTAGTGGAGAGACTCTGTTTTATTTTCATTACTTGAAACTCCACAACTCATTTTTCCTTAAAAGCTGGGGGGTTTCTGACAGTGAACCAGAGACGCATGCTTTATTATGCATTAGCTAATTCTATAATAAGGTATGGATTTATTAATCCATACCTTATTACGGAGCACCCCATCCTATTGGATGGGGTGCTCCGTCCACTCTCTCAGAAGACCTATAGAAATCTTACAAAAAGCTTTACTTAGAGTAATGTTATATAAGGAGAGAGAAGAGAGATCAGGTCCTCTATATAAAAAATTAAATATTCTTAATATTGAGTTTATGTGGCAAATGACATCTCTTATCTTTCTTTATAAACATAATAAATCTATTAAAAGGGTTTCTGGTGTAACCAGAGCAGTAAAAGAGAATACACTATTATAGAACCTTCATTGAAAACAATCTTAGGTAAAATACATTGCTAGTACACATCCACTAAATTGTACAGTAAAATACCAGATAAATTAAATTTAAATATGTCTAAAGAAAATTACAAAATCAAAAACTATTCTTATGATTGACAATACAACTCATTTAAAATCACATATCTAAAATCCGTATAAGTCTCAACGAAAAATTGTTTTAGTGGAAAATAGAAATATGTATATTTAAAAAGAAAATAGTACTGAAAGATAGATGACTAAATATATCTTTAAAGTATAATAAAACAACATCCTCTTTGCAGCACAAGACTAATGTCTTACAGCAGAGAATATTTTCCTATATGCTGATTGTAACTGATCTGCAATATTTATGTAATAAATGGATAAATTTGCCATTTCATGAAAATGTTGAAATTGCCATTACCCTTAAATTATGGAGTCAGAATGTTTACTTAAATTTATTATATATATATATATATATATATATATATATAATATATATATTATATGTATATATATGTATGTATATTAGGAGTTTTTAAGACCGCCTGAGTATTTTTAACAAAGTTGTCTATCTGTATGTGTGCGTGTAATTGGTATCATTGTAGCTACCCGTGTATTTATGCTGGGTTTATCTTTAGGTGGAGTTAGTTTTTTTTTTTTTTGACGTTATTAACTTGAAACAATGACTATAATTTTGAAAACTCATAAAACGCGGAAATTTTTTTTAATCGATTTGAGATTTGCCCCGCATCTAGTCATAAGTTCAACGTATTTGCTAATTTCATATCATTATCAGCATTAGTTCGATTTTTATCAAATATCTTAAGTACTTTTTTGAGAAATTTGGTAGAAGTGTATACGTGCACAATAATTATTTTGCAATTTTATTTTGGTAATTGCATACTTTTTCATAATAAATAAGTACACTGTTTCGTTTTAATAGAAGTATACTTAGAATTTTTATTGGATTATACAATTTAAGCAACATCAAGCATGGTCAGTGCCCGGATCGATGACCGGTGGGAATGAAACGGAAGTGTTAAGTATATGAAGCAACGAAGCAAAGTGCGAAGCGAAGCTAGTCCAAGGACGTGTTGCTGATTAAATTTGGTGATTTTACAGTGTGAGGACAAGCGAAGCGAGTTAGAAGTTGAGAGGATAAGCGTAGCGTATCCGACGTGATGAGGAAAAGTTCCGAGGTACCCCGTACCCGATTTATTTTTCTATTCACTGCCTGTTCTTACCCTTAGAGAGAGAGTTTCCAAAACATATATTTCTGGGAACTCTGAAACGTATTTTCCATTATAATTTAACATTAAATCATAATTAAATTTAATTAAGACGCAGCTAAAGAAGGTTGGCATTTACTCCTTTCACGCTTACTCAAATATCCTGACTGTCATCTTAGTTTAAGATTCTCAGCAAACTTAAAAGCCATATTTACTGAGCTAATCAGCTTTATGCACTAGATAGAATAATTTATTTAGATCTTGTTAAGCTAAAAGATTGAAAGTCTATGTAATGATAGGTTTAGCCTCTTCCGAGTAATATCGGATGCTTCACTGTAGATAGAACGCTATAAGAGTGGAATAACTTCCATCAGGTTTCTTCGCATGATTAAAAGATATTTAGACAACTGATTAATAGTTGAGAGCTCGAGTGTTGCCCCGCCTGCTGATGATGGCGTTAAGCCGAAACCGGTCCAGAGATATTCATATCCAACAGCAAGTATCGACGGTAGCTGATACTTTAATTAGATAACTGATTTAGATTGATCTAAATATTAGGTATCTAAACTTTATAGAGCCTAAAAGAATGATTATTCTAAGTCATATGTAACCTAGAGTTTTATTACTCCGGTCTCGCTGCGCTCAACTTAAAAAGAAAATAGTTATCCAGAGTCTGATTGTTGTGACTTCATACTCGCTTCGCTCGTCTACAGAATGTCATGATTATCCCAAGCCTAAGTTGGTATTACTTTGTTCTCTCTGCGCTTGACCTCAGCAAAAAATGGATATCTAAGACTTGGGTGTTATGTTAGGACGTCGATCGTTTTTAGATTGTTATTATTATCCAAAGTCTAAGGTTATATTACTTCGGACTCGCTTCGTTCGTCCTCAGAATAAAATGGTTATTCAAAGTATCAGTGTAGTTCTTTGTGAGAATATGAGCTCTTATATATTATTAACATATATCATATGTTATACGAGCGCCAGCGCAAGACAGCCGTTTCATGTCCCCCACAACCTTATGTGGACGCTTGGCGGCCACATGGTTGTCTTATATCAGTTCGCCAAATTACTAGTTTATATAAGTGGCATACTACCAAGATATAAATGAATTTTCAAATGTATTGGTCAAATATTGTGGTTTGCTTACGGGGGTAATTATTTTGGGTTAATGACGTCATACATTTCATAAACAATCAAATTTCATTTTGATTTATCGTGTTCTAAGCACACACACACACACACACACACACACACACACATACATATATATATATATATATATATATATATATATATATATATATATATATATATATATATATATGTACGGTTTGTTCCGTATTGAAACCAAACTTAATATATTTATTTATTTATGAAACTATCAATCAAGATTTCTTATCTTTATTCGCTAAAACAGTTATTAAAAAAAGTGGACATACGTAAATGTCCCCATATTTCCTTAAACTTAATTTTCACAATGAATTTATAAGCTAAGCAAACAAAATGTCTAGCGTACACAGTAAAATATATTCAACTCAATCATGAAATTGCTTAAAAGTGTTGAGAAATTAAAAATTTAAATTATCTTTCAAAACAATGTAATTATTAAAACAGGCGATTCATTTGCATCAAAATGCAGAGCAAGACCGTCTTAATCAGAACCATTGTAGCTAAGGCTTTAAGTCAATTCCCTCTTTTCTTTCTTAAATGTCAATTCCTAGCTTCAAGCGCAGGAATTGTGTCCTCTTATACCAACCTCTAGAAATTTACTTCAAACATTGTTTTATATCTATTTTCTTGAATTTAAATTAACTTTTTCCATCTCATTTTCATATAATTGGTTCTAATTTTAAGAGCTAATTTAAAATCGATTTATTTAAATTGATCTTTCGCTTGTAAAAGTTTTATTAATTTAGCTAATGATATTTTAATTATCTGATTAATTTTAAACTTTAATCGGTTATTTTTTCGAGTTATTTAGGTTACTCTATTTAAAATAGGCGTTTGTAAAAAATATAAACTTAACGAAACACATGCGTGTATAAAAGACAAGTCAAGCGTAAAAAGAAGTGAAATTTTATATACGCTTTGTCTAAGCCCTCTTTTTTATTTCCCCCAAAACCTCTTACTTCCTCCTTCATTTTATTTTTCCTCATTTATACCGCGGGTATATAGGAAAAGTATTGTGTTTGCGAATGGAGATATACAACATTCAAAAAACGTTAAAGGGAAAGGCGACACAAGTAAAAATAGTAATCAAGATTTAAGCAAGGAGAAAGGAAAAAGGAAACTAGAGAATGAAGAAAATATCAGTGATATAGCTGAAAACGCAACTAAGAGAAAAACTAACGTTACTTTGCAGCAACCTATATTAAATTTTTTTAAACTAAAGAGCGAGTACAAGAGGTCCATGCAGCAAAAAATGTTGAATTAAGTCGAGCAAAAATAAACATGAAGGAAAATGATACTAATTATAGTGATGGTAATAAGCAAACAGAAACACACGAAAGTTATGAGACAAATATTTAGCAATTAAAGAAAACATCAAGTAAAAATAAATGTAACCGTAAGAACAGAAGGATTCGTTTAATTACTTATAACTCTCAAACATTAAGGACTGATGTTAGATTATTTGAGTTACTACAAGAATTAAGAGGCAAAAAATGGGATATTTTAGGTTTAGGAGAAGTGAGAAGGAGAGGAGAAGGTCTAATAAAAATGGAAGGAGATATAGATTTTTACTATAATGGAGAAGGAGGTATGGGTGGTACAGGATTTTTAGTAAATGAGAGTAGTAAGAAGAATATTATTGCTTATAAATCCTATGGCCACAGAGTATCTAAACTAATTTGGAAACTTGAGAACGAAGGAAAAGGGGGAGGAAGAATGAAAGTTATTCAAGTCTATGCACCAACTTCTAATGCGGAGGAGAAAGACATAGAAGATTTCTATAACAGCATGCAGTTAGCAATAGATGAGAATAAGTGTAAATATACCGTAATTATGGGCGACATGAATGCTAAAGTTGGTTGTAATGAAGAGTCTGAGGTAATAGGTAAATATGGATATGGTGTGAGAAATGAAAGTGGAAACAGTTTAGTGCAATTTGCGGAAGCTAATAAACTGTTCATCATGAACACTTATTTTAAGAAGAAACCAGAGAAAAAGTGGACATGGATAAGTCCGGATGGATGTACTCGAAATGAAATAGATTATTTCTTGTCTAATACGAAACATATTTTTCTTGACATCGAAACAGATGATAAAATAAATATTGGGAGCGACCATAAACCTGTCCGGGCAATACTTAAGCTAGAAGTAAAACGAAAAGAGAAAAGAAACTATGGAAATAAAAATAAAAAATCGCAAAGGATTGAGTTAGAAGAAAATAAAGTGAATCAGTTTCAAGAAATTTTAAAATTACATTTAAAAAAGAACAAAAAAGAAAAGTTAGACATAGATTCATACGAGAAAGTAATTGTGTCAGCCTTGCATAAAACTTGCGACACTATAATAGAGGATTCTAATAATAGCCAGAAAGATGGATCAAGAAAAACAAGACTACCAAAAAAGATTAAAACTTTATTTAATAGAAGGAGAAAAGCTAAAAAGAGAGGAGAGGTAGATGAGATTAGGTGTGTGTCAAAGGAATTAACAAACGAATTGAAGGAATGGACAAAAGAAAAAAAGATAAATGAACTTAGAGAGACTATAGAGAAAGGTGGAAATATGAAAGAGTATTGGAGATCTCAGTCAACAGGAAAATCACAAATAATAGCGATTAAAGATGAGAAAAATGAAATTAAGCATGGCCAAGAAGAAATATTGAATGTAATATGTTCCTTTTATGGAAAGTTGTACAGCGACGAATCAAATAAAAAGATCTTAAATAATATTAGTTCAGAACAAGATAACATGATGGAAAATGAAGTACTGCCAATTTTAAAACAAGAAATAGAGAGCGTCATTAAAAATCTAAAGAAAGGAAAAGCCACTGGCATTGATAACATTTCTAATGAATTGGTTAAATTTGGAGGTGACTTTTTAGTAGCATACTTACAAGAACTGTTTAACTTGTGTTTAGAAGAACGAAGAGTCCCAAAATCGTGGTTACAAGCAGACTTAATCTTACTTTTTAAAAAAGGAGACCATACAAATATTTCTAATTACAGACCAATAAGTGTATTATCAACCATGTATAAAATATTCATGAGCATTATAACGAAAAGAATTAGTCACCGAATAGACCGTACATTATCAACTTGTCAAACTGGGTTTAGAAAGAACTTTTCCACACTCGACAATATCCTTACTCTTAAATTGTTGATAAGAAGTACTCAAGAATATACATTTCCTCTGGTGATAGTATACATAGATTTCGAAAAAGCCTATGATAGCATTTACCGAAATACGCTCATAGACTCTTTAAAAGATGCAGGTGTAGAAGAAGAGTACCTAAGTATTTTCGAAGAAACTTTAAGTAATAATACTCTGCAAATAAGACTTGGCAAACTAAAAAAGACAATAAGCGTGAACAGAGGGGTTAGACAAGGAGATGTAAGTTCCTGTAAAAGCTTTATAAACGCATTGGAAAATAGAAGCTCCAAATTAGACTGGGAAGGTCTAGGAATTAATATTAACGGCGAATGGCTCAACAGATTAGCATTTGTGGATGATTATATATTAATTTGTAAGAATAAGGAGGAAGCACAGAAAATGCTAAAAGAATTAAAAGAGGAAATGAAGAAAATAGGTTTAAAAATAAATATAGCAAAGTCAAAATTTATGAAGTTTAACATTGAAGAAGATTTTAATTTAATACTGGGAGAGAAAAAGTTAGATAATGTAAAGGAGTATGTATTTTTAGGTCAGTTGATAGCAGAAGAAGGAGAGGAGAGGGAAATAAAAAGAAGGATAGGATTAGGATGGGCCAGTTACAATAAGTATAGGCATTTGTTTCGATCACAGGTAGATATGGAGTGGAAGCGTAAGTTGTGGAACATTTGCGTGTTACCGGTAATGATTTATGGGGTAGAAACATGGATTGTTAGTAAAGAAATGATTCAGAAGATGAGAGTGACACAAAGAGCTATGGAGAGAAGTATGTTGAGAATTAGCAGGAGAGATAGGAAAAGTAACCAGTGGGTAAGACAACAGACAGGACTACAGGATATAGGCAAGATTATTAGTGAAAGAAAGTGGGGTTGGGCAGGCCATGTGGTAAGGACACAAGATGAGAGGTGGACTAAAAAGTTAATCCAATGGTACCCAAGGGAAAGACAAAGGAAGCGAGGAAGACCTAAAATGAGAGATGGGATGAAGAAATGAGGAGAATTTGTGGTCAAGAGCATGGCAAAGAGTGGCAAGTGATAGAAAGGAATGGATGAGAATGGGAGAAATATTTAAGAATGTATGGGCTGTACAAAGAATAGAATAAATAAATAATTATTAGCAGAAGAATAGAAAAAATAATAAAAAAAATAAAATTTAAATAAATAAATATTTTTTTTATTTAAAGAAAAACCGAATTTAAAATTTAAAATATTTTAAAAAATAATTATATTAAATAAATAATAAAAATAATGTGTGTATATGTATGTGAATATATATAATTTTTCTTAATTTTTAAGTTACCATGTAAATATTAAAAGTAGCATGATAAACTATTTATAAATATGAATGTATGTGTGTCAGTATAGATGTAAATGTATAACTTGTCTATGCAAGTATGCCTTAATTTATGTATAATAGTTATACTCAGGTTATATTATTGTAAATGTATTGTAAATATAATATTATTATTTATAAAAATGTAGAAAATTAAAAATAATGTATTTTCTAGTTAGAATAAATTAATAATAATTAAGAACTAACTAAATAAGTTAAAGATTAAATAAATGTAATAGGAAATTAAATAGAAAAATTATGAAATTGTAATAAATGTTTTATAAAAACTATGGAAAAAAAAAAATATATTTATTATAGGGATATTGTTGATGATGAAAATTAATGGTTATATAAAAATGGCATAGATACATAAAATAAAATATAAATAAATAATTAAAAAAATAAATATATAAATAAATAAATAATAATGTATCATAGTCAGTATATTTTGATTTTCTTTGATGTATAAATTAGTATAGTGTTTGTTACTAATTTTTAAATAGCATGTTACCAACCTACCTCAGTAGAGGGTGCCACGGCTTATGGCCGAACTGCATGTATAGAAGAAATATGTTAATCCTAATTTTAAGTAAAAAATGAAATGTAAATCTTTTATAATGCAAAATAAATAGCTTATTATTATTATTATATTATTATTGTGTTTGCGAAAAAATCCTAAACCGAGGTTTCTCCTGAATTACCCGTTACAGGTGTTTAAGACCTCCTGAGGGGTTATTTACAAAAATGTCTGTTTGATGAGAGTGTGCTTATGTGAGTGTATTTTATCATCAAATCTTCCAGTGCATTTATGTTTGAGAATTGAAACTTAGTACAAAAATCAATCCGTATGTCTAGTTGTGCTGTCCGGATTTTTTTTTTATAATTCATTCCCCAGCAATTTTTCATTCTAAGTTTATTTCATTCTAAGAAACTATTTCGAACGTTTTAGAAACACGGAACATGTTTAGATCAATTTGAGATTTAGTAGATTTAGTCATGTATAGGATCAATGTGCCAAGTTTCATCACCTTATCAGCATTAGTTTGAGTTTTATTCTTAGAAGTTGTATTCGTTTTTCAAAAGATTGTTAAAAATTTGTTTTTCAATAGAATGATAAAAAAAATTCAAAAGATTGTTTAAAATTTGTTTTTTTAAAAGATTGTTAAAAATTTGTTTTTCAAAAGATTGTTAAAAATTAGTTTTTTAAAAGATTGTTAAAAATTAGTTTTTTAAAAGATTGTTAAAAATTTGTTTTTCAAAAGATTGTTAAAAATTAGTTTTTTTAATAGATTGTTAAAACTTAGGTTTTTCAAAAGATTGTTAAAAATTTTTTTTAGATTGTTAAAACTTAGTTTTTTAATAGATTGTTAAAAATTTGTTTTTCAAAAGATTGTTAAAAATTAGTTTTTTAAATTGTTAAAAATTTTTTTTCAAAAGAATTGTTAAAAATAAAAAAAAATCAATAGAATCATAAAAAAAAATCAAAAGATAGTTAAAAATTTGTTTTTTAAAAGATCGATAAAAAAAATGTTTTCAAAAGATTCTTAAAAAAATTTTTTTATAAGGTTGTTAAACTTTTTTAAAAGATTGTTAAAATTTTTTTTTTCAAAAGATTATTTATATTGCGAATAATCTAATTTGTGTTGAAATTTATGAATTAATAAGAAAATATATTTTGATATATTTAATAAATAGCGTAGAAATATATAATATAGTATTTAATAAATAAGCGTATAAATATATTTTTAATTATTAATAAATAAGCGTAGAAAATTTATTTTAATACGACTAGTATATTTACGGTTTTTATTTGATCAAGAGTTTAGCGACATTGAGAGGTGTCACTATTTGGATGGATGACCACTAGGAATAACACAGGTGTATTTTGTTTGAGGACGAGCGAAGCGAATTGGAAAAAGTATTGTTATATAAAGTTAAAGATCCCTATATTTTAAATTTGAGCGTAGCCAATTTAAAAAAATGAGGACCGAATTCACAGTAATGACGGCAGGGAAATCCGAGTTAAGTGAGGAGCAGTTACGAGGTACCTGATATTTTTTAAATAATTTGTTCTTTACACAACACACACATCATTTCATTTATTTATATAACAATGTATTTATTTTATTTTATATTTCATTTCTTTATTTTAAGAGCTTTATGAATTATGTGGATTACTATTAGTATTCGTTCCGGTTTAGAATTGATGTCATATGTTATTAATTGACTTGACACTTTGGTTTTATTATTATTGTCAATTTTTTGTTACATTTTTTTTATAGTGATTTCTTATTAATACACTGAAATATGTTCTAAGAAATTGTCTGTCTTTGAGTAATAAAGTGGTGCCCGAACGAATGGCGAACGACGGAAATCGCCAACAGATTATAGAAGAAGTGACAGAACAATAAAGTAAGCCGCCTTGCGTTATGGAATTGATGACGAAGATCGATACAAATCCTATCCCTTCGATGGACAGGAGGGACGGACAAGGAAGCCATATATCGAACGAAACGTGAATAACGTATGTCAGTAGCAAGCAATCTAGTATTAGATCTAACAACACCTTGTTTAACAGAGACAATAAATCTAAGCATAGTGCGAGTAAGTATACTCGAAGTAAGGCCACATCCCGAAGTTCAGACAGCAGAATTAAGTGCTTAGAACTAGAAATATTAGCTAAGCAAAAAATACTAGAAGAGGAATTAAAGGTTGCGAGAGCCAACACTGAGGCTGCTGAGGCTAAAGCAAGGCTTGAAATTATTAAAAAACAACTTGAGTTAGATAAAGCGATTGTTCAGAATTCAGGTTGTGGGTCGGTATCGAGTAGAAAGTCTAAATTCAGTTCAGCTAAATCAGAAGCTTGTAGTGCAACATCTATGGATCCGTTCGACAAAGTTGCATCTTGGCTTGTTCAAGAAGATGATGTTTCAAAAAAAGTTGACAACCAGGATGGGCTAAGGGGATTTTACGACAAGCAGCAAAATCAAGATAATAATGCAATCAAATACTTTGACAGAAATCAAAACAAAGAAAATAAAATTGTTTATCAGGGTGATATGAATAAGACGGATATTAAAAAGAACCAAAAATCCAGCATATCACCCCAAGAAAACAATATAATGGATTTTGCCAAAACTTTAGTGGACGGAATGAAAAGTATATCAAATAATTTTAAACGAAAAGACTTGATTAATTTTGATGGCCGAAGTGAAGACTGGTTCTCCTTTATTTCTTCTTATAAAAGGTCTGCCCACTGTTTTGCCCAGAAGATAACCTAATTAGACTGCAAAAAGCCTTGTCAGGGGAAGCGTTAGATATCGTAAGGGCTCTATTCGTGTCTCCTAACAACTTAGCCACGATTTTAGATATATTAGAAAAAAGATTTGGTCGGCCGGAATTTATTTTGCGTTCAATGATAATTCAAGTACAGAGTTTATCCAAAGTTCAGGAAAATGATACTGCCAATTTGCTTAAATTTTTCACTACAGTTCAGACACTATCATCTACTGCGACAAGTTTAGAAAGAGAAGAGTACCTAACCAACCCTCAGCTTTTGACTGAGCTAAGTAGTAAGTTAAGTCCAATACTGAAGTATAGTTGGGCCAGGTATGTTCATGAGCAAAATTTGACTGTTCCTACTATTAAAAATTTTTCTTCTTGGTTAGGGATCGAAGTTGAGACGATGAGTATTTATTATCAACCTAAAGAAGATGAACCTGTCAAAAGCAACTCTAGTCCAGCGAAAGTGTCAACAGCGAATAACAATAGCTCGAGTGCCCGACGGTATAATGCGTACTACAAATTTACGCCAAGACAAGATCCGAAGAGTCCAGTCCTCTCGAACCAGACAGCCGATAGCAATCAAAATAACATGAAATGTTTTATATGCGACATGGACTCTCATGCAAAAACGGAAGATTGCACAAAGCTACAAGACGCCCAGTGGATGAGAGATGGAACATAATCACAGGACTAAAGCTTTGTTTTTCATGTTTTGGCAGACATCAACTGCAGCAATGTACTACAAAAAGAACTTGCGGTATAAACGGGTGTAAATTAGCACATCATAAACTCCTGCACAAACAGAATCAATTATCGAGCCATCAACGTCAAAATCAAACAACAGATACTGTGTCTACTACACAAACATTCAGTCCGAAAGTTTTATTAAAAATTTGTCCGGTCGTACTACGTAGCAATAAAGGCAGTTTTGAAACGTATGCATTATTGGATGAGGGATCGACTGTAACCCTCATAGACCGAGAAGTTGCCGATAAGTTAGACCTTGACGGAGAATTAACGCCTCTTAACATTAGCTGGACTAACTCGACGGAGTACCAAGACCTAAATTCAAAGAAGGTTAAACTAAATATTCGAGGCCTTTACGAAAGTGAAGAATACGAGATGACTGGAGTACGCACCATGAAAGGACTTAATTTACCTAACCAAAATGTTCCTATTACTAAACTTAAAAAGAGTTGGTCTCACCTTACCGACTTTGAATATCCGCTGCCAAAAGCTGACGTCAAACCTAAAATTTTGATAGGGCAAGACAACTGTCATTTACTTGTGTCACGTATGATACGAGAAGGTCCTAAAAATGCCCCTGTGTTGTCTTGGACTAGGTTAGGTTGGGTGGTTCATGGGAACTCGCATTTACCCAAGGGTAGGATAAATGATAAAGATTTTACTTTGACCTGCTTTAGAAAACGAGAAAGGGAGGACGATATGCTCCATAAAATGGTTCGCGAATATTTTGATACGGAAAATATTGGGTATAAACCGAGGGAATTAGGTAGGGATGAAACATTTACTCCTATAGAAAAAAGAGCATTGCACATTTTAGAAACAACGACAAAATTTGTAGGGGACCGTTACGAAAGTGGGTTATTATGGAAACGGGATGAGCCTAAGTACCCACACAGTTACGACTATGCCTTTAGTAGGTTAAAATGGATAGAAAAGAAAATGGATAAAGACCCCGAATTCGCCAAAGACTATGAAAGTAAAGTTCAGGAATTTCTAGACAAGGGATACGCCAGATTGTTAACCCCTGATGAAGCCGACATCATTTCGGGTAAAACATTTTACCTCTCGCATTTTGGAGTGCGAAACCCTAATAAACCGGGTAAGTTACGATTTGTTTTTGACGCCGCTGCCAAAATAAACGGAATATGTTTTAATGACGAATTGTTAAGTGGACCCGATTTATTAAATTCGCTCCCTTCCATCCTTTTACGTTTTCGCCAACGGAAGATAGCGATAGTAGGAGATATCAAGGAAATGTTTCCCCAAGTACGTATAAATGCAGAAGATACTGATGCTCAACGATTTCTTTGGAGGGGGATGGAACGGGAAAAGAAACCAAACGTCTACAAAATGGATGCCATGATTTTCGGGGCAACCTGCTCCCCAACTACCGCCCTTTATGTAGTTAACAAAAATGCCAGACAATTTGAAACTCTTTATCCAGACGCCGTAAAATCTATATTAGAGAAAGAATATATGGATGATCTGCTAGATTCAGTCGATTCGGTGTCCGCTGCGGTTGACAGAGTGCGACAGGTAACAAAAATACATAAGGCAGGTGGATTTGAAATCTGCAACTGGATGTCCAACTCAAAAGATGTCTTAAAAGAAATTCCGGAAGAAAGTAGGGCAAAAAATGCTAGAAACCTTGAAATTGAAACAACCTTGCCGGTCGAACGTGTACTTGGTGTATGGTGGGACGCGGAGACGGACCAATTTGTCTTTCGAGCCCATAGGAATCTACAATTGATGACGTCATCTGAGAAGTTAAAATTTCCAACAAAAAGGGAGGTACTAAGTGCGACAATGTCGATTTACGATCCTCTTGGATTTGCCACCCCCGCCACTATTAAAGGCCGGTTATTAGTTCAGAATATATGGCGACAGCAAACAGGTTGGGATGAAGTGATAAGCCATGAACTTCAAACTAGATTCACCAATTGGATACGCGAATTGGAACAACTTACTCGATTAGAAATACCAAGATGTTACGATCGGAGGTTAAGTTGTGCAAATAAAATAGACCTCCATATTTTTGTGGATGGAAGTGAGGAAGCGTTTGCTGCAACCGGATATTTACGGGTGGTCCAAGAAGGTGAAGTAAGTACTGCTTTTGTCATGGCTCGTGCCCGCACTGCTTCAATAAAATCAACCATTACTATCCCACGCATGGAACTCGAAGCGGCATTGCTTGGATGTCGTTTAGCTGATTCTATAATTACGGCCTTAGAAGTACCTGTCACTCAGCGATATTTTTGGTCCGATTCAAAGACTGTTTTGCATTGATAAATGATGGTGTAGGGCGATACAAACCCTTCGTAGCGAACAGAGTTGGAGAAGTAAGAAGACTGACTGAAGCTAAAGAATGGCGTTGGGTGCCAACAGCGCATAACGTAGCAGATTTAGCGACGAGAAGTTCTAAGAAATTTGATTGCTCGTTGTTTAATTGGTGGCTTTTTGGTCCTGATTTCCTTCGCCAGAATGAAGACGAATGGCCAAATTGTCCGGAAACTTTTGCAGTCGGTGAAGATCCGGAAAAGAAACAGTCATTCGTTGGCGCCGTGAACGATGTCCCTAGTCCTACCGTACTACCATTAGACAAGTTATCTTCTTGGCTTCGCCTTCTTCGCTGTGTGGCATGGGTGCTGCGATTTATAAAAATAATGAAAGAGAGAAAAGGGCTAGGAATTGAGAAAATACCTACACGAGATTGTAGGTTAGTTCCGGAACTAAGCCCAGACGAAATTGCCATAGCTGAAAAGTTGATCATTCGGTCCGCGCAAGAGCAATTATTTGGGGAGGAAATTAGAACATTAAGGCGAGGAGAATCGCTGAACAAGTCTAGTAAAATATATCAACTGTGCCCTATTTTAGACGAAGACGGTGTTTTACGGGTATCTGGAAGAACAGTGACATCACCCGACTTAGAAAATGATCAAAAGAACCCAATCGTATTAGATGGTAAGCAGTGGGTGTCCATACTAATTGCCAGACACTTCCACGCTCAATTTTTCCATCAAGGTGTGCATACTGCGATGATAGCTATAAGACAGAAGTTTTGGGTGATTGGCCTAAGGAATACGGTTAAAAAAGTTACTAAACAATGTGTCCAATGCCAAATCCGTTTCGCTAAGCCTAAGCCGCCGCAAATGGCACCTTTACCACACTGCCGGGTAACTAAGCCACCACATGCGTTCTTTTATACAGGTGTTGATTATTTCGGTCCTCTAGAAGTAACAGTGGGAAGAAGGCATGAAAAGAGATGGGGCGTAATATTTACGTGTCTATCTACCCGAGCTGTCCATTTGGAACTTGCGCACTCACTTGACACGGACAGCTGCATAATGGCGATCCAACGGTTCGTGAGTAGAAGACCCTGTCCGGCTGAAATTTACTCCGATAATGGGACGAATTTTATCGGTACTAGTCGAGAATTACGGCAGGCACTAAGGGAACTAAACCAAGGACACATGCAAAGAGCTCTGCAAGAAATAGGAGAGGGAGTAAAATGGCATTTCCAGCCTCCCAAAGCGCCGCACATGGGCGGTTGTTGGGAAAGATTAGTACGAAGCGTAAAGACTGCCATGGGAGCCGTACTTAAAGTTCAGTACCCCAAAGACGAAGAACTTCGTACCATACTCACTCGGGTAGAATTCGCGATAAATAGTAGACCACTAACGGAAATCCCAGTAGACCCCAGCGATCCAAAACCCTTGACGCCCAATGATTTTCTCTTAAACCCCTTCACGGAAAAAATTATTACTTTAGAATTCCCAAGGAAAAAATTGCAAAAAATCCAAAATTTGACACAGGCTATTTGGCAGCGTTGGGTCAAAGAGTATTTGCCCTGCCTCACTAAGCGCACTAAATGGTTCGCACCGCAACCTCCACCCCAGATTGGCGACCTTGCAATATGTGTCGACGAGGTTAGCCCGTCTTTATGGCCAATAGGTAGAATTAAAGCCGTACACCCTGGTCGAGATGGCCAAATTAGGGTAGTGGATGTGGAGACCACCAAGGGTACTTACACCAGGCCATTAACCAAAGTAGCTTTACTCGCAGAGGGGGCAGGATGTTATTAATATGACTTGACACTTTGGTTTTATTATTATTGTCAATTTTTTTGTTACATTTTTTTATAGTGATTTCTTATTAATACACTGAAATGTTCTAAGAAATTGTCTGTCTTTGAGTAATATTGATTTTAATATTATTGAATTTTTATTATTATTATTAATATTATATGATCAATAAATTTTATTGAATGTCATATATAATTTAAACAAAACAATATGTCATTGATTGACATGATCATTGAATCACGATTTTTGACTAAGAAATTTGAAAATTTGCTTATATCGTGGCAGTATGCCACTTATATAAACCAGTAATGACCAACTGATAAAGACAGCGACCGGAAAGATGAGGCCGCGAAGTGGCAAAGAGGCCGGTGGGTCTTGTTTTTCTTTAAGTCTCATTTATTTTTCTTATAGGCCTTGATTTTAGTAGAATGTTTTCCGTGGATTGGTTCGGCTGTTTAACCATTATCTTGTTCACTAGAAAATTGCCCAGACACACAATATTTCCGATTTTTGAAATCTCCATGTGTTGCTAAAACGTAGACACATAATGAAAAAAGTGAATGTCACAATTTCATATCACTTTTTTCCCCCTTAAATAGATAGAAAAGCAAAATATAACTAATTTTAAACGCAAAATAAACATTACGATAACAACCGAACAATAACAATTTAAAATAAATATCTAATGGTTCTTCTCACAGATTGAATTTTCAATGAAAATGTAAAAATTATAGTTAAATTTTATTCAGTCTTATCATATAATTGAAATCTCATTGTTAAAGAGAAAATATAAAAATTGCTTATTTAATTTTTAAAAAAGTTCTTGTTAAAAACGTTAATGATAATAAAAGACTCCTCCAATAATAACTTAGAGTTGCAAAGTTAAAAAGCTGGAGTATTTGTTAAAAAGAGTAAAAAGACGTCGAAAGGTAATAATGGATAGAGGCAATGATACAGTTGGGGGTGAGGAGACAGTAATTGGTTTTTTTGTATGCTTCTTGATCTATATTGATGCAAGCACACTTAACACCATTAAACGGCTAAGTCAAAGTTGCGATAATTCAAGATGATCTGTTGCTAGGGTTTCGAATATAATTTTCGAAACCCTCATACTCACGGTCGTTTGTCTGCCTGACCGATTTCTCATCTCCGGCTTATGTTATATTTTTAATATATGCTCTAAGTTAGGTGCTGATAAATAAACATATAATGGCGAGTAAATTGAACCTTAGAATTTAATATTATATTTGTAATTTATACTTTGAGTTAGGTGCTGATAAATAAACAAAAGCGAGCCCTAAATATTATGTTGTATTTTTAATATATGCTCTAAGTTAGGTGTTGATTAATAAACGCATAAAGGCAAGCGAAGTGAGCCCTAGAATATTATGTTGTATGTTTTAATTTATGGTTTTTAATTAGGTACTTACCTACAAGCAACCCTATTACATATTAAGGGTATCGTAGAACCCAAATGGATAAGAACTGCTGCTGTAGAGAATCCCCTAATTTAAAATACTTAGCCTTCAAAAGCGCTTATGTGTCATTCCAAACAAATAAACAAGTCATTTAGCAATAGCAAGCCCAAATTCACGTAAGCCAGTACCATGTTCTAGCCCAAACAACTTCGACGAGCTGCGAGAATATAATTTTAGCTATCTTCTGACAGATGGTGTATCGTTAGAACGCGTAAAACACTTAAGACAAGAAGTAAAAAAAATAATAGCTTTTAAATTAATGGCAAATATATTTATTTATTGAAGCGTTCCTTAAAATTATAATGAAAATTTTGTTAACATTCTTTAAAAAATTTAAGTTCACCGCATATAATTTAAAATGATAAAAAATATAATGATGAGAAAATAGGCAATATTCTTACAATCAAATCATCTGTGAGTCCCCCCTTCTAAAAAAAAGTCCCCCGCCAATCTAAAGGCATGGTATAAAGGAAAGGTACCGAGGTGCCTCTAGGTTTTAAAACTTTTCTCACTTTACTTGTCATTCTAGTAATGCACCAATAATAGAAAGATTAGATAGAATGAGAGGAAATCCCAAGGGAAAACGGTCGTCAAGCTGTCAGTACCACTAAACTAGAAAAGTTAACTTGAGTTTAAAATCAGTCAAAAACAGAGCCCCGAGGGCATCTCACTTCTGATTTAGGTTCCTTTTTTAATCTTGTTCGTCTAAAGAGAGACAAACCAGCATATTTAATCCAATAATATTCTTCATTCCCGTCTGGCAATCCTAAGCTTCAGATTTCAAATAATTTCCTATAAGACTGCCCTGTCCGTTTTCATTCATTCCTGTAATTGTTCGCCATTTATGTAAAGACTTGATATTTAAGTACTAATGCTCAAAAAAATGATAATCTTGACATCATGCTTAAAATATCTTTGAGTGAATTTTCTTTGCAATGTTTGCAAATGTCGGGAAAAGGCTCTTATGGCAGTAGTTGGACACGGGAGTGTGACCAAAAGCTGTTTCAGAGGTCCCTCGTGCCAACCTAAAACACGGTCGGCAACCAACAAATGTCGATTAGGGTGTAGTTTTTTATGTTTCTGCGAACACTCCAAGTTGCTAAAAATTTTAAAAACCGTAGTAAATTACGGGAAAATACTATACATTTTAAAGAGGGTGTAATTTTTTCATGTTTTTGGGGCGCTGAATCGAATAAAGCTGCTCCAAAGTACTCAAATTTAGAGTTTGCAGGTTCGATTTATGGCACCGGGGCTAATTTGTATCGTCTTCTTTACAGTGTAAGTTTATACTTCAAAATAATTCTTAAACGGAGGTCCACAAATTTTCTTCGAAACGTGTACTTTCTTTCTTATCAATGCAATCAGCCTAAGTTTTTGGTATATGCTTTATGAGCAGTTGGCAGGAACTTTCATTTGTTGTCACTGGGTTTATTCTGCATACCTTGGTAATTCGTGCACAAAATCTGATACGATTATGATCAAAATCGTGGCCGTACTTCACGGAATAATGTACGAGATTTCGTTCCTAAACCTTTCTATGGTTCTAATCAGGGGGGGTTAACTTAAATGAGGAAAAGTTTGGACTCGATTATCGCAAGCTACTAAAAATAACGTTGCGGCGGACCGGTGCGGACAACTTATGAACTAACCCCAATAGCTTTCCAAAAATGACTGATTGTATTTTTATATTTAAATTTATGAATACCATGACAATTCTTGGTTATGACAGCTACATTTATTATTATTATAAATTGATTGTTTTCTGTATGTATTATTCACAAAAACGGTTCGCCGTTGCATGTTCTGTATTTCCAAAATTCAGAAACTAAAAGTAAATAGAAACCTTTTTAAAACTTCCAGAGAACGCTAATGATGGCAAATAAGTATATTTCATTTAATTAATTTATTGATTTAGTCGATTTTATCAGGTAATTACATTTAATCACATGTGGACATCTCGCCGATGTAATTAAAATACAGGCTGCATTAAATGCCAAAATCTATCTTTTAGCACGTGTAAAACTTTAGCCACTATTTCATTATTACCTGATTGAATCAATTAAATTAATAAATTACTTAAATGAAAAACTTAAAAATAATCACAAGTGTTTTGTGTAAGATTAAAGTGGTAGGGCTAGTTAGAAGTATAACTATACAAAGTATAAAAATTAAATTTCAAACTGACTGTGGGCAAAAAGCGGGAAATTAAGACACGCCCACTCAATTGAAAGGTAGGTCCGCCGCAGCGCTAGTGTCGACCGGAATCCAAATTTTCCCACCATTGAGTCGACAGTCTTACTGTTTAAGTATCTATAGTCTCTGGTTCTAATCTTCTAAATTTGCTTATGTCATGGCATTACGCCACTTATATAAACTGTTAATAAGGCAAATGATAATGCAACAACTATGTGGCCGCGTTGCAGCTACACGGAGGTGCTGTAGGTAGTCGCCCTAGCGCCTACGCCATTTAGCGACCAAGAAGCCGAAAGCATCTGGTTTTAGACTGTGAAGTTTCGCACCTACCTCTTAAAAATATTTATTTAATATCAGCCTAAAAGTACATATAAATATATTACTTATAAATACATATACTTTATTTCTATAAACACATAAAAGTTGTTACAATATATTAACAAAAATTGAATATTATATGGTAGAAATGTATATTTAAAATATAAATTAATAAAAAAACAATTTGAAATAGCCCCAGGTCGTATTAAATAAACACTATTAAAAGAAACTATTAATGCTTTCCTAACGGCTTTACTCTATTTAAGAGCACGGAAAGTACAGTAGTGGAGCGTGTTCTTAAGAAATACAGTGTTACAGCACAGCTATTAGAGCTAAAGAATGATATTGAAGCAACAATCAAGCCATTTATAACGACTATAACTTTCTACTTAGAAATCCAATTAAAGTTTTAATTAAAAGATAACAATTCATCTTTAGCAGAAAAAGAAGCGTACTTTTTTTTATATTGTAGTTTTGTATTTTCTTTTACAATTGCGTACTTGTATTTAAGATAAATACCTAATTAATTTATAAGTGACTAGTAGTGATATCCGAGCTTCGATTTTGGCAAATCTGGGGGCACGGCAGTGCCCCAACCAAGTCTTGCTTTATAACGTACAAGTTTCATTTGCAAGACTGGCACTGACGAATACCCTTTTCCCGAAAGAATTCGGAGCATTTACACCTTGTATCTTTTGACTGGATTTATCTAGAAACTTACAATTTGGCTGACGCAATGATCATATCAGAACAATATTACTTTTGAAATGACAACTCTTTATCGTTTATAGTAATTGAGCTATTACGCTTTGAAAATTGTTGGATTTATATTATATTGTGACAGATACAATACAATTGCGCTAGAGAATTATGAATGCTTCCATTAGCCATATTTAAGAATTAAGATTTAATGGACTGTGAGTTTAATGAGGAAAGAATAATAATGAAGACAGCAGTCCTAGTTTTTGTTAGTTTAATTTATTACATCAGAGCTTTCGCACAAGCGATTTTTGCATTTGTTTTGAAATGTTTTTGCCTTGTTTGGTATGTATATTTTTATTTCTGTTCTTTTGTAATTGGTTTATGGTTTTGTTTACTTGTTATTAGATTCACTGAGGATGCCAAGCATCGCTTGTGCGAAAGCTCTGATGTAATAAATTAAACTAACAAAAACTAGGACTGCTGTCTTCATTATTATTCTTTCCACAATACAATTGATTAATAGTTGTCTTTATATGTTAGATATATCAGTTCATAAATCAGTTCAAAGGTTTAAAAACCCCCTTTGAATATTAATTTAAGGAAGAAATTCATGATTAATTAATTGATATCACTGCGTTCTTTTTTATTCAGAAATTTCTTTTCTGTTAAATTTGTAAGGCTTTGTGTGCATATGTTGCAGATATTAAATAACACCTATATCTTTCAAGAACTGTAAAAACAGCGAACTTATTACGCAAGACTTGGCTGCATTTTTCCCGTGAAAACACTCAGTAGTGATTTCGTTGGGATGCTTTGAAGTCTTTTGAAGACTACGAAAAATAAAAGCAAGGATTATAGTTTAAGTTACACTAAAACCTTTATTTAAAACCGTTTTTATTTAAAAACGGAAATATGCTAATCAAATCAAAAATTTATTGGTTATCTATAGTGACGATATATAGGTTGAACATTATACTTTTATGTTGGTTCCACACCAAGTAAAATATACGTGTTATTTTCCCAGCTAATAGAATCGATTAGACATAAAAGAAATGAACCCTCTTCATTCCTCAGTACTAGCGTCAAAGAGACTAATACTTAGAGGGAGGATACAACAGCTCTTATCATTCCTTGGGTAGCAAGGTGCCATAACTATTCATTGGTGACGTCATTTTTTTATTTTTCATAATAATTACAATCCAACGTAAATATAAGATTATTTTTCCACTATTTTGTATTAAATTAAATTTAAAATAAGTTTTTATTATTATCTATTGCATATATCCATTAAATTGTCTTTGTTAAATAAAATGGTATAATTTTGCGTCACTGAAAAATACCCCCGTTTGTAGAGTGCGTGCTACATTAGGGGTTGTATCAAGTCTCTCTCTTGGGAGACTATAGCAAGGGTAAGTACAGTTATGGCACCTAGTGGAAGCTGTCTTGCTTCCAGACCCCTTATCACTCTGATATTCTACCCATGTACTACCTCCAAGTATTAGTCTCTTTGAATAGCAGGAAAATTATCTTTCCTAATCACAAATCTAAACCATACTTAATTTTTATCAAGTTAATTTTTATTTGAGGGAGACATCATGTGGTTAACTTCTAAGTTTTATTTTATTAATTTATAATCTACTTTTATGCTTAATCTAATAGAGCAATAGCGTTTCTATAACAAACAGTAGATGTTTGCCTTTTATAAAGGTAGATAATTTTTATTACTTATATTTGATTGTAAAATTTAATTTATTTATTTATTGCATGCTAGTTATCATAATTCTTTATGTTTTAAAAATTACTAAGTATTGCAAAACCAACTCCGGCCGACGGCTAATAGCCTGGCCTTACTAAATGTTTGTATATTTTAATTTTGGTGCTTGTATTTTTATATTGTTTTGCATTTGTTTATAATAAAAATATAATATAATAATTATTCAAATATAGGTGTGAGAGATCTATGATGCATATTTGGACTTATATGAGACGCCTAGTTATAAAAGACACAGTATAAAAAATAAGATTTATGATTTATTTCTCAAAACTAAATAAATTTGACTCCGGTGAGTTACACTCTCATTTTTGGGTTTACACCCCCTTGCATATTCCTTAAGAAATCTTCAAATCTTTAGAAAAACAATCTTCAAAATAAAATACCATGTTAAATTATGTAAGCACAAATCATTTTAAATGAATGCATGCTGAAGCTAAAGCTTATATTTGTATAGTATAATAGAGAAGATGGAGGTTTTATGTCGGACAGAAACAGTACAAATGCATCAATATAAAATCATTTTTGAAATTATAGTTCTTTAAAATCATTATAAAACTGTTCTATAGTTCTTTAGTACTATACTTTATTAGTTCTATAGTCTTATACTTGATTAGTTCTATAGTTCTTTAGTTCTATAGTCCTATAGTTCTATAGTCCTATAGTTCTTTAGTATAGTACTTTATTACCTACTAAAGTACTACTTTATTACTTTATTACTTTACTACTTTATTTACTTTATTACTTACTAAACTACTACTTTATTACTTTATTTCTACCTATAGTACTTTATTAGTTCTATAGTCTTATACTTGATTAGTTCAATAGTTCTTTAGTTCCGTAGTCCTATAGTTCTTTAGTTCTATAGTCCTATAGTTCTTTAGTACTATACTTTATTAGTTCTATAGTCTTATACTTGATTAGTTCAATAGTTTCTTTAGTTCTATAGTCCTATAGTTCTTTAGTTCTATAGTCCTATAGTTCTTTAGTTCTAGTATAGTTCTTTAGTTATAGTCCTATAGTTCTTAGTTCTATAGTTCTTTAGGACTATACTTTATTAGTTCTATAGTCTTATACTTGATTAGTTCTATAGTTCTATAGTTTTTTAGTCTTATACTTGATAGTTCTATAGTTCCTTAGTTCTATATAGTACATTAGTTCAATAGTTCTTTAATTCTATAGTTCTTTAGTACTATACTTTATTAGTTCTATAGTCTTATACTTGATTAGTTCTATAGTTCTTTAGTTCTATAGTCCTATAGTTCTTTAGTCTTATACTTAATTAGTTCTATAGTTCCTTAGTTCTATATAGTTCATTAGTTCTATAGTTCTTTAATTCTATAGTTCATTAGTTATTTAATACGATAGTTATATAGTACTAAACTTTATTAGTTCTATAGTTCCTTAGTTCTATAGGCCTTTTGAAAATTGTTGGTAAATGTTTAAATCACAGCTTTCAAATCGTTTTTTTCTATAGGATGTTGTTCATTAATTTGAAGAAGCTGTACAATGATTTTATGAATTTATTTTTTCTCATTTACATCGTAGGTTATTGAGAAAGTAATTTGTTGATAAAAATTATGACCATATTTTTAATAGTTATATGTTATAGTAATTACCTTACACTTATTTTGAGGTATTTATAGTGAATCTTTTTTCTTATCTATCGATGAATATACAACCAGTTTGACATTTTGAAACCAGTTTGATTTCGTTTTATAAAAATATTTTTCTAGATCACTATGGACCTTAGAATAATACTATATATAGAAGGAGCATATGACCGTAAACACAATGTAATTCCAATGATAACACGAAACACGGTTGACTGGTGGTCTTAATGTTTTCTTGTTAGGATGGTACCCCTTCCTAACAAGAAAAAATTATTTTAAATATGTGTTATAAATATCTTTTAATGAAGAAAGCTCGTAAAAAACAAATATAGTAGCTTAAAACACCTGCTGAGTAATTAATAAAATCGGTCTTAGATGGCAAAAGAATAGCAGAATACCAGAATCTACATTTAGTTGACGAGGACTATTTTTAATGTAATTTTAATAAAAACTTTTAAACTAAAATTTAAAATGCTTAAAATATTGTAATGCGCCGTTATTTATATTAGTATTTTATGAATAATCAATCATTAATTAATAATAAAACATAATAAATTCCGATATTCAGCAACCGGAAGTATTGCCAACTTTTTTATAAGAACATTGTATATTGTTAGGGCGGCAGCATCACTTAAGACTATCAGTGAACCGCCTTTCGTGTTATCAGTAGTGCTCCTTCTATATAAAGTATTATTCTAAGCTATGGAATGACCATACATACCAACATGAACTCCATAAATTTGAGAAAGGTTCAATAAAAATTACAGGGCATTAATGGGTGAAAGAGGTCGTCAATACTTCCAATATTTCAACGATTTCATTTTACCTATACAACACATTAGCGTCGAAACAGAAGTAAAAAACTTTTATATATCTGTTATGCGTTGTAATCTAATTCGTAGGTGTTAAAACCGATTAAAAAGTTTTTTGGGTTCAAATATATCGGGGATGAAAACTCATTTTAACTTTAATTAAATTAAAAGCGTTTTAGTTAGCAACAAAAATAAAAATTTTAACTTTTTTTTAATTACTTTTTAATTGCATTTTTTTTTATAGTTCAATACAATATAAATACAAATAATACAAAAACCTAAATAAAATAAAACTAAAAAACTTGAGTTCGCATGTCAAGCGAATTTCATTTAGAATGCGTGTTTCCGTTCTTAACAACCCATTTCTTGCTTAAGGTTCCGGTTTATGCTTTATAATCTAAGCAGTTACTCAATCATCAAGCACTACTTGTAACTCAATGTGTCTCTATTTTTCAAAGGATATGCGCATAATTATCCAGTTGGTTATACAAGACTATGCATCTAAAATTAACAGTGCGCACTTTTATTTTCACTAGTTTAAAGTTTAGTTACTGTTTCTTTTTAAAGGTTTCATCGCATTTCTTTTGAAACATTCAGGCAAAATGAGTTACGAGCAGTGCTAGATTAAAGCTTTTAGCGCGTGTAAGGAAAGGAATAGCAATTCCTTGCGCCATTCCTATCTCATTAGCGATTTTTTTTCCGAAGATCTTTTCCGAAGATCTTTTCCGAAGATTTTTCCGAAGATTTCTTCCGAAGAAGAATTCGCTAAAATGTAACTAACGGCTAAAGGAAATATTTTTATTTTAATAGATGAAATATCGATTTTTTTTAAACTTTCAGGTTCATACATTTACAAAACAAACATCATTACATTCGTGTAATGATGGTTTAGTATAGTTTTACTATATTAGGGCGTTGTTTACTGTCGATACAATTTTGAAAAATAATTATAGTGTTTATTGATTAATGGCTCGGTAAGAAATAACCGAGCCATTATGGCTTTGGTGTTTTTCAAATATATTGCTATTTCCCCAATTTTGCTTAGGATATTTAGAAGAGTATTTAGAGCTCTCTAAATAATCTTTTAAAAAGTTAACTAGAAAAAATTAAAATTAAAAACGAGGTAAAATTGATTAGATCCAACGTGTATTAAAATTAGTTCACGTAGTACCTCGTTACATCATATTTTCTACGCTCATCCTCGCTAATTCGGACTCGCTTCGCTTGTTCTCAGAAAATAAAATCACCAAATTCAAATTGCAGTACAATTAATGCATTTGTTTTATTCCCTGTGGTAAAAGTAGATATATACTCGCCATATTGAAAGGAAACTGGTTTAAAAATATAAAGTTCTTTACTAGCTAGATTATACAAAATTAATGTACTTCAGTAGGTTAGGAAAGGAAACAAATAAATAATCATATATCATTTGATACTACCAAGTTTGGCTAAACATTATTTTGTATCAAACAACCAGTGTTATTTCATTTTAAGTTATAGTGTTCAGATTTGGTTTCGAAATTTAATTTGATATTTTATAAAAATAAAGATTGGTTAGACGAGGTCGATAATTTGAAGTATAGCCGCCTAATTATATTAAATAATTACATAAGGGTATGTACCAAGCTAGAGTTTATTTAGGTGGGGAGTGTATATAGACCGGTGAGTAAATATTTGTGGTGAACAGCAATTAATTTAATTTCATTTAATAATGATTAAATTATTGACTTTAGAATAAATGCAGATATAAAACAGCTTATTTACTCATTCCTGTCCTAAAATCAATGAATAATTATTTGAATTCGAGGCCCGACCAACCCAGCTAAGGTGCTACGTGATTTCCTTGGCTGCTAAAACGCAAATGAGTTTATGCACAGTGGCGTCGGGGTTGCCTGAGTTCTTTGTTGGGCGGCGCGGGACTAGCCAGAGGGGTGAGTCTAGCTAGAGTCTGGTGAGATTGGTGACTGGTTGAACAAGGACAGGGGCAAGTGAGACTAATGTGATCAGAGGAGCAAGCAAGACTAGAGGGACCAAGCACACTGTGGACTAGTAGTTTGCGCTGTGCCTAGCCCAGACTCTAGCTAGTTAGATGAACTAGGCGCACTGTGAACTAGTCGCGGACAAAACCCAGAGCTGTGTTTGGATAGAGTCTAGATTGGTTATATGAACTGGCCACTCTGTGAACTAGTAAAATGTGCCACCATGTACTTCCTAGACATAGAGGTATATACTAGAGAGGGCATATCCTATCTCAATACATTGAGAGGTCTGAAACATCTTTTTAGTCTCTCAGGGGCTCTGTGTAACCTCATTAAAACCTCCTTCAAGAGTGAGTTAAAGTTATAATAAATCAGTTGATTTTGGCTTCTCACACATTGTTTGTGTTTAGATTTGTATTTTAAACATTCTGCTATATAAGTTATTGTAATTTTGTACTGATTATTTGATTACATTTATAAGCGAAGGTGGTCAGGTTACTTTTTCGATGTTTCAAAACTCAACCAATAGGGCCTCTCTAGTAATATATCTCTATGTTCCTAGATGATTCGGTGTGTAAAAACTCTGGGTGGATTAGTTAAGTGAGATTTAGATTTAAGTGTAAAAAAGTATATAGAAAGTATAAACCGGAAACTTCGGCAAGAAATGTATTGATAAGTACGGAAGTAAATATTTCCAAGGAAATGTACTATTTACTATTGAAATATAGTACTATTTATAGTTGGTTGATTTATATAATGGTGTTATTAAGGCTAATTTGAATACACTTGGGAAAACACCGCAGTCTAATATTAAGATACAAATGTATATTAACGGTTTTATTAGATAAGTCCCAGGAGATTTTAATTATTGAGAAGGTATATTGTGTATACTAGGTGCTAATTTGTTTTTAATTTTTAAAGTAAGCAGAAATATCTTTATCGTTTATCGTCAGACGGCCAAAATACCACACTATTATTTACTAGATTAATTAAATTAGCAGATAAAGCTTTTCCAACAATCACAGATTAGTTTACAATTTTCCGCTAAAGATTTACTTACATTGGCGAAATAGTTATTGAATGGATTGGATATTAATTTGTTGTCTGTGATGTTATTTCCACTTTCATCTTTTATCTAATTTATTTCAATTTCATTTTTCCTTCAAGATAGACAATTATTTACAGTTGCACTTGTTTGGGGTCCTTATGTGCATCTTTGATTTGCTTTTTGATGCAATCAGTTTGGGTGTTTCTGACAAAAGTGTTTGTCTTATCTCTATAATATAATCTGTATTTTGATTTGAAATTAAAATTTTATCTGGATCTTTTAGTAGTTTAGATGTTAATTGATCCCTTTTATCCATACTAATAATTAATCCTTGAGTTATCCATGGTTTTAATTTGTTCTTTGTTTAATTTCAATTTTAGACGAATCTATTGTGTATTTTTATATACACAAAAATATATTTTTATATACACAAAAGTATTTTTTTATATACACAAAAATATATTTTTACATACACAAAGATATTTTATGTGTATTTATATACAGGAATAGCTTGTTTTATTTTTGTTTCCAAGTGGTCAACTGCTTTATTTACATCTTTTTTACTATATGGTTTCTCCCAGATATAATACAACACACGGCTAAAATCAGTTAACAGCGTGGGAAAATAATGCGAGGGAGCCAATGAGATTAATCCTACCAACTTTATCCAGGCCAACTTTATTGGTTCCTTAAAACTATTTTTCCGCTCTGTCGACTGATTTTAGCCGTGTGTCGTACTTATAATAGAAGTAATTTTTTCTATCACTGCCTCGTTCTTTACTTAGTAACTTATTGTCAAATTGTTTGATTTAGACTGCTGATGATTATTTGTACTGTTATCTTTGTTACTATTTTTATAACACTTTCTATTGGTTTCTATGCTTATAATTACAGGATAGTGGTCTGATATTTTGTCAAGAACTATAAACAAATTATTATTAAATATATTAGCTTATATGGCCTTATACAAAGGGTTGCTACATACACAGCGTACATATCAATCTAAAGACAAATATTAAAATTAATAAAAAAAATATTTTGATAAAGGTAGATTTAAGTCATAGTAACATAACGCTAAGAAAAAAAGGTTAGTCAAAAATAAGAATAAATGTATTATATAAGAAAAGTACATTAATTAAGAATAAATGTGGTGACTTATAATGCCTAAAGAGTCTAAAATTATATTTTCTGAGAGAAGTCTTAGAAAATTTTGATCCGTTCTGATCTCTTAAAGAATTTTTAGACCTATCAGATATAGTTCCCTTAGTTATCAGATATAGTGTTTCCCTTAGTTATCAGATTATAGTTCCCCTTAGATATAGTTCCCCTTAGTATCAGATATAGTTCCCCTTAGTTCAGATAGTACCCTAGTTATCAGATTAGTTCCCCTTAGTTATCAGTATAGTACCCCTTAGTTATCAGATATAGTTCCCCTTACCCCTTATTATCAGATATAGACCCCTTAGTTATCAGATATAGTTCCCCTTAGTTATCAGATATAGTACCCCTTAGTTATCAGATATAGTTCCCCTAGTTATCAGTATAGTTCCCCTAGTTATCAGATATTTAGTTATCAGATATAGTTCCCCTTATTATCAGATATAGTTCCCTTAGTTATCACAGTCAGATATAGTTCCCTTAGTTATCAGATATAGTTAGTTAGTATAGCCCTTAGTTATCAGATATAGTCCCTTAGTTATCAGTTCCCCTTTATCAGTATAGTTCCCTTAGTTATCAGATATAGTTCCTGTTATCAGATATAGTTCCCTTAGTTATCAGATATAGTTATCAGATATAGTTCCCCTAGTTATCAGATTAGTTAGATATAGTTCCCTTAGTTATCAGATATAGTTCCCTTAGTTATCAATATAGTTCCCCTTAGTTATCAGGTACCCCTTAGTTATCAGATATAGTTCCCCTTAGTTATCAGATATAGTACCCCTTAGTTATCAGATATAGTTCCCCAGATATAGTTATTAGTTCAGATATAGTTCCCCTTAGTTTATCAGCCCCTTAGTATCAGATAGTCCCCTTAGTTATCAGATATAGTTCCCTTAGTTATCAGATATAGTTCCCCTTAGTTATCAGATATAGTTCCCCTTAGTTATAGATATAGTACCCTTAGTTATCAGTATAGTTCCCTTAGTTATCAGATATAGTACCCCTTAGTTATCCCCTTAGATAGTAGTATCCCCTAAGTTATCAAGATATAGTACCCCAAGTTATCAGATATAGTTCCCCTCAGATATAGTACCCTTAGTTATCAGATATAGTTCCCTTGTTATCAGATATAGTACCCCCATATCAGATATGTTCCCTTAGTTATCCCCCTTAGTTATCAGATATAGTTCCCCTAAGTTATATGATGTAAAACCATATGTTGATGTAATTTTTTAGTACGGACAATAAAGTCTCATATTTTTGCTGTTTAACCCTTTGTTTAAATTTATGTCCCCGCTGATAATTTGATTGCGGTTATTTCTTTGTTAATTCTAAATTATTGAACAAGCTCTTCAACAAACAATTCAGAGTCTAAAACAAATATTCACATTCAGTGACTCTGTTTAAGAAACTTACGCTTACGATTTATTTTAAAAGATAACATAGCTAAAAATCAACTTTAAAGTCAAGTCTTGCTGCGAAAAGTATTCAAATTTAAATAGCCCATTCAAATTTAAATAGCCCATTGCTGATTTGGATAGCAATCAAAGCAAAACGATGAAAACTAGTTAAAATAGGACACAAATGTGCTGCATTGGATAGTTCACACATATTGTAGAGGATTTACCGAGAATATGAAATCTTACTCACATTATTCGTTTTGACGGCCGACTATTTAAAGTAATACATACTATCTAAAATGACCCTAATAAATATTAGGGTTATCCAAGATAATGTAGGCAAGCGAAACTAGACAAAGCTAGTTCCCTAAGCATTGGAAAGCTTTTACTTTTTGAAGAAGTAACCGATTCTAGAGTTAAACAATCCAAACGATGGATCAATTACAGCGATACCAAAGTGTTATAATAATGATAATAATAATGCCAGTTTAGAGTCTTGTGGCTCATGAGGTATAACCCATGCGGGAACCACCTAAGGTGGTAGTTTCAACTGTTCTCTACCGTTTCTCTGAGTGTAATCTAAAGTTGGTGACAATTTATTTGAACAATAATCTTATTTTAACTAAAAGCGTAACCTGGGATGCGAACCCCAGACCTCAGTGGTGTCAAAGGTCAGTTTAATAACTGACGCCTTGATGACCACAGAGGGGGCTACCAAAGTGATATAACCTTAGGTATTTGATGACCAAGACATTCTAAGGACGAGCGAAGTTATAATCAAACATAAGAAGTTCCAACTTTTTTAAACAAGTTTAAAAAATTTGGAACATTCCACGGCTCAGCGGAATGTGGATTGAACATCTCGAGGGTTTAAAAAACTGTAAAGAATAAACTAAGCCATTAATGTTGGACAGCCAAGTACCAATTTCACTGCTTCAAGTACGCAGATAAAACATTTGTCAATTAATTTTAAAATTAAATAAAAAAAATATAAATAGTAAATTACCTCGATATAAAATAATAAGAAGAGCTCTGAAAAGTCTTAGTAGGTAATATAAATAAATTTTGAATACTTTTAATTTCACAGGATAAAATTATTATAGTTAATTAGAAATAAATCAATTAATAAACGTAATTATAATTTATAAAAATTTATGTAAACAAAAGGTAAATTACAGTTGCCATTCAAAACAAATATTGAGCATTTGGTGTGCTTTAAATAATTAAATGTTTCAAATATTTTTTTTTTTTCAAGTTCTAAATTTAGTGTTTTTACGAAAGACTAAATCTCATAGAGAAGCAGGGAGCGGAACGAAACGAAATTTGAGAAGAACCGAGCATTACTGGGGCGTTGTGATAGAGCCTCACTGCCCCTCTCGCTACAGGGGGGTGGAGTAAGTTATCAGTGTTTACGAAAATCCCCACAAGCTGCGGCACTAAACAAAATTTTAAAAAATTTTCCTATTTCCCTCGGATCATGTCAGTTTTCTTTTATTTTAAATGTCCTTTTTTTCGATATTTTTCTTTCCTTTCATAATACAATAATATTTTTAAAAATAATATTTCAAAAATACGCTGTTTAAACCATTAAATATATGATAAATGAATATTTTTTTTTTCATTAATAAATTCTTTATTTTATAAATTACAAAATAATATAAAGATAAGCTGCTAATGATGTGCCAGGAGCCTGAGTTGAGCAGCTGTCTTAACTAACTATATATTGTATTTAACAATAAATGTATAATATTATAATAAAAATTATCAATGCATTTATAAATTGACAGAAGATTAATTAATTAATTTATTTATTTTAATTATAATTTTTTTGTTTTTAATTACAATTGTTAGTTTACTACGCTACTTAAGTTGAATTAATAGTTTACTAAATGACTCGGCAGTAAATTTTGATTCTATTTCGGAATTAAATTACGAGCGAATGAGCGAAGCGAGGAATCATTGAATATAATATCGAAATATAGGGATCGGACAAACTTGCTTCCAAGCTCTTCAACTAATTTGTTGCTCTTGGTTTCTCGCTCTTGGCTCAACGCAAGAACTCGGTTGCTTCCTGGTCTTAAAATTTTTACTTGTTTTATCAGTTTTCACAAAGGAAACGATTTTTCCAAAGGAACTAAGACATTTTTTAAAATGTTCACATTAGCATGAACTGAGCTTAGCATGTTAGCACAAAGGACCCCGCAAAATCCATATAAAAATTGGCTCTCGGCTAAATTCGTTAAAACTTTGCATAAATACTAAACTTAACATGCTGATCAAAAGTGTCAATGGGCACAACGCTGTATCTTCATCCCTTAGCCTTGTAAGGCCCCTTAAACTCACCCTTACAGAGTCCTTATAAGGCTAAGGGTTGAAGATAGAGCGTTGAGCCCATTGACACTTTTGATCAGCATGTTAAGTTTAGTATTTATGCAAAGTTTCAGCGAATTTAGCCGAGAGCCATTTTTCATTAGGATTTTGCGGGGTCCTTTGTTGTGCAGAACTGTTTCAGCAGAGGCGAGCATGTACTAACTATGAATCAAGAGGCGCATTTCTTTTAAAGCAAGTGGCGTTCGGCATCGGCGCTAGGAGCCGCTTTGCGTCCACATAAATAATGTTTTGTATCAGTTTGTCATATAAGTAGCTAATATGACGTAAATATATAAACAAATATTAAAAAATAGTCGAAAATTGTAGTAGCAAATATTATAAACGTTGCTATAGTTTATATAAGTAGCAAACTGCCACGATATAAGTGAATTTTTTAAATTCATTAATCAAAAAACGTGATTTTTGTATCTATATATGTCAATTTATAAAACCGAAACTAATACTGATAATTAATTTTTATTTTCATACACATATTACCAAAACATAGTATATGTTAGTATATTATTATAGTAGTATATGTTAGTATAGTAGTATATGTTAAAAACAAATTCAGCTTGAACAAAGAAATTTTTAAAGTTTGTCACTTTTTGAAATTTTCGCTGAGTCATTATTATGACAATAGGGTTCGGAACATTAACGAGGCCGATTATCGTACAAAGCCACATTTCGATCCGAAATATCGTTCAAAAGTTATCATGACTCATAGAAACGTGTAGAAATAAAATCCCGTACATACATACATACATACATATATATATATATATATATATATATATATATATATTATATATATATAATCCCGTGTATATATATATATATATATATATATATATATATATATATTTATATATTCTTGTTTTTTAAGTCCTCGCCTCCCAAAACACCCTTACTTCTCTCTCTCCATGATGCCAAGCAAGCTCATGAGCTATTTTTCTCTTTATAAATTCGCTGGAAATGAAGTAAAATTAACAGACAAGTTAAGGGTACAATATAGATACAGTATAGACTAGGAAGCAAAAACCGATAATTATTCAGAGAATCTGTTACTATTGCCTATTACACGTGTATTAAACGTTAAGACTAGATCATTATAACTTAAATCATAAGAGACTTAGATCATTTTAATAACATTTAATGGAGTTTAAATTTAATTCAAATTCGGTACTTCTTTATATAGTTACTCCCCCAGATGGTTACTCCCCAAAAGGGAATAACCAAGGATTTTATGTAGATATTTGCTCCCTTATAACAAAGTAAGAAAAAGAAAGGTTAAAGGGCAAAAATTTATGTAAAAAACAAAAAAAGAAAAGGGGCTCTTTCATAGAAAAGGGACCCTCAAACAGCGGTACTTTTTCTATATAAGTACCCATGGGGCGACATTATAGACAAAGTATTGAATATAATGAATTTATTACAAATAAATTGGAAATATTAACCTCTAATCGGGCAGGATGTAAAAATACATGGACCAATGAGGAACCCAATTTGAAGAAGGTTACGCAGAGACCTTATTTAAGTGGTTACTCCCCTTAGTTAAGATACCATATCTTTGTCTTTCCCCCTATTCTAACCCCAACAAAAGCCCCAATGCTTTTCTAGATCCCCGGGTAAGAGCGTATAATAAGGTAAAATATATGAAGATTTGTAATAAAATAAAAAAACAAAGGGGAGTAACAATCTAAAGAAGGTCACATAAATTAAAAAATCAGTATAGTACTCCCCTAAAATGGAGTAACTATCTAAAGAAGTGCCTCAAATTCAATAGAAAAAAATTTATAAAATTATAAAATGTAAGAAAATTTTGATTCTATTGCCGAGGCAAAGCGAGGAATCATTGACATAGTTAATATAATGAAATACTACGATAAGATAATGTTTCGTCTGAGTTGTACAAAATATTGTACGGTTAATACAATAACCCTACAAATACAATACAATACGGTCAACAATACACGATGCAGTATCACAAATACTTTTTTTTGCAACAATACACATTTTCCCATTATATGTATAAAGGGTTAAAATGAGAAAAGTCTGGTAAAATGATTTCCTATTTAATAACTGTTGCCAGTTCTCGGTACTAAAGTAAGAAGCTTATAATAAAAGCCATAGCCGGGCTTTGTTTGAAGTTTTTAATACTTAATTTTTAAGACTACTTATTAAGTATTGCTTGAAGTGTACAAAGAAAAATAAATAAGCGAAAACAACCGACATTGTAAAATATGAGTTGAAAACTCAACTAAATCTAAAGTCGTCTAAAACCAGAACAAGGAGTGTATAGCAAATATAATTCTAATTCAGGTGTCCGCAAGCAGGTTGTATTTACATTTAAATTTCCTTTTGAATCTAAACCGGTTTCATTAAACTCAGAGCCCTGTAAACAAAAACGACACCTTGCTCGAAGGTGTCGTACGATAATTTATCGTAAATAATACGATAGTTTATCGTATTATAAGTTTTCCGATTATTATTTAACCCGTGTTTTGGGCTTTTGGTTACTTAGAGTTTTCGTTTTCTCTGATTGATTTAGTATTTCTTTGGTTTTTATCAAAACAATCAATTTTCCAGGCACAACATTTTAACCTTTAACTTACCGCTGGTATGACGATGCTAATGCACAGACTGAATTATTCAGCAAATAAAGAATATATTTAAAAATTTGCTAATACTCACTTGTGTTAAGCGTAATGTTTGATCAGTAGATGGGTGGTTACCAGTGAGATTCAAGTTGGTATTTCCAGTCTGAAACAAGGATTTAAATAAGTGTTGTTATTTTCAAAAGTTATTTATTAGAACATAATTCTGGCAGGAAGGTCCCCGTGCCGTGTAAATTTCCTTTAAAACATAAACTTCCACACTTCTCAATACATTTCTTGTGGAAGTTTCCGGTTTATACTTGGCATGGACTTTTTTTACGCTTAAACCCGTAGGGTCATATTTGCGTTTTCCCCTCACTCAAATCTCACTCAACTAATCCATCTCAGAGTTTTTACACACCGAATCATCTTGGAACATAGAGATACATTACTAGAGGGGCCCTATTGGTTGAGTTTTTAAACATCGAAAAAGTGACCTGACCACCTTCGATTATCAATATTTTTTAAAAATAAAATATAAATATATAATAAAATAATATTGGTTATATTGTTACGCTTAAACCCGTAGGGTCATATTAGCGTTTTACCTTCACTCAAATCTCACAGAACTAATCTTACCCAAAGTTTGTAGACACCTAATCATCTAGGAAGCACACCCTCCGTACATGGTGGCACATATGAAAAGTCCACAGAGCACCCACTTCATATCATCCAACCAGACTCTATCCCAACTCACAGCTCTGGCTAGTGTCCACGACTAGTTCACAGTGTGTCTAGTTCATCTAGTCCTAATAGCTCCCCTGATCACATTAGTCTCACTTGGCCCGCCCTCGTTTAACCAGCCTTACAAATCTCATCAGTTCCTATACCATCACCAGACTCTAGCTAGGCTCACCGCTCTGGCTATACCAGCGCCACCCAATAAAGAACTTTGGCAACCTCAACGCCAGTGTGCACAAACTCATTTTTTAGTCTTGACCTGAAAGTCAAAGGACCGTAGCGCTACTAGAAGACGTCTGTCTGCATAAGAACCAAACCCTTCCTAGTCACTTTTCGTCACTTCACTTTCAATGACTAAGTTTTCGGACGTACGAAGACTCAAAATATCTCTCCGATCTTCATCTCCATCTGCCAGCAGTAAGTAATTCTTGCCAGCAGAACCTTGACTATTCATGAGCTGGAGACAACGGAAAAATGGATCCAGATTTGTCTTAGATGAAACTAGATCCAACCCCGCATTTGCGTATTAGTAGCCAAGTAATATACATTCTCAAAACATAATTAATTATTACTTATTTTTCATATTTTAAAGTGTTTAGTTAGTAACCAAAGGTTACCGATCAACATATTCTACTTTTTGTAGATCCATTACACATAGACGTTTTTTTAATGTTTATCACAACCACAACAAGAGTGTATCTAGTGATAAAGCTGAAATTAATTTTGACCTGCAAGTCATGACAAAGGAGACAGTCCAGCGACTGCACTTCCTGGCTTTGACAGAGTTTAGCGTACCTACACCAGGTCTATCTTAAGTGAAAGGACATTAATTAGTTAGGTAAACAATAACCAAGTCCGTCAATGTATGCACGGTAAACAACTGTTTACATAATTGTCTAATCTTCTAGAAGATCTCTGGGCCACTGACGTCTAAGACGGCTAGGAGGGTTATCTGGAATGATTCTTGAGGAAAGGTTTTGGATAAGAGGATTGGTATGATCAAGTAGGATATCATAGAATTTTTTATAACATAAAGAAACTTAGAAGTTAAAGAGACAAATAATTAATATAGGTACGTAGTAATAATGAAAAGATAACAAATTGGTTAGACTTTGTTCACAAATACAGTATTACATACACAGATATATATATATATATATATATATATATATATATATATATATATATTATATACATATATATATATATATATATATATATATATAATATATATATATATATATATATATATATATATATATATATATATATATATATATATACTAAGAGCTGAAGCCCTCCACAGTTGTTACGCCATATAACTTTCACTGTCAAGAAATTTTCATTATTTCTATTTATAACTGATGAACTCCATGTACGATTTATTAACCCGTATATGAAAGTTAATCTTACATTTTATAGTTTAGAGATGACAAAGAAGTCACGACAACTCTAAAGGTTTTTCTCTTCATAAAATGAGAAAACTCTTTACGTATTTTTCCGCTGAGAATTCGTCAAGCATGAATCAAAGCGAAGTCTTTTAATAACCAGGTAAAGTAGAATTTGAAGTAGTTCCTTTTACCCTTTATTTCTTCCCTTTTTGTACTCCAAACAACTCCCGGGAAAACTGCTTTTAATTACCGTACAACACTCGCTTCGTTAGTTTTACTTAAACTTCAAGCAATATTAAACTCTTTTCCTATGTTTCCTTCGTAAACATACAATTTAATAAATAAAACACCCTTTTCAAAACATCCCATGTTTCATGTTTAACTTAATGCTTAGCTATAGTACTTCTTAAATTTTTTTTTACTCCTTTTACTACGAGCTATTATTTGACGTATATAACCATACGTACGTCGTTTGACTATTATAAAAAGTTGTAAAGTGTTGAGTACATAATCTCTGGTTTTGTAAGTATTGAGAGAAAACTTTTGTTTTTCAAATGAAAATTCTGCTTTAAATATTAAAATGAAATGACACAGCTTATAAATAATCTTACAATGAATTATTAAACTTTTACTCGTTCGGTACTAAATGTATTCGGGTTTAACAGTTTGAATTATTAAATTTGAAGGAAAGAGGTGGCAAGAGTTTATTGGTTATTTCCTAGTAATTCATATGATTTTTAGCATCTTGTGATTTTTAGTATCTCTTTACTATCATGTGGGAGTTTTGGGTTTTTGTAAGAAGTTTGAATAATATGTAGTAGTAATATGGGGGAGTGTAGTAACTACCAGGTAAGTAGGCCACGTTTTTGGGCCCTTTTGCCAGCTCTCTAGTGTGTTCTACTCCTTTTAATTTCAATGGAGGTATATTTCGTTTAATCTGGACAGAAGAGCCGTGAATTTCTATGGTTCCTCTCATCTCTTTCAAGCAATTGTACATATTTTCACTGTTTTATATAGTATAGTGAAAACTAGGAACAACATGTGCTTTTGGTGTTAAACTAAACCTGCATACACTTTAAACAAGGCAGACACACTATAGTGTTATAAAATCTACTATGAGGGTCCTAAATTTTGCCTATACCCAGTTTCATTTAGGGTAATAAATCTTTAACGAGTACCTGACTACGCACAGGTTCGAGACCACCGGCTTTACGTCCCTTCTGAAGGACGTGGTACGCATAATTTTTATCCCTCTCATAAAAATCCCAGAGACCCGTGCAAGGATTGAACCCATGACTAAATAAACTCAGAAGTTTAAAGTCGATTCATTCTGTTTATTGGCCGCGTACTTTAACCTTGTACAACACGGGTGACTCCTAGTATTTTGTGGGAGTTTGTTAGAAGTTTGAATAATATTAGTCTATTGTGTCTCGAATATTTTCCTCAAATTATTCGCTATCGCTTCGCTCGTCTCCAAAAAATGAAAGAAATCAAATTTATTTTTATAATTTCGTAAATCTGAGCATACAGCCGATCCTTTAAGAAAGTTCCGAGGTACACCGTACCCGTTTTTTTATTTAAATCATTTATAGAAGCACAAACGCGTGTTAATTCTTTTAACATCGTATTCTTACATTTAAAGAATAAAAAAACGAATGACTAATGGAAAAAGCATCACGAAAGCAATGTCAGTTACAAATACCTTATGACCCTAGACCTATAGTAATACAAAGACAGAAGTACCATATGTATGCGTATGTTTGTGTGTTTGTGACTGTTACCATTGTAGCTTCTACTGCATTTATGCTAGAAATTTGAAACTTTGTACAAAAACCAGTCTGCCGCTGTAGTGCAATTCAGAAAATATTTTATCAAGCGAATAATGACAGCGAAATTTTCGAAAAATCATAAAACACAGAAAAATGATGCAATCCGATTAAAATATGGCACGCATGTAGCTATGTATAAGACTAACATATGTGCCAAGTTTTATCTCATTATCAGCATTAGTTTAATTTTTATCATATCACTTCTGTACGTTTTTTAAAAAATTGTAAAAAATATAATTAAATTGAGTTGAAAGTTGTTACAAGTATTTATCTTTACGTAATAAATAAGTAGTACACTATGTTTCGTTTTAATACAAGTATATCTATGGTTTTTGTTGGATAATAAAAGTTAAGCAGCATTGAGCATTGAGCATGTGCCAATGGTGATCGCTGGTGATGGGTGACCGCTGTGAATGAAACGAATGAGCTTACATTCTAAGGAAGCGCGAAGCGAGTCTGAAGTAGGGAGGATGACCATAACGAATCTGAAGTGATGAGGAAATGTTCCGATGTACCCCGTACCCGTTTGTACCTAGTTTGATTAAAAAATGTTTATCCATTCAAGAGATAGGATAAATATCGTGATTTCATTAGAAACGTATACAATCACACCACACATACACACAGATATATATATATATATATATATATATATATATATATATATATATATATATATATATATATTATATATATTATATTATAGTTATATTTATATTATACTGTAATTAATATAATATTATATTATATATAAATATTATATAAATTATAATATTATTATATAATATATTATATATATATATATATATATATATATATATATTATAATATATATAAATATATATATATTTATGTATGTATGTATGTCTAGACACTTTCTTTGTAAACTCGCTAACTTTTGAAGAACTTATTTTTTATCAAACCTGATAAAAAAATCAACCTTGGCGAAGCCTGTTAAAAACCCAGGTTTTTGTCACGACATTACTTTGTTTGCTAAGTCAGCAAACCAGCTAATACTTGCTCTGAAAATGCTACAAGTAAGGGAGCCAGAGTGTCCAAGCCCTGCTGTAACAGGGCTGGGTAAATACTGTCCGGTCCAGGAGACTGTAAGGTTTAAATGAGTTTACTGCCCATTTGACCTGTTAAGTGTATAATTGAATTGGCAACAGCCCAGTCAGGAGCATTATCTATAATAAAGAAGCCCCTGATCGGTCACTGTTTGATAATTGTTTTGATTTACAGAGATAGGATAAATATCGTGATTTCTTTAGAAAACGTATACAATCACACACACATACACACAGATATATATATATATATATATATAATATATATATATATATATTATATATATATATATATATATATATATATATATATATAAAATAAATATATATATATATAAATATATTATATATAATATATATATAATATATATATATATAATATATATATATATATATATATATATATATATATATATATATATATATATATTATATATATATATATATATATATATATATATATATATATATATATATATATATTATATATATATATATTTATATATATATATATATTTATATATATATTATATATATATATATATATATATATATATATATATATATATATATATATATATATATTATATATAAATATATATATATATATATAATATATATATATATAAATTATATATATATATATATATATAATATTATATATATATATATATATATATATAATATATATATATATATTATTAATGTTTTATTTTATTTTTATAGAATATTTATATTTTAAGTTCTCTTATTTCTTGGTTTATTTGTTTATTGCTCATTCTAATTAATTTATCTATTTTCATGTAACATTATCTACATAGATTAATATTTTCTTTTGTTGTAAAGACCCTGATGAAAAATTTGTTGTAAAATTCGAAACGTTGCTGAAAATAAATATATAGTTTTCATGTAAAAGCTGTGTTTTTATTCATAACCTTTCCCGAGATTGGTGGAGACGCGTATATATATATATATATAATATATATATATATATATATATAGATACGTGCGTTGTGTGTGGTTCGATTCCCTCCATGACACCTATTCGATTAACGAATTTGTTTCAAAGAAAATTCCCTTACTCGTGCAACTAAATCGACCATTAACTTAATATTTTTTTAAGACAGAACATAGTTTAACTTTTATTGAAATTCGCAAGTCATGCAGCACCTTGCAAGCAAGAAATTGTCACAGATGAATGACACAAAAAGTATACGACCTCAGAAAAGGACTTGCCTATTGAAGTTGACTAAGAAGTGACGCTTGGCAACTTTTTCACACTGTACTTGACCTTTTTAACTTCACCTTTATCTCGTTATCCCTTTTCCTTTTACTTGTACATGCTGACAAGTATTGTATCACACTATAGACTTGTAACAAAGTAAATATAACTGCAGAATGAAAAAGGGATAAGGACTTGCCAAGAAGAAGCATGTGAACTTAACAGAAATAAATAATTATTTGACATTGAAAGCAGAAAATCTACACTCGAGTCGTAAGGAATAAATGGTGTCCCTGATGTAGCAAAGTCAATAGTCCAGCCCTCTAGAGGGCTCGACATAAAAAACATTAAACAAATGGAAAGAATTGTGTAAAAAAGTCAAAACCTGAATTTCACCTAAATCATCTGTTCAGGTGTTTTTAAGACCTCCTAAGCGGGTTTCACTAAGTTTTTTGTCTGTGTGTGTGTTTTGGTGTGCGCGAGGGTCAGTTTTTATCGAATCACCCAGTGTGTTCAATAATCATTTTTTAGGTGTAGTAGTGCTTTATTAAAAAAGAGTAAATTTTTTGGACTGGTATGATATATATATATATAAAATTTTAATTTCTTGAAGACTGCAGTCCTTTATAAATATTAATTTATTTAATAACCTTTACATATAATCTTCACAACGTTTCATTATAATAATAGTGCTTTATTATTCGGAAAATAATGTTTATGATGTAATTAATGTCATTAATGCGTGAGCGAAAATTTCGAGAAGTCAAAAATGGAGGATAGTGTTTAGATCAATTTAAATTTGGCACGCATGTAGTCATATATATACATATAAGAACATCACATGTTGCAAGTTTCGTCTTCCTTTTCAGCGTAGTCGAATTTTTATCAAATGACATGTATAAATAAAATTAAATAAAATACCCGTTTTTACCCTGCGGACACAACCTCAGGTGGATAGTTGGGTAGTCCATTATCCCTTAAGTGTATAATTAAAGTTGCTGATATCGTTTTAATAGAATTACTATTCATATAAACATAAAGCATAGCCCAGGTTGCGAGCACCGGAAGGTCCGGCGGCACCGGACGAGTCCGGTACCGAAATCGAGTGCTTATACACGGAAACAAACGTAATGACATTGTACTTTTTCAAATATTCTTTTAAATCAAAAAATAATCTTATTGAGTTGAGCTTTGATTCAGTTTTACTGAAGTAATAAATAAGGGTAAGTTTCACTTCAATAGTATAAACTTCAGTTAAATCTCCGGTTTTTGTTGGATTATAAAAGTTAAGCAGCGTCAAGCGAGATTAATCTTGGATGGGTGTCCGTAAGAAAAACGAATGTATCCACTGTCTTTGGACGCGAGTCCTAAGTAGATATAATAAGGCTAGCAAGTAGTGATAGTAATATAGGGGGAGTGGTAGTAACTACCAGGCAAGTTAGGGCCTTTTTGCCAGCTCCCTAAGATAGTGTTCTACTCCTTTTAATTTCAAGTGTTAGGTATATTTCATCTAATCTATACAGAAAGAGCCGTGTCTTTATATGGTTCCTCTCATGCTTTTTTTTCAACATTTATACATATTTTCACTGAGTCTTATAGTCTAGTGAAAACTGGGAACAACACGTGCTCTCACTGTTAAACCAAACTTCCACGCACTTTAAACTACAAGGCATTTATAATGAATCTACAATGAGGTCCTAAATTTGCCTATACCCAGTTTATTTAGGGTAAGGATCTTCAACGAGTACTTGACAACGCACGGCTCGAGATCACCGGCTTTACGTCCTTTTGAAGGACGTGGTACGCATAATTTGTATCCCTCTCATAAAAATCCTAGAGGCCCGTGCTGGGATTGAACCCATGACTTAAAGTCCAATTCATTCTGTACCTTAACCACTACACCACGGGTGACTCATGAGGCTAGTAAATACTATATCAGATATAAGGAATAGTCCCGATGTACCCTGAACCCATTTTTTTTATATATTCCCTAAATATAAAAAATAAACCCCAAAACCCAACGGTGAACCTTTTTTAATTTGATCAAGGCAACATGATATAGGTACTGACCTTAATTTTACACTGTCTTAAACTAACTTGATTACTGGAGGTCTCATTGCGTATATTTAGGTTTGATGAATAATTACATTATATTTTCCTTCATTACATTAATAATGTAACCGGAATAAAAAAAAATCCGAGATTTATATAATTCTGTTAGTGTATTATTAAAAATAATGTAAACTTTCTGCTCCGCCAAGCCATGTCCGTTTTGGTTGGAGACGGTCATTGGCGTTTAAAAAGTGAAGTTGATAGGTTGTAAATACTAAAGGGCTTTATTTAAATTGAGAGCCTATAATCAGCTGTTTCTCTTTGGCAGCGTGACAGAAACGTGAATCAACTTTAGAGGTGGGTGTAAGTCAAACTGCTGCAATTATGACAGCTGCTAAAATCTGTTATAGTTAATACCCACAAACACCTAAATTGTTTGATATCTCAAAATATGGTAAAAGAAGCTCTACAACTCGTGTACACTGCTGGCACGGTGGCACGCCGCCTAGGAGACGAAGTTGATGATTGCCTCTCAATTTAAATAAGGATCTTTAGTATTGCCAACCTATCAACTTCACTTTGAAACGCCAATGACCGTCTACACCAAAACGTACAAGACTTGGCGGAACAGAAAAGTTGATTTCCCTACATTTTTGGACCAAAGGACTTGACGGGGATTTTTTTTTTAAGAGAAGTTATTATTATTTAGATATAATTCTAAATTCTTACATGCGTTTTAAATTTCACTTTGATCTGATTATAATTTATTGTTTTATGAATAATCGACCGTTTTTGCTGAGACGTTAATAATAATGATTAATGACATCATTAAAAAGTATTTTTCCGATGGAAAAACTAGACCTTATAATTGATTTGTGTACTAAGTTTCATCTCTCTAGCATAAACGCACTATGGGAGCTAAGGTGATAACATACACACGCATTCACTCAAACAGACCCACACAGACAGATAAACAATTTTATAAAACCACATAAGAGGTCTTAAAAGCATCTAAAACGGAAATTCAGTGGAAATTCCGTTGCCGAATTTTCAATGACAGCTCAATACTTTTCTATATAACCAACGGTGTAAGTGAAAAAATGTAAAAAGACAAAAAGTTTTATTTAAAGTAATTGGAGGAAAGTCTTTTTTTGCAATGTATTTTATAAAAGTTTTCTTTGCACAGCTAAAAGATTTAGAGAGCTCAATGGAATTTAAAACAAATCAAAAGAATGTTTAAAATAAAATAAATCTTTTCTTGTACCCCATAGTCAAAACTAAACCCACTAATAGCAGAACATAATATTAACAAACGATAAAACTAACTTACTTGAGCTCTTTCATATACATCAAAATGTGCATTTATTTATTTCATATACGATTCTATTTCTATTTAATTTTATACTTTTCCTCATTAAAACAACCTTTTATTTAAAATGTTCAATTTCATCATCTTCAATAATAGTAAAACTTGAATGTATATTATAATTAAAGTTATAATTAAAAGGTTATACAGTTATCATAATGTTAATACAGGAAAATAATGTTTAAATTCCTATAATAACTTTGAAAGTACCTGAAAATTGCAGAAGGAAAAACCTGACTAAAAATTATAACTTCAATTTCCTGTTGGGGTAGGACTGCGTAACTGGCTTGCATAGTAGAACGGCATTTTTACATTAACACCACGTTTAGGCAAATTTTCATCAACCAAATTCAATTTCACTTTTATCTCCTTTTTTCTAAAATGAAAAAAAATACGTTTATATTTAGGAGAATTTAATTTTATTCCTTTTTCCGACATACCTCACGTTTTCAAAAAATATTTCCTCTTACATGTAAACATAAAGGGAGAATATTTTAAATATTTTTTTTTTGAAGACGTCAGATAAGTCGTAAAGAGGTCTTGGAATTAAATTTTTATCTTTCTTCACAATGTTTTTTACAAGTTTAATTATATGTTTACAAACAAGACAGAAAGTGTAATTGTCAATGAAAACTTCCACAGAAAAAGTTAATTTTAAAAACAAATCATATTAATAAACCAAATACTATTAATTTCAAGAAAGACTCCAGAGACATTAATAAGTTATACATATTACACTAAAGCAGTAGTGTAATAAGTAAGCTAAGTGAAATAAGCTTACTTAAGACACTATAATATAAATATAGAGGCTGTTTTGTTATTAGCGTTTTGTCTTAAGTTTTAGACTTTGCTCAACATTTTGTAATTTTAAAAATTGATTGCCACTGTTTCCTGTGTTAACTTAATAATATTGGATTAAGTTATAATGATTAGGAGTAACGAACTCCTAATCATAGCCATGATACTAAAAACCTGCATAACTTGTTTGTATTGATTTCTTAGCATGATGCGAACACTATGCCCCTTCACCTGATCCAGTTTTACATATAGGTATTAATTATTTACATAATGTATACTCTACGAGGTAATAAATAATAGAGTATAGTTTTGCTTTTCATTGAGTTGTCTTGCTTGTTTGATGGTTTTAATTGTTTTTTAGGGTTTCGAAACCCTTATACTTTCTGTCGAGCGTCAAATTGTTATTTTAGCAATTTCAAAATTGCACATACGCGCACTACTAACTTACTAACTACAATAAAGCCCTTAGAGATGCCAAGCAGGATTCTTGGAGACGTTTCTGTTCTGAGATAGACAGTATCTCCGAAGCAGCCAGACTGAACAGAATACTGTTAAAACTCCAATTAACCCGGTAGGCACTTTAAAAACTCCTCTTGGAGCCTATACTCACAATGGCCGAGAAACTGTGGAGGTTCTTCTAAAGACACACTTCCCAGACTCTGTAATTGTAAATCAAAACAATTATCAAACAGTGACCGATCAGGGGCTTCTTTATTATAGATAATGCTCCTGACTGGGCTGTTGCCAATTCAATTATAACACTTAACAAGGTCAAATGGGCAGTAAACTCATTTAAACCTTACAAGTCTCCTGGACCGGACAGTATTTACCCAGCCCTGTTACAGCAGGGCTTGGACACTCTGGCTCCCTTACTTTGTAGCATTTTCAGAGCAAGTATTAGCTGGTTTGCTGACTTAGCAAACCAAAGTAATGTCGTGACAAAAACCTGGGTTTTTAACAGGCTTCGCCAAGGTTGATTTTTTTATCAGGTTTGATAAAAAATAAAGGCCCGTCTACAATCTTAAGTTAAGTTTAGGAAAGATCGAAGAAGTGAAGAATTCCTCAGGAAGAAATCGAAGAAGTGAAGAATTTTTCACTTAGAACAAACTATTTTGAAATTCCCGCTCTTTAGACTTAAGAGATCCGTAAACACGTCTACAACCTCTGAGTTGTTAAGTCAAGTTTTAAAGTTACAATTACACATATAGCTGTATTTAGACTACTTTTCTTCTTACCGTCTACACACATTTTATTTATTTACTTATTGTAACAACGAGCAGAGCTCAATAACAATTTTAATACAATTTAAATAAACATAAACTACTTTTCTTTCTACCGTCAACACACATTTTATTTATTTATTTATGGTAACAACGAGCAGAAGCTCAATAACAATTTTAATACAATTTAAATAACCATTGCTTTTTCAATGATCTTTCCTTCCATTTTTTAAAGACTTTTTGCAAATATTTTTTTTAATTTACTTCTAAAATCGACCGTGTTTTATTTATTTTAATTAATAAATAAAATCAAAATGGATGAGGTAATCGTTGGGAGCGTTATTTCCTTATCTCTAGTTTATATATCTACAGACGTAGGAAACCTCATCCATTTCAAAACTATATATTCAAAATAAAAAAGAAAAATATATTATATAAAAAATTTCAAACAAACAAAACAATCACATATTCAAATAATCACATATTCAAACAACAACAATCAAAACAATCACATCACATTGTTTACAAAATATGTAATCATTCAAAAACAGATAACGTAGTACATTCTTCTTTAAGTAACTTATAAAAAAACCATTCTTATGGTTTTCTTAAGTCAAAAGAGCGGGAAGAAGAATTATTTAAGAAGAGAAAAAGAGATTTTGAAAAATTCTTCACTTCTTCAATTCTTCCTAACTTAACTTAAGATTGTAGACGGGCTTAAGTTCTTCAAAATTAGCGAGTTTACAAGAAAGTGTCTAGACATACATACATAAACATATATATATATATATAATATGTATATATATATATATATATATATTATATATATATAATATATATATATATATATACATATTTATTTATTTTATCGTGAAACTTATTTTTAATATTCTAGTCATTATGACGAGACTGATATATTATTAAGTCAAGTCATATCATTAAGTTCCTCTAGCGTGAGGAATTAGCTAAATGTAAATAAATGTTGCTGTGCATGCTGCATTTAAAAAAAAATCAGGTGTTGATTTTTAAAACAAAAAAGTTTATTTTTTTAAATTTTGTTTATTTTATTAACTTTTCTATTAATATTAAATCCCCCTTTTGGGGGGGGGGGGTTTAACCAAAAAATATTATTTAGCTATTATTACGATGCAGTTATTAGTGTAGAACAAGCTAAGTAATACTTGAATGAATGTGAAGGAACTTGAACGATATTTAATAGGCTTAAATTTAAATGCAATAATTTAATATTAAACGTAATAGAAAAAAACATAATTTATATTTCTTTCTAGCTCAAGAAGTACAAAGTATTAATATCGTTCGAAAATACAATCATGATCAAAATAAACCTGTTAAACGTATTATTTATTTTAATATATAAATAAATACAAAAATCGGGTACGGGGTACCTCGGAACTTTTCCCCATGACAACAGATTCGCTACGCTCGTCCTCCAAGCTTCGGAGTCGCTTCGCTCGTCCTCAGATAGTAAATAAATTTGTTTCATTCCCATTGGTCATTTATACAGGCACTGAACAACGATCGATGCTTCTTAACTTATATGATCCACCAAAAATCATAGATATACTTGTTTTATTATAACGGACCATAGTACACTTATTTATTACGTCAAGGGATACACTTGTACCAATATACAAAAAATATATTTTTTGTATATTTTAACGTTTAAGAAGTCATTAAGAAGTCACATGTACCAAATTTCAACCCAATTAGATTATTTTCCGCTTTTTTACACATTTTTAAAAAACGTACACAAGTCATTCTATAAAAATTTAAATAATGCTGATAATAAGATGAAACTTAGCACATATGTTAGTCTTATACATGGCTACATGCGTGCCAAATTTCAAAACAAAATCAGATCGCATCATTTTTCCAAGTTTTATAATTTTTTCGAAATTTTAAATGATTTGAGTCGTCTTTGCGGGTTAATGACGTCATAAAAAAATATTTTCCGAATAATACAACCACTGCGGTAGACTGGTTTTTGTACAAAATTTCAACTCTCTAGCATAAATACACTGGGCCCTTTGATAATAACAAAAACACAAGACAATTCAATCACAGACAGACAATTTTGCAAAATCCACTCAGGAGGCCTTAAAAAGACTTGAAACGGATAATTACGGCAACAACCCAATTTCGGATTGTTTTGCAAACACAATACTTTTCCTATATACCTACGGTATAAATGAGGAAAAGTAAAAACGTTTATAACTATCCAACATAATAATTTAACTTTAACTATAAAATCTAACAGAACAAATATAACTCGTGGATAATAAGAGATGATGTAAAGAATTTAGCTTTTAATCTACGTAGCGATAGTATACGAACACTTAAAAATTTAAAGTTTAAAATGTTGAGAAAATTAAACGACTACCTTGACTACGCGACTGAATTCGATTCGGACTTAACTCTCGATATGTTTTGGAGAGAAACCAACGAGTTCGCTGCTTTTTTATGTCCCATGATGTGGGACTTAAGGAGACCCAAGAGGTATCGAAACTTACTACTTACTGTCTTCTTAGTGGCAATGTCTTTATTCTCCGTCTATGTCAATGCTGCTACTGTGATTTACTTTTACAGAATAGATTACACCTTGAGCATGTTTTGGGGCCTAACATCCATAATATTCGATTTCTCTTACACCACATATGTACTCTACGTATTTAAAAGGAGAAATTTGAGTACTATGTATCAAATGGTGAGTAACAGTTTTATCTACGACGACTTTCCCGATGATTTCCAGGAGAAAACAAGAAGTAAAATTATATTTTACGATAAATTCAACAGGTATGCGTGGACGTGTATAATCTACCTAAATATTATAGGGGCGATCGTGTTCGTTAATTACGATATCCAAACTAAAGAACGAACGCACTACCCCGACTGGTTCAACATCTATTTATTTCCATTGCCTATGTTCATACCGTTCGATACTAAGAACCCATTTGGTTACTTCTTAGCGGCGTCTTTCGAAACGATCGTAGCATTTGCCGCAATGCAGTCTCTCCTAGGTCTTCTGGCGTTCTCATTACTTCAACTATTAAGGCTGACCGTTGAATTGGAGATATTGAACTATGCTATAACCATACAAGAAAAACGATCTCTCATCGTCTTCAGTAGGATTTTAGAAAACCAAGGAATAATTTTTGATGGAGAAAAGATAAAACATGATGAACTCTATAAAAATCAGCTATTTGTGACCGTGTTTGCTTCTTGCTTTCGTGAAGTCATTCTCCATCATCAGTTTATTCTAAAGTAAGTATTTTTTTTTTTTTTTTTTTTTTGGCTAAACTAAAAAAATTGCTAAATCATATTTAGAACCTGCAAACGCTAGAGGATTATAGGATAATCCTATAGAGCAATATAGTTCAGTCCCAATCATGTACACCGCTTCAGATGGGGCGACCCATATCATAGAGAGCAACCCATATTAAAATTTTTCCTAAAGTAAGAGACCTAATGTTTTCCTTTTAACTTCACTAAAAGGTGAATACTCATTTATTATACTACTTTTTTTAACCTTACTAAAAATAAAATAATATAACTAATATCTAAACTTAAAATAGTTCCAAATTAATTAATTATATTATAATAAATCAAATAAAAACTGAGCGCCTCCAGCTTCAAGCATTATGCTTATTGGAGGCGTAGGACATATAAAGCATACATTTGTTTTTAGTAATAAGAATGTTGCATACTTGAAATATATATTAATAATTAATGTAAAAATATTTTCCTTTAAAATTCAATAAATGGTAGCACAAGGCTCATACAATATTTTTCCATTGAAATTCACTAAAAGGTAGCACACGGCTCATACAATATTTTTGGCGCGGAAGTCTGTATGCCGCGCTAATTTTTATTTGAAATTCGCTTGCAATTTTCTCTTTAACATGAGTCAACACTATATTATTTTTAGCACTGATAGCCAACCTACTGATATACAAATACGAGTACACTTTTATATATATAATATATATATATTTATATATATATATATATATATATATATATATATATTATATTATATATATATATATATATATATATATATATATATATATATATAATATATATATATAACGTAAATATATCGCAAAATATCAATATAAGTAACGTAATATATCGCGAAATATCAATGTTATTAACTTATTACTTGGATTTACGACACACTTTGTCATAAACAACAATGCGGCCTTGCTTTGGCGAATGTTAAATATATTAGAAACTTTATTTTAAGTTTTCAGTAAAAAGTAGAGTTAATACAAATACAATGTTCAATTATTGTAATAGCTTTCATAAATAAAGCAGTATCAAGCGTTTCAAGTTTGAACGTGGACCAGGTTGTACGAATCCAAAGGTGTCTAAATGAAGACCTGTTAATCAGTGCAACACTGTTTTCATTTTGCTAAATCATTTACACAATTTTGTTTTTCGTATTTTGTCATCAAATTCATTTTTGTTTGTGTAAAAATGTTTTTGGTATAATAATGGCTGGATTATTCACACCGGACCAACTGAATTTCCTCTTTGAATCGATAGCCCGCCACAAACAGACCATAGAAAATAAAAAATCTGATTGTGTTAAAAGAATTTCAGGGTAAACTCCCTAATAGTAAGGTAAGTGGATTAATAGTAACTTATATTATGTAAATTTATGTAGATAGTTATTAATACGACAAAGTGTGTCGTAAATCCAGGTAATAAGTTAATAACATAGATATTTTGCGATATATTACGTTATTTACAATGGTATCACTTTTTGACTTAACTACCTTAGGTTCTTACTAAATAAAATCAGGCAAAGCCTCTAAATGACTTTTAAAACACGGGAACGATCATTTAAATTTCGTGGCTTAAAAACATTTCCCTTACCTAAACCTAAGGTGAGTGTTAGGAGAATGTTAGGAGTTTAGAAAATGTTAGGAGAATTTTAGGAAAATGTTAGGAAAAAGTTAGGTGTTAGGAAAATGTTAGGAGAATGTTAGGAAAATGTTAGGAAAAAGTTAGGTGTTAGGAAAATGTTAGGAGAATGTTAGGAAAATGTTAAGAAAAAGTTAGGAGAATGTTAGGAAAATGTAAGGAAAACGTCTTTGAATACGGGCCTTAGTATTATCTTTCATTTTTCTGCTCTAGTGTGTTATAACATGAAAACGTTTCAAGAGTTGATTCAAAATATTGTTAGATTATGAAGTAAACTGGAGTTTTTATATGTCTTACTAGTGCCTATCTATTATGTAGTATATAAGTATTAATATTAATTAAAAATATTATATTTTTTAGATATTTGAAGACTTTAAATTCAATTATTGGAGATTTTACTCTACTAGCAGTCAACTTTCTTGGACTGGCTACAGCCCTTGCATTGATTCAGACACTGGATGTAAGAATATTGCATTATTAAATCTCATTATTATTAATAAATTCATAAGACACAATATAATTGAGCGAGGTATGTGACATTCGATTTTGACCAATCTTAATGTCCTGAACTGTCACATGATTTGACTGTAAACAACTTAGTCAATGAACCATTTAAGGTTCATTGAAAGATGCTGACTTGTTCTATTTGTTAAATTAAAATGTTAACAACGCTAGAACTGAGTGTATTGAAAGAGAGGTATAGGTGAGATGGAGGGAAAGACTCAGGGGAGCCGAAGTTAGAGAGAGGGGACCTCAGAGTGTTTCAGGACATGTACTAAAATGAGTACAGGTAAATTCTCCTTGTTATTTATATTTTAGGGTATCCACTTAAATTAGGTATACCAATATTCTATCATCCAGATGCTTAACCAATATATGTGTCTATACTTATTTAATAATTAATTAAACGTCTTGAACTTACTTGTCTATAGTCTTGAACTTACTTGTCTATAGTCTTGAACTCACTTATCTATAGTCTTGAACTTACTTACCCTTTAGACATATAAGGTATAATTTAGGGTAAGATCATAATAAATATGTGAGAATGTTGCCATGAGTATGCCAAAACTCATGAAAGTGGCCCTCATAAGGGATATTGTGTCAACTATTCGTGTTTTGCAAAACTCGGTAATATCAAATGATAAACTCATATTTCATTTTCAAGAAGAATTAGTAGAAAACAGGACAAATATTTAAAGATTATTATTTATATGCTTAGGTAACCTAAATAATACTGTGGTAAACAACTTACCCATAGAGACTCAAGGAAGAGAAACACCCTTCTCGATCCCCCCCCCCTCCTTAGCTCCTCTGAACTGAACCCCGATTTCATATAGTTCGTCCTCCAAGGATATATATATATAATATATATATATATATATTATATATATATATATAAAATAAATGCCCGTTTTAGGCCTTACGTCCCATCAGGGTATTCACCCTGCGGGAAACACCTCAGGCGGAATCTTTTTAATACAAATACTATTCAAATAATCTTAGAGCATAGCCCGGGCTATGAACCTCAGTCCTCCAGTGCCGAAATCGAGTGCCTATACGATCACGGCCACAAAGGCAGACATATATTTATATATATTATATATATATATATATATTATATATTATATATATAATATATATATATATATATTATATTATATAAAATATAGTATATGTTTCTGATATATTTAAGATTAGGAATAGATACCATAAATCTGGTTATCGACGGCGTAAGTTGAATCATTTAACAGTTATATACTTAACATTAGTTTGAGCGACATAAGTATTACTCTCTTATACTTACTACCTTTAATTTATTCACAGCTTCTCCCAAGGTATTATTATTATTATTTATTGTATTAAATTAGGGTCACAATTGGGTCTTGGGGTTTAGGTTATTCTTAATATTATAAACAGGCACTGTGGCGTTTGAGTTAAAGGACGATGGAGAAAGAATGGATGAAGTGATAGCTATCAAATAATTGGAAGTTAAAGCAAAAGGAACATCAGATAAGGGAGTTAAGGAGGAAGGTTCAGAAGGTGTGAGGACTTGTATGGAAGTAGGAGGTTGTGTAGAAGGGTTGTTAAACATAGAAAAGAAATCATGTGAGACACGAGAAATATTTTTGGTAATAGAAGGATGAGAAGAAACGACTGAAGTAGCATATGTGATACTATATATTATACTATATATAATTATATATATGATGCTATAACACGGGCGTTGGTTAAGCTTGTTATTAAGTTTGTTATTAAGTTTGAACACAACATATTTGAAGGATGAGATCATCCTGAGTTGGGACAAACAATCTCAGGGTCAAGATAACATCCACAGATGTTTTTAATAAACATGTTCTTTTAGCCTTGAAAGTCTGTAAATGAATGCGTAGTTATGTCAGTGTGAATGAGTGTGAGTGAAACCCGTGAATTTAACATGTCCAATTAGATTATGCTTCAATGAGCACACGTGCCGATATGATTGGTCTTCTGGAAGGGGTTACCATCCCTTGGCTATTTAAGCTAGCTCTTGAGACCAATCGGAGAGAGACTTCTCAATCAGTGATGAATCGTCGAGAAGTGATAGAAGAGTTATTAGAGAGTTCTCGAGCAGTAATGAGCAGTTATTAAGAGTTATGGGACAGTAATCAAAGAGTCATAAAGTAGTAATTAAGTAGTAATCAATCAGTAAAGGAATTGTTTGAGATTTGCATAAGAGTTCAGATGCTCCTCACTATTATCGTCGCAGCGACCTGTAAGTAATTCTTTGTCTTATTGTAGAGTTTACCGTTTGTATGTGCCTAGTAATTGATTAACTTATAAACTGACTGATCTTACCTAGACCTGTTAAGCATACCTATTATTATACTAGTTATTTTAATACAACGTATATATACAGGGTGTCCCCGGATGGACTTAACGATACGTGTAAATGAAAAAAAAATTTATTTTTCGAAAAAAGTCACTCTTTATAAAAGCTTCTGCATGTCTTTAAACTAAGATTTATCATATTTGTATTTTTTTATTTTTAAGGGTGGACCCAAAAACTGCAATTTTTGAAAAATGGACGAAGAGTAAGTAGGCTTAATTTGACTTTTCGGAAAAAAAGTATTCTTCATAAATTTGTTTAATTTCCCCTGAGACAAATTTTCCATAAAAAAAATTAAAATAAAAATTTTCAAAATTCACCTATTTTGCCACATCACCCAATTTTGAAAAAATTAAAATTTGTTCAATGTGGATAAATGATACATCGTTTTAAAGGTCTTGATTACTGGAAAAAAAATTTTAGTATTGTAAACTTCGATTCAAGTAACACTAACTATGATATTTTAATTTTTCTGTTTTTGTCTTCATCAAAACTCAACCACTCTCACTTTTCTTTCCAGTTTTATTAAAATATCATAGTTAGTGTTACTTGAATCGAAGTTTACAATACTACACTATACTATACTATAAGCCTACTTTACTCTTCGTCCATTTTTCAAATATTGCAGTTTTTGGGTCCACCCTTAAAAAAAATACAAATATGATAAATCTTAGTTTAAAGACACGCAGAAGCTTTTATAAAGAGTGACTTTTTTTCGAAAAATATTTTTTTTTTTTTCATTTACAGTATCGTTAAGTCCATCCGGGGACACCCTGTATATATAATATGTCAACTTAGTTTTATAAATAAACGTATAAACTCTGAATGTCACTTATGTTTTTCTAATTAACACCCTGATATCTTTCAGACTTAATTAGGCCAGGATTCCTAGTCAAAGGAATCCCCTTTTTCTGTGGGGTTCCGGACTGGCCATCCGGTGTGAGTTCACCCAAAACCCCACGGTTAAAGATGCCTCCCAGTATGCTTTCGCCTAGAGCGGGAGTCCTGTTTTGAAAGCGATCTTAAAAATAAGTAAAAACCGAGCTATAGCTGCGCTCTCACTGGAAAATAAAAACTCAGTATGAGTGACACTATATTTAAATTACATGACAGAGCGAAAACTAACCTGTTGAATTGCCCGAAAACTCAACGACATATCAACTC